>OY482674.1:77353041-77717076 GCA_960531455.1 Urophora cardui
CGACTAATGGCGCTGCAAAAGCAATCCGAAGTGCAAGATACCCTTTGCCAAGGTGTTTTAAAAATAGGGGAAAAAATTGATGATATCGCCAGGTATTCAAGAAAAATATATGAACAAAAAAAGGAGGAACTAAAATTATTAAAAGAGAAGGAAGAAAGAAAGAAGGTAGAAAATATAGAAAAGAAAAGACAACACCAAGAAAAAATGGAAATAAAACTTAAGGGGTTGGAATTAAAAACCCTTAAATACAGTTTAAATGAAAATTAAAAATACTTTTACACCTTTTCCAGTTTTAAGTTCAGAAAGTTACAATTGAAGTTCAGAAAATTACAATTGAAGTTCAGAATTTCCAAATGAAGTTCAGAAAGTTACAATTGAATTTCAGAAAATTACAATTGAAGTTCAGAATTTCCAAATGAACTTCTATTGAAATTTTCTGAACTTCAATTGTAACTTTCTGAACTTCAATTGGAAATTCTGAACTTCAATTGTAATTTTTTGAACTTCAATTGTAACTTTCTGAACTTAAACTGGAAAATGTGTAGTTTCAGTTCTATGTTTTTTCTTTGCTGAATTTGTGTTACTTTTTATTTAATTTATTTTGTGATGAAGTACTGATTTTTGTAAACTAGTTTATAGTACCCGGTTATCTAGTTTATAAGTGTAACACATCGCATTTCATAATAGTGATATCACTTAGTACAACAAAAAATAAAATAATAAGTTAATTTTAAGAAGTGTGAATTAAATATTTTATTTATTTATTTTTAACAAAAATATGAAGTCTGAATTATATACCTGCGCTAATTTATTTACTTTTAATAATACATTTTATTTTAATAAATATGCAGTCAGTCACAAAAATAAGTATACACCGCTCTATGGGAAGTTCTCACCAATTTCGGCTTCCGCAAATTTATTTTAACTAACTTCCTATAAGAAAATTTATCAAGCTCTAATAAAAAAAACTAAAAATTATGTTCTGAAAGTGTGAAAAACTCGACGAATTTTCATGAAAAATTTTCAACTTTTTCATACACTTTTACAACATAATTTTTATTTATTTTTTATAAGATCTTGATAAATTTTCTTATAGGAAATTAGTTAAAATAAATTTGCGGAAGCCGAAATTTGTGAGAACTTCCCATAGAGTGGTGTATAGTTATTTTTGTGAGTGACTGTAAGTAGTAGTAATATCAGTTTAATGTCCCTCGAATTTATGTACTTTCTAAACTTTAATAAAAAAATGTTAAAACTTAAAAACATTTCAATTTTTTTTTTCTAGTTTATGGTAATTTTAAATTATAATCCGACAACATAATCCCGAATTTTTAAAATCCAGACACGACATAAGAAGGAAGAAGTTGAGGAAGTAGAAGTAGCAGAAAAAGGAGAATAAGAAGAAGAATAAAAATAATAATAAGAAGAATGAGGATGATAATGATGAAGAAGAATAAAAATAAGAAGAAGAAGTAGAAGAAAAGAAGAAGGAAAAGAATGAGGATGATCAAGAAGAATAAGAGGAAGAAGTAGAAGAAGGAAAAGAATGAGGATGATGAAGAATAATAAGAAGAATAAAATAAGAAGTGTAGTGTAGTGTCTGAATTATGATTAGTCTGGATTTGGTCGTGTCTGGATTTTGTTTTTCGGGATTTCGTTACACACCCTATTCTACCTCATTAAATTTTAATTTAACAAGTGCAACTCTTAAGTGGTTTAAAAATCGCGTGGTTTTTAGAATTTTTTTCTGGATTTGGTCGTGTCTGGATTTTGTTTTTCGGGATTTCGTTACACACCCTATTCTACCTCATTAAATTTTAATTTAACAAAGTGCAACTCTTAAGTGGTTTAAAAATCGCGTGGTTTTTAGAATTTTTTCGGGAACTTTCTACATGAAAGGCATGAACAGTATTTACACTTATATGCAAAATTGCACTTTGTTAGATTAAAATTCATTGCGCTGAAATGCTTGGAAAACACACGTTTTTGAAAAAATGTTGCCTTTTACACCAAAGCATCAGCTATTTGTCTTCTACGACGCTCTCCTGGTGTACCGTTGCCATCTTCATTACTTGGCTCCGAAGAAACAAGGGCATCAATAAAAACTTCTGCTTCGTCTGGGTCACTAATTCTAAATTGCTTGCAAATATTGTGCAAAGCACAACATATGTTAATAATTGATTTAACTTTATCCGGATCGTAGCGCATTTTATTATCGCTAAGGAGGCATCTGAAACGACATTTCAAAACTCCGATGGTACGTTCGATAATGTTTCTACCTTTCGCATGCTTCTTATTAAAAATTGATTCCCTAGTTCCAGGCTGTGCAATGCGAAAGGGCGTTAGTAAGTATGAACTCAGCGGGTATCCGGAATCACCTACAAATTATAATAACAATTATGCTATGCTAATTATTATGTTAGTATGACGCCACAGTTAACTATGGACTAACAATTCTATTTCAGCTATTTAGCCAAATTTTTACTGTCAAACTAAAGACAACCTTTGATAGTTAACTAGAGGTTAACTCACCAAAGTTGGGCGGTTAATCTCAGCTTGAAAATTGAAAATCGATAGTTAACTGTGGATCTTAAGTAAGTAAACTTGCCTAAGTAAATAGAGTTATCGCCGCTTAGCTGATTATCCTCTAAATGTCTTTTTAATAAGCTATTGTTCCACACAAAGGAGTCATGTGTGGAGCCAGCATATCTGGCATCCACATACCGGATGGTCATGTTATGGTCGCAAGCGATATTGGAGTATTCAAATCTTTAAAACTTACAATCATCGCATTAATGCTGTAAAACCCTTTCCTATTCAGATAAAGGTGTCGATTTTCACTGGGAGCATAAATGCCAATATGTGTGCCATCAACACACCCAATCACGTTCGGTATTCCTGATTTGATGAAGAACTTCCTTTTTGCCTCCTGCTTCTCTTCCTCAATCATTTCTATGTATATTTATCGCCGCCGTACAAATAACTCTTTCTAAAAGAGGCAGCATCTCCTTTAAAACGAGGGAAACTGTGGGTTGAGCAAGTCCCAACTGGAATTCATTTCCTATGGCTTGCTGATAACTGCCATGGGCAAAAAAACGAAGTGCGCAACAAAGTTTTAGCATAGGGGTTACAGACGACGACAGGCGGCAGTGAAAATTTTCCTTAATTTTGTCCAGGACATACATAAATGCATCCTTGCTAAGGCGAAAATTCGCAATGAATCTATAAACACATTTATGTAGATTGAAATACAATTTTCCATATATACTTCAAGAACTAATCTGCACTAAACTTACACTGTTGGTGGAAGCTCCATGGGATTGGATTGGGGTTCTCACAAAAAATGCATTCGCCGTTCGGAGCCGGCATAAAACTGTAGGTCCACCCAATTAGTAGGAAAAACAAAAAGGAGCACACCTCGAATTGGGAGAGAAGCTCGGCCATAAAACTCGTCAGTTATAATAGCGCCATTGTATTATTATTATAAGGTTCTGCCCAAGGCTGACCAGGGATGGAAAATAGGTTTTCTGATTTTGTACTAATTGAGCAAGTAAAATGTACCAAATCAAAGGAAAATGTACCAAATCAAAGGAAAATGTACCATCATGTTTGGTAGCATATTTTTTCTAAGGAATTATACTAATCCCAAATTAAAACTTCTTCTTTAGCCATTCAAAATATTATTGCTTTTCCAAGCAAAATCTTTCCTCTAAAAATAACATTATAAAAGCTTAAATTCATATAATTTTTTTTTTAATAAAAAGTTACTTAAACTAAAATTTTTTTAAATACACAGCCCCATTCAATGCAAAAATATTTCACAAAACAAAAACGTTTTAGGTATATACTCAAATTTCTAAATTTTTTAAGGCTCTCATGTTCTGCTAAAGCTCTAAACTCAGCATTTACTACGTTTATACGTTGGCAAATTCATGAAATCATTTCATGAATTTTCGCTGCATAAACGAATTTTCATGAATTTAATTGTTCCCGAAAATTATTCATGAATTTCGCCATCATTTCATGAAATTATGAAGTACAAGTCCGGCAACGCCAAACCAACAGATGTTCATTCAGTCAAGGCAAATTTAACAGGTAGGTCGGGCGCGAATTCAGAAATTTCCAAAGTATTTTGTTATTGTAATTGGTAGTGTAATGTCAAAATTATATTTCGCCGTGGTTAAATTCTGAATTCGCTTGTGACTAGCGCATTCCCATTGGTCATGATGTGAATTCGCTTAGATTTTGACATTACACACTACTTTTGTAAATAAAAAAAAAAGTAGTTTCAGAATTCGCCACCGAGTCTACCGGGTAAATCTGCTGGGCCCTCACTCTGCAATTCGATTCGAAAGAAAATTTGTTCGCTTTCGAGTTCTATTCCATATATTCTATAGAGTACGAATGTGCTTTCGAATCGAATTTCGCTTTCTAATAGAACTACAGAGTGAGGGCCCTGATGTCGTTAGAACGGTGCCACTCTTTAAAAAAGCTGAATTTCATGAAATCATAAATGCTGCATAAACGAGACCATTTTCGAATTCATGAAATTAAGAGTTCACGAATTCTGCCGTATAAACGTTGTAATTAATTTGCTCTATTTTGCCAAATTCACGCTTTGGAAATAACTCTAAAATTAAAGGGACAATACTATTTGTTTTGTTTTAATAGATTTGGGATGCAGTGATGTATTATTTGACAAAAATGTACCAAATATGTCAGCGTAGTACCTATGTACTTTTGGCTACCGGAATGTACCAAAAAAAGTACAATTGTACCACATTTTCCTGGGGCTGACTATGACTGTGGCATCGTCGCAGTCGCAACGACAGTCGATAGTCGTATTTTGCCTCAACGACTATCTCATATTCATGTGACTGCCGCATTATGCGTAGTCAATGCGAAGTCATAGTCGTTCTGGAGAAAAAACGACTATCGACTGCAATGCGATAGTCGTCTTTTAGTTTCTTTGACTATTTCGCAGTCAGCAATTCAAGCCCTGGCTCAGACTGCTCTGCTCCTTCTTTGACGAAAAAGTAACGATTTTTTAGATAAGATTGTATAACGAGAAAGTAATTTGTAGGGAGAGTATTATATAGAGGAGGCCGTCGTGCCATACGCGATCAAAAGCTTGGGATATATCTAGAAAGGCAGCTGTACAGTATTTTTTTTGCTCAAAGGCAGAGTAGATTTTCTCGGTAAGTCTATGTACTTGTTCAATTGTTCCGTGCCCTCTTCTGAAGCCAAATTGGTGATTAGGTATAATGTTACGTTCTTCTATTTTGGGTAGGAGTCTTTTAAGGAAAAGAACTTCAAAGACTTTTGAGACAATGGGCAGCAGGCTAATGGGTCTGTAAGCCGCTGCCGAATCGGGGGACTTTCCTGGTTTCAGAATCATTTTCATCTGAGCGACTTTCCATTGAGGGGGTATGAATGCAGTTATTAGTACTGCATTAAACAGTTGGGTGAGAAATTTTATGCCTTCGTAAGGTAAGTGTTTTAGTACATTGCCATTAATAATATCGTACCCAGGAGCTTTCTTTGGGTTGAGCTTCGCTATTACGGTTTTTACCTCCGATATTGCGAATTTTTTTATGGGGAGGTCCATTTGATAGGGATGACTTAGAGTATTTTTCACTTCTGTTGTTGTGCTTAGTGAGGGTTCAATATCATGTGGGGTGAATACTGATTTTAGGTGGCGTGCAAAAGTATTTGCTTTCTCTGCGTCACTTTTCGCCCATTCGTTATTTTCCATTCGTATAGGAGAATTGGAGAGAATCGGCCTTTTTAGCTTACTAGCAGCTTTCCAAAGGGAGTAATCAGTTGCAGCTGTTGCATCAATATTACTGACATATTGTTGAACTTGTCTGTTGTGTTCAATTTTGAGGATATTTTTGAGTTCTTTGGTGAGTGAATTCAATCTTTTCTTGTCGTCGGGGTGACGGGTTTGTCGCCACTTTTTCCTTGCGAGTCGCTTTTCTTTGAGCTTAGCTTGTATGTTGTGTGTAACGCTTGTCCTTTTTTGTCCGATGAGGGTGGGAGTTGATTTCCATGCAGCTTGTTGGATGCAGCTGTTAAAATGTTCGACTGCTGCCTCTATATCTTCAGCAGATTTCAGGGCTAATTTGAAGTCAAGATTAGACGTGATGATGTGTCGGAAGTATTCCCAATCAGTCTTCCGATTGTAAAGGCTGCATTGTTCCGCTGCCGGTGTAAAATTTTTATCAATTGTTACCAGGATTGGAGAGTGGTCGGAAGACAATTCAAAGCACGATTTGCAATTTATATCTGAAGAAGTCACGCCTTTCACCACGCAGAAATCGATTAAGTCGGGTATTTTATTTTTATCTGTTGGCCAATAAGTGGGAGTTCCAGTAGAGAGTGGAGTTAAACTGAGATTACTAATAGCATTATATAGTTGTCTTCCTTTAGGGGTAATGAGACGAGAGCCCCAGAATGTGTGTTTGGCATTGTAATCGCCCCCAGCTAGAAATCGATTTCCAAGAGTTTTGAAGAAATTTTCATATTCTGCAGTGCTGATAGAGTGCCTCGGCGGGCTATAGATAGCAGAGAGTGTAAGCTGGCCGCTCGGGTCTTCAATGACAATATTTGTGTCTTGTATGGCATTTGTACGGAATGAATTCGTGCTGTAATGTTTAATACTTTTCCGTATCAAGATACCTGAGCCTCCATGAGCGTTGTTACTCGGGTGTTTTGTGTGGTAAAACTTGTAGTTGGGTACTTCAAAACAGCTTTTGTCAGTAAAGTGAGTCTCAGATATGAGGAGTATATCTATATCGTGGGCCTGAAGTAAAACTTTAACTTCAAGTATGTGTTTGGAAAGGCCATTGGCATTCCAAATAATAATTTTTAACGGGTTGAAGATGCATAATTTTTATTCGTGAAGGTGACGAGCAGGCCCATCATTGCTGTCATTTGTTGCATGACTTGTTTTAGTAAGCCTATCATTTCTCGCATTTCGTTAGTGTTTTGCGTTGGGGTGTGGATTTCATTACTATTTGGAATAGCATTATTAGGGTTCGAACGGGGTGTTACGCCTTTCTTTGCTGCTTGAGCATATGTGGCTGGGTATGGGTCAATTTGAATTGGGGTTTCAATTTGAATTGGGGGTTGACTTGGCTGTTGTGGTTTGTCCTGAGGCTGTGCAGGAGCTTTTTTCCTCAGAGTTGGGTATTTGGCGCTTTGGAGGTTTTTGTATACCATACAGCCTTTATAATTTGCTGGATGGTTACCTTCACATAGAGCACATTTGACATCTTCAGATCTTGTCTTTCGCTTACAATCAGCGGAAAGGTGGTTTCCAGCACATTTTATACATACTGATTTTCGACGGCAGTAGGACTTTGTGTGGCCATATTGCTGACAGTTGGCGCATTGCGGTATTTCACGCTTCGGGTTTGGGGGCTCGAAAGTAATTTTTGAGTGCAGGAGACTTTTAATTTCATATATCATCTTGTTGTTGGAGTCGGGTTTGAGTTCAATGATAAACATGGGGAGAGGCTTTTTTGTGACTCTGTGTTTTATGTTCCAAATGGTTGTAACTGAGTGACCGAGATCTTTTAGAGAATCCACAATTTCTTTTGTGTCTATTGAGGAATGCATGTTTCTGAGAACCACTCTGAAGGTACGTTCTTGTTTTGTTTTATAAGTATAGAACTCTGTGCCCTTCTGTTCCAGTTGTGATACTATGGTTCTGTAAGCATCCAGGGATGATGCTTGTACTTTTACTTGATCTTTGCCTGTGAGCTTTAGATCATAAGAGTTTGGAGCAACTTCTTGTAGTAAACTCATTAGGGGGGGAATGTTTAGAACTTTGTCTATAAATATTGGCGGCGGCTTGGGTATTTTTTCAGTTGGTTGGTTTGTTTCCTCAACTTCAAGGGAGGCAAATCTGTTTTCATTTTCATTTTCATTTGGTTGGCGGGTTGCAAGCCAGTAATTGTCAAGCGTAGCCTGTTTTTTAGAGACAGTATTTTTACCTGGGCTTTCGCGTTGGCCTTTGGGATTGACGATCTTCCATTCGTCGGTTGGGGTAGCAGATGTCAAGTTTCCTGCAGTTTGGGGTTTCTGGGCTTGTTGTTGTTGGGCATAGAGAAATTCCAGTTGCCTTTGCAGGGTTTCGATCTGCTGTTGTACGTTAGGTACGTTGACACTGGGCAGGCGGGATGGGGTTACCTGTTGGGGCATTTGTTGGGGTGTACCTAGGGATCTCGGGGTTTGGTGCTGTAGTTGCACTTGGGTTTGTTGGGCATCTCGCTGTTGGGAACCTCCTCCTTTAGTAGGAGTATGGTTGAGGGGCATCTCGCTGGTGCAAACAAATATTTTAGTCTATATTCATTTGCACCCGGCTGCGCTTGTATTACAAATTTTTATGATTGTAATACAATCTGATTGCAGCTTTTTACAGCTCTGATACTTATGTATAAACTTTACTTTACACCACTCGAATGGTTTGTGTCCACACTAAGTTGTGAAAAACTAGTGTGTGGTGGAGTTTAGTTTGTGGGAGCTTTTGCTATTGTGCGATCAATGCAACAACAATATGCACAATCACTCAGCAATAACACTTAATTTACGCTTTAGAATTTATATAAAGCAATTTTATATTACTTTGATAGCACACTAAGTTGCGACACTTTTTCCGACACTTTTTCACAATATTATTGAGTTAAATTGATCAATTATATATTTTTTTAGCACAAAAGTACGGAGGAAAAAATTTTTGACAACTTCACAGCGTGACCAGTGTGACCAACTACCATTAAAATGTTTCAGTAGTTTTAGACGAAAATATATAAGGATAGGTATATATCTAAAGTCAAATTTTAAAAACAATTTTTCAATTTTAATTTCTGTTGTAAAAGAAAAATTATTATAATTAAAATTGTTTGAGTAGTTTAAAAGTTTATCCCGCACAAAGAATGTTACATGAGATTTTTATATATATATATGTACGTAGATAGAGATATGTATGAATCTAAGGCCAGATCACTCCAGAGGTTTTGGGTATGAAAAATTCGGTTATAGATATACGTAAATAGATAAAAAAAAATAGGTATATACATATCTGAGGTCAAATTTTAAAAATAATTTTCTAATTTTTATTTCTGTTGTAAAAGAAAAATGATTGTTCATAATATTAGGAAAATAATTCCTTTCCAGATATTGTAAATAAATTGAAAAATAAAGTGAAATTAAAAATCGAAAACATTTTAATGTTAATCGAACCTACCATTTGCATGCAAAACGAATCGAATCCGTTTGTATCATTTAAACGAATTGCTTTACTTTTGGTCGTATATACATATGTATGTATCTTCGTGTAATTTCTTTGGTTATGTACATACATACATACATATGTACGTAGGTATCTATTGTGCATGCGCATGACTCTTTTTTCAAAAATTGATACTATTCTTTATATTTTTGTTATTTAAAAAGAGAATTTATTAATTTTTTGAATGCAGAACTTTAGTAAAAAGTTCAAAGTTTCATTTCCAAGAAGAAATATTTAAATCGGTTGATCCGGTTTTGATTTATGACCGTATAAAGCTAATTTTTGTTGGTTTTTTTTACACATTTTTACATAAATTTACGCTGTTTGACCAAAAATTTAAATAAAAACTAATTGACTACTCAATCGTTTAAATTTGACTGAACAATTAGTGGCAAAAAATTATGTTCACAACATCTTTTTAGCTGTTCTTTTAAAGTATTGCAGTGCAAATTATATTCAGTTGATGTTATGTTTTCTCTTTCAATATTTTTTATCAACGAGTGAAACATAGTGGCTTGACTGTGAATAAATAAAGAGTTCCCTCAGTGCATTCACCCAAAAAGCTTTTTTTTTATATTTAGAGGACATTTCTCCTTGTTCAAGAAATATGTCTTTAATGGCTCAAACAATTTTAACACACGCTCAATTGGTTGGGTTAACGCTAGCCACCTTGCTTTTGAGTACCCCAGCAATTTCCTGTAATCAACTGAGGCTTCTAAATGCTTTCAATGATATAAGGCGCCTGCTACACGGGCAATATTTATTTATTGAATTTTTTTTTTGAATTGCTAAATTCGATAAGAAAATATAAATTTTTGGTATGAAATTTCGTAGACTGGTATGAAACATGAAAAGGAGGACCAGGACACAATTTTTGAGGAGGGAAAATAGCATTCAAGGAGGACAATCCTCCTCAAAGGAGGATGTTCAGCTTAGTATAATGCACTCGCCGTATTTCTTTTCAAAGCAGTAAGAATTTTTCAGGAAATGTTCTGTGGATATTAATTTTGCTAAATTTAAAGTTTCGACTACGTAAAAATAAGGTGAATCACTCCAAAGATAAGAATAACTCCAGAAAGGGAATTCTGCCGACTAAGGGTTATTTTTTTAAAGCGAGCCGAAGGCCGCTAAAGCAGAAGATTGTTCTACTCAAAAATACTGTATTATTAATAAACTATAAATTTCCGCAAGATTTTGTTCGCATTTTAGTGTTTTATATGACCTCCTACTCACCTTAAAAAACGAAGGATTCCGGGTCGGCGTGCAATATCGAAATTTCCCCAAGATTCCTTTCACGCAAAAATAAGACTTTTTGTCTTTTCATTTCAATACTTACTATTTCATAGATTTTCGGCCTTCGATTAAACTTACGCTTATTCACTTAAAGCAAAAGGATTGCTATGATCCCTCAAAAACTTTTTCCCGTTTATAAGATTCCTTTGCTGGACTAATAAAGCTGTTACCGCAATAGATTACTGTTTAAATAAATAGTTTTTAGTAAAATAAAATAAGACTGTATTTTTGTTTTTATCAAAACGATAAGAAACGAGAAAAAACTCCGCTCAATTTCGCTAAGCACTTGGTAGCGCTGATTCGAACATAGTTCATATAGTTGACAGCACCTAACCACAAACTACGGGATAGCTAATATCATTTTCGAAGTGTTCATGTCAGTCTCATTAGCCGATCCGATATTTCGTTCGTTTTACATAGTATCCCTGTTGATAACGATTATTCGAACATAGTTCATAGAGTTGGCAACACCTAGCTTCGGTACGACAGGATAAGTAGGTAATACCATTTTCGGAGAGTTCGTGGCGGTGGATTTCAGCGATTTGGTTGTTCACTCGGATTACATAATTGCCCTGCTGATGTTCATATTTAAGATATCAAAATCGATCAAAAAATTATTAAAATTGTTTAGATATTGTCAAAATAATTATATAAGAATAATCATATTTTCTCCCGATTCACTCATATTCCATAAAAAATATTTTTAAATTTGACCGTTTTTAGTCATATGATGATATTTGAATATTTTTTGATCAAAAATGCTGGCTGGGTAATTACAAGCGGAACTTCTATGTACATACATGTATTATATTTCTTCTTTACAGAGGTAATGCATAAACATATTTTTTACATTTTTTATAATTGTATGGATAATGATGAAAATACTTAAATATATATACTTATATGCATATAATTTATATGCATATAATTTATCGTGATACTTGTGGCCGACCTTTTGAAACGGATCCTGTTGTATTAATTGCTGGTGTTTGATCCGGTACAGCTGATTCCAATGGCTCCAAGTTAATGTCGCCACTGCAATTCAAGCTACTAATAGATGTTACAGTTGCTGTTGGACTTACCTCAACTAGAGACACATTTTCCCGAACACCTGGTATCATTGTAGCCAATGACATTGTTTTAGAGCAGCGTAAGCAGAAATAATCATCGTCGGCTTTTATTTGATTTCTATTTAACCCCACACAAAACATATGGAACCACTCATTGCAGCCACCATCACACTGAACCCAATCAACCTCACGACCAGTTGGTTTATGACAGTTTTCCGCGCGACATTCTTCTTCGTCGTCTTCCTGCAGCTTCATTTGAGAACGCTGAGATATTTTCTTTTGGGCAAGAATATAAGAACTAGCGACTCTTTTACGTTTTTTTTGAGTTGAGTGTGTTACATTGGTGTTAATATTTGTTTGCTTATTGTCCGAAGAATCGTCGAGTTGTGATGGTTTACTACATGAGTCTGTTGTTAACTTACGTGAAGATTTTTTTGATGAGCAACTATGCAGTTTGTTAGGAGTTGAAATCTTTTTTCGGGGCAATTGAGATCCGTTATTTACTAGATCCAGTGAACGTCGCTTTTTATTGCCTGTGATTGTGCTTCGACCACTCGCAACCTCAACATAACTGTTAGGGCTGTTTTGAACCAACAAGCTATCGTTCGAGTCCTCTGCAGCTGAATTAGTATTTGGAGGGATTTTTACTGGCTGTTTCTGTTGTGATTGATGCTTTTTCTGAAGTATTAATGCTTCTGCATTACCCATTGGTCGAAGAGTTGATAAAATTCGCCATAATTCATTTGATTCATCTAAAGTTACCTCTAGCAAGTCACCCTCCATCATTAAGTCCATTAAATTCTCTATCTCACTGTCAGTCACAAGTTTTCGAAATTGAGGAGAGGGTGTAATGTCTATATTAGAGATCTCATTTTCGTCATTGCTAAAAGTATCTTCAACAATGTGCAGCCGGTCTTCTTCGTCTTCTTCATCAGTATTATAACTTTTATCTACAGCTACAACAGCAGCATAATTGTCTGTTAGTTTTAGTGTCTTTTGGTGAACTATTATTTTTTCTATAGCAGTAATTACATCTGGACTAGTCAGAACCTTTCGAGCACGGTCTTGCCAATTCATAGCTCGTTCCGCGAGACAGCGCAGAGCTTCATCTTCAGGCAAACGTATCGGTAAACGCTGTAAAGACACTAAAAGCGGTAGAATAGTTTCCAGTCGCGGGCGCTTAGAACGAACACAAGAAGGGCAAAGCCATTTCGATCGAATATCGAAACCAAATTCTGAAACAGAAGTTAGGTGTATGATTTGCGATATACAGCCCTGATGAAACCAATTACGGCACAGTTGACAATTATACATTGCTCCTTGGAAAGGTAGTTTACATAGACAATACACATCTAGTAAAGGATTTTTTGCCATATTTTGACGTCGAAGTTCACGCATGTCACGTAGTTCTTTCTCCTCAGCCTTTTTGAATGAATCCACAATTTGTGCTGGATTCATTTCTTTAACAAAATCATCCTCAAAAGGCTTTTTGGATTCAGAGTCAAATGTGACAGACTCAGAACGGGGCATAAGAACTTCAAGCAAAGTGTAGAATGTCGGTTTTTTTAAAAACACTCGAGCAGTGTTCTCTTTCCAGTCATGCGCACTATTTAAGTGTCCTTCCATGCGTTTTAATTCTTCCAGCTGAATGGGAATATTTTTACCCCGCTGCACAATTGCTTCCAAGGTGTGACAATACGGAAAATGGTCATTAGTGTGTAAGTGTTCTATCGAATACAACCAATCTTTAGCTTTACGCAAGGCATCTTTAAGCACCATATATGTTGGCAGCTGGCCGTCTATTTCGTGTGCAGTTTCCAAAAACCTTTCAATGTCAGATAGCTCATGTCTCTTCATGGTACAACGGAGATAATAAGCAGCTTGATTCTCCCACGCTTCGATAGCAGCTCCAACTTTCTGCAATTTTTTTATCTCTTTATCAATGAGGGGATCAGTAGGATCTACTTCGACTGCCGCACTGCTTAATAAGGTTTTTATATCACTATATGTTAATTTAGTGCATGCATTTCTCATCCCAATCGAACGTTTATACCACTTCATTTGCTTTTGGCGCATGTAAAGCTTACTCATTTGAGGTAGTTCAATTCGCAGTGAATTGCCTTCGGCAATGAGTTGTTCTATTTCAGGGTCTTCTAAGGAATCAATTGATCGATTTAATAAATCTTTCGACCTTTCTAAAAACTGTTTGCCAAGAACAAGTAATTCCCGCACAGATGTCCCTTCCTCTATTACGCAGCATAAATTGTCTATTTCTTGGACAAACAATTCCAATTCCTCCATGGTAAGTTTGTACTGGGCTGCTTCTTGGTTGTATTCTGAACGAGTGCGAATCTAACAAAAAGAATTTTTATTATAATTATTATATTATTATTAGTATTATTATTATTATTATTATTATAGTCAGTTTACTATAATTAACCTTCCACTCCTAACACGAATGCTAATATCGGTATCACAGACCGAAGCTCAGAAAACGTTAACTTCTTCACAGTAAACGAATTTGTTTGGATTTTATGTTTAATTACACAAGCCTGCAAGGGATTTCCCCATTGATTGAAAAAGTCCCATCAGATTTTAAAGTTATTTAGGAATTTTTTTTTGCCAAGGTACTAGAGCTCGTGAAAATCGATTAATCGAATATTCGAATTATTCGAATACCATGATAATTGATTTTCAAAATTCGATTAGACGAATTCGAATAATTGTTCAATGTCGATTATTCGAATAATCGTTCGTTGTCAACTATTCGAATAATTGCTGTTGAACGATTATTTGATTGTTGAAATATTTACATACACATATGTATATAAAATTTGAATGTGTTCTATTTTTAGAAATTTTTTAGTATAATTATTACGCAAAAGCAACAGTCTGCCTAATAATTTTTGTTATTTTTACATATTTTAATTCACATTGAATGCATAATACAGTTTATATCCGGAAACCCATTTATACAGTAGCGTCATTATCGTTCATGAAGCGCTTATTATTATAAACCCAATAAACACAATGGATTCGCCTCGAATTCGAGAAGAGTTCGGTTCTCTGGTTATATTATCATTCGCGACAATAGATCAGCGAAACCGAATTCCAGGCCAGTCATTTGTCATTAGTGATGTACGCGAGATTTAGGTTTATTGGCGAATACATTCTACGAATCCGCCTAGAATTAGCAACGATGTCATCCTATCATTTGAGTTTCTTGAGTAGAGGGTTAAATGGTAAATTTAAGCCTAATAGAGAATTTTTTCGTGCAAATCAGGATTTAGCAAAATAATAAAATGCTATTGCGAGAATTGATTTTTCTCGAGTCCATCTCGAACTCGAAATGAGTCCGAGAAATTATATTCACCTTCTCGAATTCATCTAGAGTTCGTGTTCATCTCCTGTTATAGAACAGAGGCAAGTAACTGCTATTTACTTGTTTTTGTTGTGCTCATTATTTCTGGAATTCTCATTAAAAAATTTATTAGTGACTTCAATCCGTTTTTTCCTATCTTGTTCCTTAGCACCTTAAACTAAACAAAAATATAACCAAGTAACTTTAAATGTACCGATGGGTTAAAATGAGTGAACGACAAAACCAAGTAACTCTTCTATGATAGAACAGAAACAAATATCTTTTGCTTTTACAATACAACAAGTTACATACATTCTTTTTTTTTTAACACAAAAAAAATATGTACTTGTGTAAAGAAATAAAAATATTCCGACACGTATTAGCCGTTGCGAAAATTTTTTTATATAATACCAATATTAAAAGAATTTGATTCGTCATTTTCGTTATTCTAATCATTTAAAAAAGGATGCAGTGACGTCGTCTAATAGTAATATATTGGAACTGCATTTGTAAGTTCATTATATTTGACGAAGATAACAACAGCTACGCAAATCCTTAATTTCCAACGAATTAAAAAAAAACTGGTTACTTGCTTCTTTTCTATAACAGGAGTTATTGGGAAGGAATGTTAAAGCCCGTCTCCACATAACTTGTTTCATCAACAAAACATCTAGCAAAACATCTCGCTAAATAACCCGTCTCCACGTGGCTGATCGTGATTCAGTTTAACATTTCTCTTTCTTGTTCTTCTTAAATGTTTGTATGTTTGCTTATATTTTGCGTTTTTGTTTTGGTCGTGGAGCTGCGATTATTCGAATAATCGGAGGAAGTCAACTATTCGAATAATGAAATTCTATTGGAAATCGTACAAAAATTGAAAATCGAATAATCGAATTATTCGAATAGATTTTAGAGCTCTACAAGGTACCCTAGGCCTTCATATTTTTCATTCAAATCTTGAATGGTTGCATTAGACATTAATGAATAAGTTGTCATAACTATTAAGTTAAATAAAACTTAGGTTAGGTTAGGTTGCAGTGGATGATAGTTCCTACTAGAGCATAGATGCCCACACAAATATAGTCTCATTTGGTCGTAGTGTTGATGCATGGCGTTTGGTCGCTAGAAACGTGAGTTGCCACTTGCCTGCAATGGCACCAAACTGAGGTGTTTTTTGTTTGCTAATGATGATTTTAGGCTAATGATAATATTCCACCTTTGTTATTTAAAATACTTGTACGTAAATACATCTCACACTCAAATGATAAATATAAATATACAGCCTTGCCCAAAAGTATAAGACACCAATGTTTCTGTAAAAATCATATTCATACGTATGTATGTATATGAAAATATAATCGTATAAAACGTTTCTAAAATCTTTAATATAAAACTTGTAATTCATTTAATAGTAATTGCTGAATCAACGAAAAGGAACCCTAATTCTATAATTGCATTTCACGTTTGGAAAGAAATTCTTAATAAACATTTTAATACAATGTTTTGTAAACGTGAGGTGAAAAATTTCTCCCAAACAAACAAAAAAATGCGCTACTCGGGACTCGAACCTACGCTCCTTGGTCCGTAGGCAGCATACCTCACCATTATGCTACAATCGTATTCGGAATTAGAGTTTTTGACAATAAAGAACTCTAATTCGTGCACGTCATCACACATTGTGGGCATTTTCGCAAATAAAAATTATTTACTTGCATTCATAATTGCGCATAACGGTTACGCAGCTGGCAACCACGAGCTAAAATTCAGAAGAAAAACAACCAACGGCAAAGTCGACTGAAGCAGTGCTTTGCTACGTCACGTCAGTATACATATATGGCTCTGCGACAGCGCTGTGCTCGCGAGCAGCTTCGTGGGCACCTATGTACTAGAGATTCCAATCCTGGGACCCCGCCCTTTTTGACACACCGGAAATCCCGGGATTGCTAGAATTTCATCCCTGGAGTTTCGGGATAAAATAAAGCGAGAATATTCGTCGATTATAGCAAAGAAAAATTATATTTTATATCTATATATATAAAAATGGTGTAAAAAATGTTACTAACCTCATCAGATGAGAACGGCTGGGTCGATTTCTGTAAAATTTTTTGTCAGTTGTTCGTATTCTCGAGGAGATGGTTCGTACGGAAGAAAATTTTGGAAAATCTCTCCGGAAAAGTCCGAAAATTGGAAAAATCGGTGTGTATGTGTGTATGTGTGCATCTGTGGATGTGTGTCCTTTATAAACTCCCAAAGTAACCATCCATTCTTTATGAAATATTCACAGTAGATTCATGTGGTGTTAGTGCACATAGTAGGGTATATAGAATTTCGAAAAAAAGGAAGCTTCTCGGAATACAGGCCTAAATGAAGACCCAGATCGATCCAGCAAGTCTTCGACCAATATTGGTATGAAAGGTGTTGAACAGGCCTTCAACATAAAGTTATTTTCATTGCGATACCTAGGCCGGATTCCCAGATATGGGTTAAAACGTGGGACCGAGTGACCCTGGAAAGTTTCTGGGCAATATTGGTAGCAAATGAAAAGCGTTGAGCAGGCTTCCACATACAGCTATTGTCATTGTGATTTCTAAGGCTGTTTCCCAGAGATGGCTAAAGTAGTGGGCCCGGATGGTGATCGACGGTCCCAGTAAGGTAAAGGTAGGTAGCTATAGGGATAGGGGTAGGGATAGGGATATAGGGATAAGGATAGGGATGGGGATGGGGATAGGGATAGGGATAGGGATAGGGATAGGGATAGGAATAGGAATAGGGATAGGGATGGGGATAGGGATAGGGATAGGGATAGGGATAGGGATAGGGATAGAGATAGAGATAGAGATAGAGATAGAGATAGAGATAGAGATAGGGATAGGGAAAGGGTAGGGATAGAGATAGGGATAGGGATAAGGATAGGGATAGGGATAGGGATGGTGATAGGGATAAAGATTGAGATTGAGATTAAGATTGAGACCGAAATAGAGATAGGGATTGAGATAGAGATAGGGATCGGGGGAAGTAGGTTTGTCGCGGCGAATATAACTATAACTTTTATTCAGAGAATAGACAATTTTTTGTTATCATTATGTAGTCATTAAGATGGACTCTAAGATAATGGTTAGCAATACGGTAATCAAAGACTTTTCTTTAGGCTTCATGGGAATAAATTTTAGCAGAACAACGTCTGCCGGGTCAGCTAGTTTTATATAATTTTTATTGGTCTCAGATTCTATTTTATCTGAAAAACACTGGTAGTGGGGATTCCAAGTAATAGATGCGTATCCAAGATAGGTCTAACAGCTTATAAATAGAGCTTTTGTGACGTAAGGATCGTTGAACTCCTTAGACCATCGCTTTATAAATGCAAAGACAGCTTTAGCTTTGTTGACAGTGGAGTTTATATGGAGGTTAAAGGTGAGTTTGGAGTCCATTGTGACGCCAAGATCGATAAAATTAGTTAACTGTTCTAGATTATGCTGTGATATTTTATAAGAAGCTGGTTGTACTGTTCTGGCGTTTTGACATCTAGAAAGAGCTGGTAGAGGGAGCTCCAACAAACATTTTTTGCCTTCAGACTCAAAAATTGGTCCAGCAGTTTGGTTGCAATGGCAAAAAGAATGAAAAAAATTGGTAAATCATCGAATTTTTTTAAAGAAATTTCAGATTCGGCTGTCCTAAAATCAGAAAAATTTTATGGAGGAGAAAAAGTTAGTCTTCCTATCATATAGAGAATTTAATTGTGAACATTTTAAGACTAATGATTGGATGTAACATTTTGATTGAAGTCCTTAACCAAAAATTTTCCGGAAGAGTAAAATTTCAACAACTAAGATTGGGTTTATTCATAAAACTTTATTAAGGAGTAATACTTAACATTATTTAATTCCATTTTATACACTCAGGGAAAAACATTTTAAAATCAAGCATGAACAATGTTAAATCAAGTATAAACGGTCATGATTTCCAGTTAAGGTGGAAAATGCTTAATCCAAGTATGGACAATGTTGATTTTATAATGGAATTATAACATTTAACATTTTTAATTTAAGGTGGTTCATGCTTGAATTAACATTGATTCGTATTTATTTTAAAAGTGTGCAATCTTAAAATAAAAACGTGCAATCTTAATTTAAAGTTGTATACACCTTGACTTAAGGTGGAACGTTCTTAATTTAACATTGAACCATTTTATTTTTAATATTCCCCACAACCTCTTTATTTTTCACCACTAAACCCAACAAAAAAATCCTTATTATTATTTGCATATGAACTTGCGAATTTATTTGATACTTTTAAATAATTATGTACATACATTTACAACGTTTTCAATTTTATATACGTTTTTCCATTATTTACAGAATATAAGTGTAGGGGAGGTGTTACAAAAGATGAAATAAATATTTTGCAACATCCTCCAACTCAAACTCCTCAAGCAGCTGCGACAGTTTCTGCACATCTTCACTTTCCTCAGCCACCAAATTTTCGGAATTCATTGTGTACATATAAATATATTCTATTTGTTCCATTTTGATATAAAAAGTATTTAATAATAAAAATATTTCACTCCGTTTGCTTGCGTTTTACTAAATGAAAATTGCACAGAATATCCCGTTATCCAAAACACAGCGCGTTTAAGCATGGCAATTTTAATTCAAGCACGTTCTACTTGATTTAAGATTGTGCAATTTTAAATTAAAATAGCTCAACCTTAATTTGAGATGGCTACAATCTTGAATTAAAAATGATTTTTTAAATCAATATTGCCAATTTTAATTCAAAGTTGTTCATAGTTAAAACAAGATAGTTTTATTAAAAATTGAGCATTGTAAGATTAAGTATGATCGTACTTGATTTTACAATGCATTTTTTCTCTGAGTGTACGTGTTTTCAAGTGCACAACGTCTCTCAAAACAGCGATAAATAGGAAAAAAATTAATTGAATAAAGAAATATCTGTATTTCGTGATTTTAAGGAGAGGATAAAAGCTGAGGGATGTGAGTAAGTACTTTTGACTACACTTTTGTGATTTTCGCTTTAGAAAAGTATTATTTCATGCTTGATGACTTTTTTTGTCGAGTAGTTTAATTTTTTTTTTATTTTGTGGAAGAAAATTAGTCTTTTGAGCAGGGTTTGAAATTATTTTTAACTTTTTTTTTCATTTCCATTGAATTTCATTTTCATTTGAAAATTAAAAAATTAACAGCGCAGCAGACGTATAAAAAATAAAAAGTTCTACTGTACTGCAACTGCACAGCCTTAAGTTTCAAGAAATTATGTTCGACTGTTGCAGTATTGTGGAAATTTTTAAATCTCAGCAAAGTGCACACATAATTTCGAGTTTTTACAGCACTGTTGTTGTTTTCTTTTTTTTTAATTTATGGGAACACAATCGAAATTGTAATGTACAAAAAAAAAAAAACAATTTTAAAACGCCACACTTTAAACTAAAATTCTGTTTATCTGTGCTTTGCTGTCGACTGATCTGTTTGAAATTACACAGTAAAGCAACAGCACAAATAAACAAACAAATATATTCGACTGTTCGACTTCAGATATTTTCAAAGGAAATCGAAATTCAAAAGTTCTCAAAAAATTATGAGAACAGCAACAGCTTATTTTTTGAGACTGTTGGTGTTATGCTGGCAAACAGTGCTTGGGAAGCTTTATATTTCCCTCTAATGTCTTTTAATCTGTGAATTCGTTTTCATATAGTTGGGTCTCCTAGCCGAGTTTTTCGACCATAAAACATCCTTTTTGTTTCACTTGGAAAAATCGCCAAATATAAAGTATTCATCGAATCTTTTTAATATTACGCTTAAAATGTTTGCAATAAAACAGAATAATTTTAAAAAGAATAAAACTTTCCTGATATTTACAACTTCTTATAAAAACCCCAATAAAAACCAAATTTTTTCAATAATCGCAAAAAATCAATAAAATGTTGACTTTGAAAAGTTAGTATTGAAAATATGTAGGTGAAATCGGACTATAACAACGCACAAATCCCATATATGGGATCTTTCGAAAAACACACAAAATGTTATAATTGAGGAGGTCCATAACAAAACGCAATAATTACACCAAAACAATTTTTTGGATAAACGAAAAAAACTAATTTAAGTCAATAGGATATATATTTTTTTTAAACTGTTGTTGTAGTTTAATAGTTATCTAAAAACAATACAAATCATAAAAAAAATATTTTTATCTGGCAATTAGTTTTTAAGTTATTTAGATTAAAAAAATGGAAATGTTGCGTTTTGGTCCGTCCAATAGTATTTATTTCATTTTGTTCTGAACATGTATGGAAATGTTGCGTTTTGATATAAACTAGGTTTGGAATTTTGGATTTTTGCTTTAAATATTTTTTTTTGATTTTAATTGCTAATACATATTCTATAGGAAAATTAAAAACTGTTTTATATCAACGGTTTTTATTGCATTTAAATCACTATATTAACATACAAGTATTACAATAAATTCACATTATATTACACTTTCATTGCAGTGTCCTCCTCCAAACAATCACATAAAGTTATATCATCTGTTCCATTGGCACTATTTCCCTGCTGATCTAAAAATATCTTGGTATAATACTCCAACTCCGATATTTTGGACCACTGTTCGCCAAAGTTTTCTCCTTACCCCAACAGTTTTCTCAAAATATTTAGCATAAAAAGAATTAGCAAATGTGTTTACAATATTAAATGCAAAGTAGTTATTCACAAAGGTAGTTAAATCAAAGAATATTTCTAACAACCATAAAAATAAAATTAATTTAATTGGATAGATATGGAAATGTTTCATTTTGGTCTGAACTAATATTTTTGGTGTTGAATAACTGTAAAATTATTGACCTTTGGTATGTTTTATAGCAATGGTTACATAGGTTTTAATGCGTAGAATTGGATTTAGTTAAAAACCCAAAAAATTTGAAAAGTGGAATTATTGCGTTTTGTTATGGACCTCCTCAATTCAGACTCTAATATAACCCGAGTAATGAATTTTCAGCCATGCAATGACTTTATGCAGTTATAAGGAAATATGCTAAAATTTTAGAAAATGTAAGTAACATAATTTCATTTATTAGTGGTATGTCGTTAGAACCGTACTTTGATTATCTTTCGAACGGAGTAGATACGGTTTGCGGGTATTTGTAACTTCAGCGAAAAGCATTTTTGATTGAAGTTGTAATCAAAAAAACCCAAAATTACGTTATCTCAAAACCCTAACCATAAAAAAATGGTTTTGACCTCAGCAGGTTCATGCCAGCCCTCCCCTATACCTGAAATTCTTGGTATTTTCTCAAATTAATTACTTGTAAACTAGTCTTTTCAACATATATGTAGCTTTGAATATGATAGAAGTAAAATTTATCTACCAGAATTTCGTGGGGGGTTCAAACACCCAAACCCCCGCCCCCTCTAAATACGGCCTTGTGTGTGTGCATGTCTGAAAGAGCACTATCCGAATCCACTATGATCGAAAAATTTTAAGCGATATCCATAAAAATCTAAAATAATCATTATTTTTTGAGTTTTATTTTTTTGATCAAAAATAAAACTTATTCCTTGAGTGATATATTAATTTCTCAGAAATAATCATTATTTTTTGAGTTTTATTTTTTTGATCGAAAATAACACTTATTCTTTGAGTAATATATTTATCGCTCAGAAATAAAAATTATTCTTTGAGTTTTATTTTTTTGCTTAGGTCGAAAACTCAAATTTTCTTTGAAGTGGTCTGGAACATAATTAATAAAAAATTCCCATTGATATAACTTCGTGAATGAGTGATATTTTTGATCGAAAAAAATAAAACTCACACAATAATGATTATTTCTGAACGATAAATATATCACCCAAGGAATAAGTGTTATTTCTGATCGAAAATATAAAACTAAAAAAATAATGATTATTTTTGATGAAATATAAAAAAAGTCAACATATAATGATTAAATGGCGATTTTTATTATAAAACTCATAATGATTACGGTCCCTGCTGAAAATTCATTACTCGAGCTATATTAGTGTCTGAATTATAATATTTTGTGTGTTTTTCGAAAGATCCCATATATGGGATATGTGCCGTTGTTATAGTCCGATTTCACCTATTTTCAATACTAACTTTCAATACTAACTTTATAGATTTTTGGCGATTTTTGAAAAAGTTTGGTTTTTATTGGGGTTTTTATAAGAAGTTGTAAAAATCAGGAAAGTTTTATTCTTTCTAAAATTATTCTGTTTTATTGCAAACATTTTAAGCGAAATATTAAAAAGATTCGATGAATACTTTATTTTTGGCGATTTTTTCCAAGTGAAACAAAAACGATGTTTTATGGTCGAAAAATTCGGTTAAATGACCCAACTATATGAAAACGACTTCACAGATCAAAGGACATTAGAGGGATATATAAAGCAGACCCCGGCAAAACTAAAACTGAGATTGTGTTAGTGAGATCAGAGATTTATGCAACAGTGGTGTAAGAACCAAGCATATGGAGTAAACGCACAAATATAGCAACGCCTTGAAAATAAAATAAATATCGCTAGCTTAGAGTGCAAACTGTGTAAGTCCATTTTTATGAAAAAGTGTTTTTAAGTTTAGAAAGCTAGAAAAATCAAATACGCACCACGCTAAACAAGTCCAAAAAGCGAAGAAAATTGTGTAAGTACAAAATATTTACATGAACAGAATTTTTTTTTCATTTTGAATATTTTTTATTTTTTGTCTATCCTACAAAGTTTGAAAAAAGGACTTACACAATTTGCACTCTAAGCTAGCGATATTTGAATAATAATAAAAAATGTATTACTAAGGAATTTTTAACTTGAAAAAATGTTTTATAAATTAATTTGTATTCACCAATGTGAAATATTGGAAATTTCAATAATAAAAAAGATATCTATAAGGAGTTTTTAGTGTAAAAAATATGTATTAAAAATTCATTTGAAGAATACTCATTGAGAAATAAAGCTGCGCAGTTGCAGTACAGTAGAACTTGTTATTTGTTATACTTATGCTGCGCTGTTTATTTTTTAATGAAAATGAAATTCAATGGAAATGAAAATTAATGAAAAATTGAAAATAATTTCAAACCCTGCTCAAAAGACTAAAATAATGACATATCTAACAATTTTAAAAATCGGATATCAAATAACAAAGTTGCAAAAAAAAACAAGTTAGAGTCTCAACATAAGTTAAAAATCTTGGGGCGTCCTTTTACTGCTGAAAACAGCTGGGTAATCTAACCGAGTTTTTTGTCCATAAAATATTTTTTTTTTCACTTGGATAAAATCACCAAAAATAAAGTTTTTATCGTGTTTGCAATAGAACAGTAATTTTTAAATAAATAAAAGTTTCCTGATTTTTAAAACTTCTTATAAAAACCCTAATTTTAAAATCAAGTTTTGTAAAAAAAAATTTCTACTAAATAGCACTGTAGAAACCAGATTTTTTTTCATTATTTTTATTTATTGCACGAAATAGGTTCTATATTACAAAAAAAAAAATCTACAACCCCCCACGAAAAAAAATTCCTGGCTACGGCCCTGTGGGCATGTATGGATTGCTCTCAGTAGCGCATCCATTTATTTTAGTGCATCAGCAAAGATCTGTAAATGATTTCCTTTTGAGGCGTACGAAATTGGTTGGTCTTGCCGTCAGGGCTAGAACGAGTGGGTTGGGGTGAGCTAATATTCTCATTTTGTATGATGCAGCATACTTTCTGATTTCTTTAGAGATAGTAGGTATCTTTAGGTCACGATGCACACTGGGGCCACTTATATATATGAGGACGCTCAAAATTCTGAAATCAACTTTTTTACATCAGAATCGCTTTATCTGCACTAAAGCTGTTAATCTATAGGATCTTAACCCATTGACGGCCATGTGTTAACCCGTTGGTGACCTATGTTTTTTATTTTAGTTTCGAGTTTAATTTTCTTGAATCAGAATCGGTATATCGATACTAAAATAGTAAATCCCAAGAATTTTAACCCCTTAACGACCACGCATTAACCCATTTTTAACCAAATTTTTTCACTTAATTCTTAGATTAAAATATTTAAATCATATTAGTTGTATCTACACTAAAACCAGTAATCTTTGGAATCTTAACCCATTAACGGTCATGAATTAACTTATTGGTGACCAGTTTTCTTTAAGATCTGTAAATAAATTATTTAAATCACAATTGGTATGTCTGTGGTATGGTGGCCGCAGTGGTGCAGTGGGTAGAGTGCTCGCCTGCTATGCCAGAGGTCTCGGGTTCAAACCCCAGTCCGAGCAAACACCAAAAATATTTTTCTAATTAGTAAAAATCCAATTATTGGGTTTTTTAAGAGCCGCGGTCACCTCTCGGCAGTGGGCGGCATACCCTCCGAGAGTATTTCTGCCATGAAAAAGCTTCTCAAAAAAAATGCATTCGCCGTTCGGAGCCGGCATAAAACTGTAGGTCCACCCAATTGGTACGAAAAACAAAAGGAGCACACCTCGAATTGGGACAGAAGCTCGGCCATAAAACACGGCAGAGTTATAATAGCGTCATTGTTTTATATTATTACTAGCAAATACCCGTCCCGCTTCGCAGCGACGAAAAATGTTTTTATGTTATAATGAGGGTTTCCATCTACATTTCCCTTTCTCTTTCTTTTTCCTTTACCTTTACCTTTACCTTTATCTTTACCTTTACCTTTACCTTTACCTTTACCTTTACCTTTACCTTTACCTTTACCTTTACCTTTACCTTTACCTTTACCTTTACCTTTACCTTTACCTTTACCTTTACCTTTACCTTTACCTTTACCTTCACCTTTACCTTTACCTTTACCTTTACCTTTACCTTTACCTTTACCTTTACCTTTACCTTCACCTTCACCTTCACCTTTACCTTTACCTTTACCTTTACCTTTACCTTTACCTTTACCTTTACCTTTACCTTTACCTTTACCTTTACCTTTACCTTTACCTTTACCTTTACCTTTACCTTTACCTTTACCGGGACCATCCATCACCTTCCGGGCCCACTACTTGAACCATCTCTGAGAAACCGACTTAAAAAATAACAATGAAAATATCTGTATGTTGAAGCCCTGCTCGACACCTTTCATTTGCTAAAAAATTTCGCTCGGAAATATTCAGGGGTCATCCGGGTCCACGTTTTGACCCATAACTCGGGACCCGGCCTAGGCATCACAATGACAATAACTCTATGTTGAAGGCCTGCTCAGCACCTTTCATTTGATACCAATATTGCTCGGAAATATTCAGGGGTCATCCGGGTCCACGTTTTGACCCATATCTCGGGACCCGGCCTAGGCATCGCAATGAAAATAACTCTATGTTGAAGGCCTGCTCAGCACCTTTCATTTGATACCAATATTGCTCAAAGACTTGCTGGGTCACTCTGGGTCCACATTTGGGCCTATATTCCGGGAAGTTCCCACTTTTCGGAAAGTCTGTATACCCTATCACCAGCGCATATACCATATGAATCTACTGTGAAAATTTCATAAAGATCGGTTGATTACTTTGGGAGTCCATAAATAACACACACACACACACACACACACATTCATTTTTATATAATAGATTATATTAGTATGTCTGTACAAAAACAGCCAATTTGTATTATATTAACCCATTGATGAAATAGGTAGGTGCAGGTACATATGTATGTATACAAAAATGATTTTCTCCAATTTTTTGTTTCGAGATATTAAAAGTTTTATGTTGTCACAAGTTTGTTTATATGAGAATTAGGAGTTTCAACGTTAGCGTTTTAAGCAGAACACGTATTTCCCCACACATTTTCATGCCTAACATAAAAAAAAAAAAACAAAATTGGAGTAACACAACTTGTGCTTCAAAGAACTCATATTATAATCCAACTTACAAGTCTAAATTAAAGAAAACTGGCTTGACAAGTAACCTTAACCACAATTTGTAATTAAAGTAACCAGTACATAATGGACCAACTAAATTAAAGATAGAACAGAATCAAATTCAACCAGATATAGGTGTTTTTTTTTTTTAACTAAAATTGGAATGCAATTTTTAAACTCACTTTTTTTTAAATGCGCACTTTGCTTTTGGTTCTGAACTCGGATTCTTTGTCACAAAGGACCATATTTTACTGCTGCATTTTTACATTTGCTACCTTTTTGCGCAAATAAAAAAAAATCCATTTTGAAAAAAAATATTTAAAAAAAAAAAGAGGTACGTTTAGTTTTATACTGAAAATTAATTTTTTAAAACATCTAGTTCCAAAAAAAAAACACTCATCGATTATATAAGCTTCATTTAATGTTATGGAAAAAGCAGAATAATAAAATTTTATATCCTTCTCTTACACCAACTATTTCAAATACACATTAAAATTTCTCACTTTGAAAAAAAATAATTTTTTGGAAAATTTGCCATGTTTGTGTATGGATAACTCCCAACTGAAAAACGATAGAAAGCTGAAAATTGGGCCAGAAGTGTAGAATTTTATAGGGAACAATACTGCGTTTTTATTTTTTTGAAAAACTCATTATTTAAAAACTGAATTTTGAGCACGCTCGGCCCCAGTGTGCGATGTAGTTGGTCGTTCGTGACGTAGTAGGGCGCATTTACAATCATTCTAATGGTTTTCGATTGGAATCTTTGGAGAATCTCTATATTTGAGTTTGCTGCGGTTGCCCATAGCTGTATGCCATAGGTCCAGATAGGTTTTAAGATAGCTTAGTAGAGCAGGAGTTTGTTGTCGATTGATAGTTGGGAGTTTCGATTCATGAGCCAATAAAGATTTCTAAGTTTTATACCAAGAGCTTTTCGTTTGGTGAATATGTGGGTTCTCCATGTTAGTTTTCTGTCGAGATGCATACCCAGGTACTTTGTTACGTCACTTTGCGGTATATCAATGCCATTGAGTTTTACGGGTGGGCAAGTGTTACGTCTAATGGTAAACGTCACTTGGACAGATTTTGATTCATTTGACTTTATCCGCCAGTCTTTCAGCCAATGGGTAATTTTATTTAAACTTCTTTGAAGCTTGAGTGAGGCCACGTTAGGGTTGAGGTCTGAAGCCAGTACATTTTAAGCGAAATATTAAAAAGATTCGATGAATACTTTATTTTTGGCGATTTTTTCCAAGTGAAACAAAAACGATGTTTTATGGTCGAAAAACTCGGTTAAATGACCCAACTATATGAAAACGTCCGAGCAAACACCAAAAATATTTTTCTAATTAGTAAAAATCCAATTATTGGGTTTTTTAAGAGCCGCGGTCACCTCTCGGCAGTGGGCGGCATACCCTCCGAGAGTATTTCTGCCATGAAAAAGCTTCTCAAAAAAAATGCATTCGCCGTTCGGAGCCGGCATAAAACTGTAGGTCCACCCAATTGGTACGAAAAACAAAAGGAGCACACCTCGAATTGGGACAGAAGCTCGGCCATAAAACACGGCAGAGTTATAATAGCGTCATTGTTTTATATTATTACTAGCAAATACCCGTCCCGCTTCGCAGCGACGAAAAATGTTTTTATGTTATAATGAGGGTTTCCATCTACATTTCCCTTTCTCTTTCTTTTTCCTTTACCTTTACCTTTACCTTTATCTTTACCTTTACCTTTACCTTTACCTTTACCTTTACCTTTACCTTTACCTTTACCTTTACCTTTACCTTTACCTTTACCTTTACCTTTACCTTTACCTTTACCTTTACCTTTACCTTTACCTTTACCTTCACCTTTACCTTTACCTTTACCTTTACCTTCACCTTCACCTTCACCTTTACCTTTACCTTTACCTTTACCTTTACCTTTACCTTTACCTTTACCTTTACCTTTACCTTTACCTTTACCTTTACCTTTACCTTTACCTTTACCTTTACCTTTACCGGGACCATCCATCACCTTCCGGGCCCACTACTTGAACCATCTCTGAGAAACCGACTTAAAAAATAACAATGAAAATATCTGTATGTTGAAGCCCTGCTCGACACCTTTCATTTGCTAAAAAATTTCGCTCGGAAATATTCAGGGGTCATCCGGGTCCACGTTTTGACCCATAACTCGGGACCCGGCCTAGGCATCACAATGACAATAACTCTATGTTGAAGGCCTGCTCAGCACCTTTCATTTGATACCAATATTGCTCGGAAATATTCAGGGGTCATCCGGGTCCACGTTTTGACCCATATCTCGGGACCCGGCCTAGGCATCGCAATGAAAATAACTCTATGTTGAAGGCCTGCTCAGCACCTTTCATTTGATACCAATATTGCTCAAAGACTTGCTGGGTCACTCTGGGCCCACATTTGGGCCTATATTCCGGGAAGTTCCCACTTTTCGGAAAGTCTGTATACCCTATCACCAGCGCATATACCATATGAATCTACTGTGAAAATTTCATAAAGATCGGTTGATTACTTTGGGAGTCCATAAATAACACACACACACACACACACATTCATTTTTATATAATAGATTATATTAGTATGTCTGTACAAAAACAGCCAATTTGTATTATATTAACCCATTGATGAAATAGGTAGGTGCAGGTACATATGTATGTATACAAAAATGGTTTTCTCCAATTTTTTGTTTCGAGATATTAAAAGTTTTATGTTGTCACAAGTTTGTTTATATGAGAATTAGGAGTTTCAACGTTAGCGTTTTAAGCAGAACACGTATTTCCCCACACATTTTCATGCCTAACATAAAAAAAAAAAAACAAAATTGGAGTAACACAGCTTGTGCTTCAAAGAACTCATATTATAATCCAACTTACAAGTCTAAATTAAAGAAAACTGGCTTGACAAGTAACCTTAACCACAATTTGTAATTAAAGTAACCAGTACATAATGGACCAACTAAATTAAAGATAGAACAGAATCAAATTCAACCAGATATAGGTGTTTTTTTTTTTAACTAAAATTGGAATGCAATTTTTAAACTCACTTTTTTTTTAAATGCGCACTTTGCTTTTGGTTCTGAACTCGGATTCTTTGTCACAAAGGACCATATTTTACTGCTGCATTTTTACATTTGCTACCTTTTTGCGCAAATAAAAAAAAATCCATTTTGAAAAAAAATATTTAAAAAAAAAAAGAGGTACGTTTAGTTTTATACTGAAAATTAATTTTTTAAAACATCTAGTTCCAAAAAAAAAACACTCATCGATTATATAAGCTTCATTTAATGTTATGGAAAAAGCAGAATAATAAAATTTTATATCCTTCTCTTACACCAACTATTTCAAATACACATTAAAATTTCTCACTTTGAAAAAAAATTATTTTTTGGAAAATTTGCCATGTTTGTGTATGGATAACTCCCAACTGAAAAACGATAGAAAGCTGAAAATTGGGCCAGAAGTGTAGAATTTTATAGGGAACAATACTGCGTTTTTATTTTTTTGAAAAACTCATTATTTAAAAACTGAATTTTGAGCACGCTCGGCCCCAGTGTGCGATGTAGTTGGTCGTTCGTGACGTAGTAGGGCGCATTTACAATCATTCTAATGGTTTTCGATTGGAATCTTTGGAGAATCTCTATATTTGAGTTTGCTGCGGTTGCCCATAGCTGTATGCCATAGGTCCAGATAGGTTTTAAGATAGCTTAGTAGAGCAGGAGTTTGTTGTCGATTGATAGTTGGGAGTTTCGATTCATGAGCCAATAAAGATTTCTAAGTTTTATACCAAGAGCTTTTCGTTTGGTGAATATGTGGGTTCTCCATGTTAGTTTTCTGTCGAGATGCATACCCAGGTACTTTGTTACGTCACTTTGCGGTATATCAATGCCATTGAGTTTTACGGGTGGGCAAGTGTTACGTCTAATGGTAAACGTCACTTGGACAGATTTTGATTCATTTGACTTTATCCGCCAGTCTTTCAGCCAATGGGTAATTTTATTTAAACTTCTTTGAAGCTTGAGTGAGGCCACGTTAGGGTTGAGGTCTGAAGCCAGTACATTTTAAGCGAAATATTAAAAAGATTCGATGAATACTTTATTTTTGGCGATTTTTTCCAAGTGAAACAAAAACGATGTTTTATGGTCGAAAAACTCGGTTAAATGACCCAACTATATGAAAACGACTTCACAGATCAAAGGACATTAGAGGGATATATAAAGCAGACCCCGGCAAAACTAAAACTGAGATTGTGTTAGTGAGATCAGAGAGATTTATGCAACAGTGGTGTAAGAACCAAGCATATGGAGTAAACGCACAAATATAGCAACGCCTTGAAAATAAAATAAATATCGCTAGCTTAGAGTGCAAACTGTGTAAGTCCATTTTTATGAAAAAGTGTTTTTAAGTGTAGAAAGCTAGAAAAATCAAATACGCACCACGCTAAACAAGTCCAAAAAGCGAAGAAAATTGTGTAAGTCCAAAATATTTACATGAACAGAATTTTTTTTTCATTTTGAATATTTTTTATTTTTTGTCTATCCTACAAAGTTTGAAAAAAGGACTTACACAATTTGCACTCTAAGCTAGCGATATTTGAATAATAATAAAAAATGTATTACTAAGGAATTTTTAACTTGAAAAAATGTTTTATAAATTAATTTGTATTCACCAATGTGAAATATTGGAAATTTCAATAATAAAAAAGATATCTATAAGGAGTTTTTAGTGTAAAAAATATGTATTAAAAATTCATTTGAAGAATACTCATTGAGAAATAGTTGAGAGTTGATATCATTTACGAAATTTTTTCAAAAGTACATAACTAAACTTGTTAAGGTATGCAAGGATGGGGCGTAAGTTTTAACTGAAGATTTAGTAGAACCTTTAAGAATACAGCAAATTTTATTATATGAATTGAAAAATAAAGCATTGCAATTTGAAAATTTGGTTGCAGCACAAAATGGTTTATTATTATTCATGGTCATACATACGCAATGGCACACTGTCGCATAAACAAACAAAGCAACGCAGCCAGTGCTTGTGTTGCTTCTTCGCTGTCTAAACAACGACTGAATCACAGAGCGTAAGCCTATGTGTCTTATACTCATTACCTCATGTGAGACGATTTGCCGGGCCTTGATATAAAGCTTCCCAAGCACTGTTTGCCAGCATAACACCAACAGTCTCAAAAAATAAGCTGTTGTTGCTCTCATAATTTTTTGGGAACTTTTGAATTTCGATTTCCTTTGAAAATATGTGAAGTCGAAGCACAGAACAGTCGAATATATTTGTTTATTTGTGCTTTTGCTTTACTGTGTAATTTCAAACAGATCAGTCGACAGCAAAGCACAGATAAACAAAACTTTAGTTTTCAGATTTTTAAAATTGTTTTTTTATTTTGTACATTACAATTTCGATTGCGTTCATATAAATTAAAAAAAAGAAAACAACAACAACAGTGGTGTAAAAACTCGAAATTATGTTTGCCCTTTGCTGTGCTGTAAAAATTTCCACAATACAGCAACAGTCGACTATAATTTTTTGAAACTTAAGGCTGCGCAGTTGCAGTACAGTAGAACTTGTTATTTGTTATACTTCTACTGCGCTGTTTATTTTTTAATGAAAATGAAATTCAATGGAAATGAAAATTAATGAAAAATTGAAAATAATTTCAAACCCTGCTCAAAAGACTAAAATAATGACATATCTAACAATTTTAAAAATCGGATATCAAATAACAAAGTTGCAAAAAAAAAACAAGTTAGAGTCTCAACATAAGTTAAAAATCTTGGGGCGGCCTTTTACTGCTGAAAACAGCTGGGTAATCTAACCGAGTTTTTTGTCCATAAAATATTTTTTTTTTTCACTTGGATAAAATCACCAAAAATAAAGTTTTTATCGTGTTTGCAATAGAACAGTAATTTTTAAATAAATAAAAGTTTCCTGATTTTTAAAACTTCTTATAAAAACCCTAATTTTAAAATCAAGTTTTGTAAAAAAAAATTTCTACTAAATAGCACTGTAGAAACCAGATTTTTTTTCATTATTTTTATTTATTGCACGAAATAGGTTCTATATTACAAAAAAAAAAAAAATCTACAACCCCCCACGAAAAAAAATTCCTGGCTACGGCCCTGTGGGCATGTATGGATTGCTCTCAGTAGCGCATCCATTTATTTTAGTGCATCAGCAAAGATCTGTAAATGATTTCCTTTTGAGGCGTACGAAATTGGTTGGTCTTGCCGTCAGGGCTAGAACGAGTGGGTTGGGGTGAGCTAATATTCTCATTTTGTATGATGCAGCATACTTTCTGATTTCTTTAGAGATAGTAGGTATCTTTAGGTCACGATGCACACTGGGGCCACTTATATATATGAGGACGCTCAAAATTCTGAAATCAACTTTTTTACATCAGAATCGCTTTATCTGCACTAAAGCTGTTAATCTATAGGATCTTAACCCATTGACGGCCATGTGTTAACCCGTTGGTGACCTATGTTTTTTATTTTAGTTTCGAGTTTAATTTTCTTGAATCAGAATCGGTATATCGATACTAAAATAGTAAATCCCAAGAATTTTAACCCCTTAACGACCACGCATTAACCCATTTTTAACCAAATTTTTTCACTTAATTCTTAGATTAAAATATTTAAATCATATTAGTTGTATCTACACTAAAACCAGTAATCTTTGGAATCTTAACCCATTAACGGTCATGAATTAACTTATTGGTGACCAGTTTTTTTTAAGATCTGTAAATAAATTATTTAAATCACAATTGGTATGTCTGTGGTATGGTGGCCGCAGTGGTGCAGTGGGTAGAGTGATCGCCTGCTATGCCAGAGGTCTCGGGTTCAAACCCCAGTCCGAGCAAACACCAAAAATATTTTTCTAATTAGTAAAAATCCAATTATTGGGTTTTTTAAGAGCCGCGGTCACCTCTCGGCAGTGGGCGGCATATCCTCCGAGAGTATTTCTGCCATGAAAAAGCTTCTCAAAAAAATGCATTCGCCGTTCGGAGCCGGCATAAAACTGTAGGTCCACCCAATTGGTACGAAAAACAAAAGGAGCACACCTCGAATTGGGACAGAAGCTCGGCCATAAAACACGTCAGAGTTATAATAGCGTCATTGTTTTATATTATTATTATATTAGTATGTCTGTACAAAAATAGCCAATTTGTATTATATTAACCCATTAGCGGATATTTATTAACCCATTGATGAAATAGGTAGGTGCAGGTACATATGTATGTATACAAAAATGGTTTTCTCCAATTTTTTGTTTCGAGATATTAAAAGTTTTATGTTGTCACAAGTTTGTTTATATGAGAATTAGGAGTTTCAACGTTAGCGTTTTAAGCAGAACACGTATTTCCCCACACATTTTCATGCCTAACATAAAAAAAAAACAAAATTGGAGTAACACAACTTGTGCTTCAAAGAACTCATATTATAATCCAACTTACAAGTCTAAATTAAAGAAAACTGGCTTGACAAGTAACCTTAACCACAATTTGTAATTAAAGTAACCAGTAAATAATGGAACAACTAAATTAAAGATAGAACAGAATCAAATTCAACCAGATATAGGTGTTTTTTTTTTAACTAAAATTGGAATGCAATTTTTAAACTCACTTTTTTTTTAAATGCGCACTATGCTTTTGGTTCTGAACTCGGATTCTTTGTCACAAAGGACCATATTTTACTGCTGCATTTTTACATTTGCTACCTTTTTGCGCAAATTAAAAAAAATCCATTTTGAAAAAAAAAATATTTAAAAAAAAAGAGGTACGTTTAGTTTTATACTGAAAATTAATTTTTTAAAACATCTAGTTCCAAAAAAAAAAACACTCATCGATTATATAAGCTTCATTTAATGTTGTGGAAAAAGCAGAATAATAAAATTTTATATCCTTCTCTTACACCAACTATTTCAAATACACATTAAAATTTCTCACTTTGAAAAAAAATTATTTTTTGGAAAATTTGCCATGTTTGTGTATGGATAACTCCCAACTGAAAAACGATAGAAAGCTGAAAATTGGGCCAGAGGTGTAGAATTTTATAGGGAACAATACTGCGTTTTTAATTTTTTGAAAAACTCATTATTTAAAAACTGAATTTTGAGCACGCTCGGCCCCAGTGTGCGATGTAGTTGGTCGTTCGTGACGTAGTAGGGCGCATTTACAATCATTCTAATGGTTTTCGATTGGAATCTTTGGAGAATCTCTATATTTGAGTTTGCTGCGGTTGCCCATAGCTGTATGCCATAGGTCCAGATAGGTTTTAAGATAGCTTAGTAGAGCAGGAGTTTGTTGTCGATTGATAGTTGGGAGTTTCGATTCATGAGCCAATAAAGATTTCCACAATACAGCAACAGTCGACTATAATTTTTTGAAACTTAAGGCTGCGCAGTTGCAGTACAGTAGAACTTGTTATTTGTTATACCTCTGCTGCGCTGTTTATTTTTTAATGAAAATGATTCAATGGAAATGAAAATTAATGAAAAATTGAAAATAATTTCAAACCCTGCTCAAAAGACTAAAATAATGACATATCTAACAATTTTAAAAATCGGATATCAAATAACAAAGTTGCAAAAAAAAAACAAGTTAGAGTCTCAACATAAGTTAAAAATCTTGGGGCGGCCTTTTACTGCTGAAAACAGCTGGGTAATCTAACCGAGTTTTTTGTCCATAAAATATTTTTTTTTTTCACTTGGATAAAATCACCAAAAATAAAGTTTTCATCGTGTTTGCAATAGAACAGTAATTTTTAAATAAATAAAAGTTTCCAGATTTTTAAAACTTCTTATAAAAACCCTAATTTTAAAATCAAGTTTTGTAAAAAAAAATTTCTACTAAATAGCACTGTAGAAACCAGATTTTTTTTCATTATTTTTATTTATTGCACGAAATAGGTTCTATATTACAAAAAAAAAAAAAAAAATCTACAACCCCCCACGAAAAAAAATTCCTGGCTACGGCCCTGTGGGCATGTATGGATTGCTCTCAGTAGCGCATCCATTTATTTTAGTGCATCAGCAAAGATCTGTAAATGATTTCCCTTTGAGGCGTACGAAATTGGTTGGTCTTGCCGTCAGGGCTAGAACGAGTGGGTTGGGGTGAGCTAATATTCTCATTTTGTATGATGCAGCATACTTTCTGATTTCTTTAGAGATAGTAGGTATCTTTAGGTCACGATGTACAGATTTTTTAAGATCTGTAAATAAATTATTTAAATCACAATTGGTATGTCTGTGGTATGGTGGCCGCAGTGGTGCAGTGGGTAGAGTGATCGCCTGCTATGCCAGAGGTCTCGGGTTCAAACCCCAGTCCGAGCAAACACCAAAAATATTTTTCTAATTAGTAAAAATCCAATTATTGGGTTTTTTAAGAGCCGCGGTCACCTCTCGGCAGTGGGCGGCATATCCTCCGAGAGTATTTCTGCCATGAAAAAGCTTCTCAAAAAAATGCATTCGCCGTTCGGAGCCGGCATAAAACTGTAGGTCCACCCAATTGGTACGAAAAACAAAAGGAGCACACCTCGAATTGGGACAGAAGCTCGGCCATAAAACACGTCAGAGTTATAATAGCGTCATTGTTTTATATTATTATTATATTAGTATGTCTGTACAAAAATAGCCAATTTGTATTATATTAACCCATTAGCGGATATTTATTAACCCATTGATGAAATAGGTAGGTGCAGGTACATATGTATGTATACAAAAATGGTTTTCTCCAATTTTTTGTTTCGAGATATTAAAAGTTTTATGTTGTCACAAGTTTGTTTATATGAGAATTAGGAGTTTCAACGTTAGCGTTTTAAGCAGAACACGTATTTCCCCACACATTTTCATGCCTAACATAAAAAAAAAACAAAATTGGAGTAACACAACTTGTGCTTCAAAGAACTCATATTATAATCCAACTTACAAGTCTAAATTAAAGAAAACTGGCTTGACAAGTAACCTTAACCACAATTTGTAATTAAAGTAACCAGTAAATAATGGACCAACTAAATTAAAGATAGAACAGAATCAAATTCAACCAGATATAGGTGTTTTTTTTTTTAACTAAAATTGGAATGCAATTTTTAAACTCACTTTTTTTTTAAATGCGCACTATGCTTTTGGTTCTGAACTCGGATTCTTTGTCACAAAGGACCATATTTTACTGCTGCATTTTTACATTTGCTACCTTTTTGCGCAAATTAAAAAAAATCCATTTTGAAAAAAAAAATATTTAAAAAAAAAGAGGTACGTTTAGTTTTATACTGAAAATTAATTTTTTAAAACATCTAGTTCCAAAAAAAAAAACACTCATCGATTATATAAGCTTCATTTAATGTTGTGGAAAAAGCAGAATAATAAAATTTTATATCCTTCTCTTACACCAACTATTTCAAATACACATTAAAATTTCTCACTTTGAAAAAAAATTATTTTTTGGAAAATTTGCCATGTTTGTGTATGGATAACTCCCAACTGAAAAACGATAGAAAGCTGAAAATTGGGCCAGAGGTGTAGAATTTTATAGGGAACAATACTGCGTTTTTAATTTTTTGAAAAACTCATTATTTAAAAACTGAATTTTGAGCACGCTCGGCCCCAGTGTGCGATGTAGTTGGTCGTTCGTGACGTAGTAGGGCGCATTTACAATCATTCTAATGGTTTTCGATTGGAATCTTTGGAGAATCTCTATATTTGAGTTTGCTGCGGTTGCCCATAGCTGTATGCCATAGGTCCAGATAGGTTTTAAGATAGCTTAGTAGAGCAGGAGTTTGTTGTCGATTGATAGTTGGGAGTTTCGATTCATGAGCCAATAAAGATTTCCACAATACAGCAACAGTCGACTATAATTTTTTGAAACTTAAGGCTGCGCAGTTGCAGTACAGTAGAACTTGTTATTTGTTATACTTCTGCTGCGCTGTTTATTTTTTAATGAAAATGATTCAATGGAAATGAAAATTAATGAAAAATTGAAAATAATTTCAAACCCTGCTCAAAAGACTAAAATAATGACATATCTAACAATTTTAAAAATCGGATATCAAATAACAAAGTTGCAAAAAAAAAACAAGTTAGAGTCTCAACATAAGTTAAAAATCTTGGGGCGGCCTTTTACTGCTGAAAACAGCTGGGTAATCTAACCGAGTTTTTTGTCCATAAAATATTTTTTTTTTTCACTTGGATAAAATCACCAAAAATAAAGTTTTCATCGTGTTTGCAATAGAACAGTAATTTTTAAATAAATAAAAGTTTCCAGATTTTTAAAACTTCTTATAAAAACCCTAATTTTAAAATCAAGTTTTGTAAAAAAAAATTTCTACTAAATAGCACTGTAGAAACCAGATTTTTTTTCATTATTTTTATTTATTGCACGAAATAGGTTCTATATTACAAAAAAAAAAAAAAAATCTACAACCCCCCACGAAAAAAAATTCCTGGCTACGGCCCTGTGGGCATGTATGGATTGCTCTCAGTAGCGCATCCATTTATTTTAGTGCATCAGCAAAGATCTGTAAATGATTTCCCTTTGAGGCGTACGAAATTGGTTGGTCTTGCCGTCAGGGCTAGAACGAGTGGGTTGGGGTGAGCTAATATTCTCATTTTGTATGATGCAGCATACTTTCTGATTTCTTTAGAGATAGTAGGTATCTTTAGGTCACGATGCACACTGGGGCCACTTATATATATGAGGACGCTCAAAATTCTGAAATCAACTTTTTTACATCAGAATCGCTTTATCTGCACTAAAGCTGTTAATCTATAGGATCTTAACCCATTGACGGCCATGTGTTAACCCGTTGGTGACCTATGTTTTTTATTTTAGTTTCGAGTTTAATTTTCTTGAATCAGAATCGGTATATCGATACTAAAATAGTAAATCCCAAGAATTTTAACCCCTTAACGACCACGCATTAACCCATTTTTAACCAAATTTTTTCACTTAATTCTTAGATTAAAATATTTAAATCATATTAGTTGTATCTACACTAAAACCAGTAATCTTTGGAATCTTAACCCATTAACGGTCATGAATTAACTTATTGGTGACCAGTTTTTTTTAAGATCTGTAAATAAATTATTTAAATCACAATTGGTATGTCTGTGGTATGGTGGCCGCAGTGGTGCAGTGGGTAGAGTGATCGCCTGCTAAGCCAGAGGTCTCGGGTTCAACCCCCAGTCCGAGCAAACACCAAAAATATTTTTCTAATTAGTAAAAATCCAATTATTGGGTTTTTTAAGAGCCGCGGTCACCTCTCGGCAGTGGGCGGCATACCCTCCGAGAGTATTTCTGCCATGAAAAAGCTTCTCAAAAAAATGCATTCGCCGTTCGGAGCCGGCATAAAACTGTAGGTCCACCCAATTGGTACGAAAAACAAAAGGAGCACACCTCGAATTGGGACAGAAGCTCGGCCATAAAACACGTCAGAGTTATAATAGCGTCATTGCTTTATATTATTATTATATTAGTATGTCTGTACAAAAATAGCCAATTTGTATTATATTAACCCATTAGCGGATATTTATTAACCCATTGATGAAATAGGTAGGTGCAGGTACATATGTATGTATACAAAAATGGTTTTCTCCAATTTTTTGTTTCGAGATATTAAAAGTTTTATGTTGTCACAAGTTTGTTTATATGAGAATTAGGAGTTTCAACGTTAGCGTTTTAAGCAGAACACGTATTTCCCCACACATTTTCATGCCTAACATAAAAAAAAAACAAAATTGGAGTAACACAACTTGTGCTTCAAAGAACTCATATTATAATCCAACTTACAAGTCTAAATTAAAGAAAACTGGCTTGACAAGTAACCTTAACCACAATTTGTAATTAAAGTAACCAGTAAATAATGGACCAACTAAATTAAAGATAGAACAGAATCAAATTCAACCAGATATAGGTGTTTTTTTTTTTAACTAAAATTGGAATGCAATTTTTAAACTCACTTTTTTTTTAAATGCGCACTATGCTTTTGGTTCTGAACTCGGATTCTTTGTCACAAAGGACCATATTTTACTGCTGCATTTTTACATTTGCTACCTTTTTGCGCAAATTAAAAAAAATCCATTTTGAAAAAAAAAATATTTAAAAAAAAAGAGGTACGTTTAGTTTTATACTGAAAATTAATTTTTTAAAACATCTAGTTCCAAAAAAAAAAACACTCATCGATTATATAAGCTTCATTTAATGTTGTGGAAAAAGCAGAATAATAAAATTTTATATCCTTCTCTTACACCAACTATTTCAAATACACATTAAAATTTCTCACTTTGAAAAAAAATTATTTTTTGGAAAATTTGCCATGTTTGTGTATGGATAACTCCCAACTGAAAAACGATAGAAAGCTGAAAATTGGGCCAGAGGTGTAGAATTTTATAGGGAACAATACTGCGTTTTTAATTTTTTGAAAAACTCATTATTTAAAAACTGAATTTTGAGCACGCTCGGCCCCAGTGTGCGATGTAGTTGGTCGTTCGTGACGTAGATGGTTTTCGATTGGAATCTTTGGAGAATCTCTATATTTGAGTTTGCTGCGGTTGCCCATAGCTGTATGCCATAGGTCCAGATAGGTTTTAAGATAGCTTAGTAGAGCAGGAGTTTGTTGTCGATTGATAGTTGGGAGTTTCGATTCATGAGCCAATAAAGATTTCCACAATACAGCAACAGTCGACTATAATTTTTTGAAACTTAAGGCTGCGCAGTTGCAGTACAGTAGAACTTGTTATTTGTTATACTTCTGCTGCGCTGTTTATTTTTTAATGAAAATGATTCAATGGAAATGAAAATTAATGAAAAATTGAAAATAATTTCAAACCCTGCTCAAAAGACTAAAATAATGACATATCTAACAATTTTAAAAATCGGATATCAAATAACAAAGTTGCAAAAAAAAACAAGTTAGAGTCTCAACATAAGTTAAAAATCTTGGGGCGGCCTTTTACTGCTGAAAACAGCTGGGTAATCTAACCGAGTTTTTTGTCCATAAAATATTTTTTTTTTTTCACTTGGATAAAATCACCAAAAATAAAGTTTTCATCGTGTTTGCAATAGAACAGTAATTTTTAAATAAATAAAAGTTTCCAGATTTTTAAAACTTCTTATAAAAACCCTAATTTTAAAATCAAGTTTTGTAAAAAAAAATTTCTACTAAATAGCACTGTAGAAACCAGATTTTTTTTCATTATTTTTATTTATTGCACGAAATAGGTTCTATATTACAAAAAAAAAAAAAAAATCTACAACCCCCCACGAAAAAAAATTCCTGGCTACGGCCCTGTGGGCATGTATGGATTGCTCTCAGTAGCGCATCCATTTATTTTAGTGCATCAGCAAAGATCTGTAAATGATTTCCCTTTGAGGCGTACGAAATTGGTTGGTCTTGCCGTCAGGGCTAGAACGAGTGGGTTGGGGTGAGCTAATATTCTCATTTTGTATGATGCAGCATACTTTCTGATTTCTTTAGAGATAGTAGGTATCTTTAGGTCACGATGCACACTGGGGCCACTTATATATATGAGGACGCTCAAAATTCTGAAATCAACTTTTTTACATCAGAATCGCTTTATCTGCACTAAAGCTGTTAATCTATAGGATCTTAACCCATTGACGGCCATGTGTTAACCCGTTGGTGACCTATGTTTTTTATTTTAGTTTCGAGTTTAATTTTCTTGAATCAGAATCGGTATATCGATACTAAAATAGTAAATCCCAAGAATTTTAACCCCTTAACGACCACGCATTAACCCATTTTTAACCAAATTTTTTCACTTAATTCTTAGATTAAAATATTTAAATCATATTAGTTGTATCTACACTAAAACCAGTAATCTTTGGAATCTTAACCCATTAACGGTCATGAATTAACTTATTGGTGACCAGTTTTTTTTAAGATCTGTAAATAAATTATTTAAATCACAATTGGTATGTCTGTGGTATGGTGGCCGCAGTGGTGCAGTGGGTAGAGTGATCGCCTGCTATGCCAGAGGTCTCGGGTTCAACCCCCAGTCCGAGCAAACACCAAAAATATTTTTCTAATTAGTAAAAATCCAATTATTGGGTTTTTTAAGAGCCGCGGTCACCTCTCGGCAGTGGGCGGCATACCCTCCGAGAGTATTTCTGCCATGAAAAAGCTTCTCAAAAAAATGCATTCGCCGTTCGGAGCCGGCATAAAACTGTAGGTCCACCCAATTGGTACGAAAAACAAAAGGAGCACACCTCGAATTGGGACAGAAGCTCGGCCATAAAACACGTCAGAGTTATAATAGCGTCATTGCTTTATATTATTATTATATTAGTATGTCTGTACAAAAATAGCCAATTTGTATTATATTAACCCATTAGCGGATATTTATTAACCCATTGATGAAATAGGTAGGTGCAGGTACATATGTATGTATACAAAAATGGTTTTCTCCAATTTTTTGTTTCGAGATATTAAAAGTTTTATGTTGTCACAAGTTTGTTTATATGAGAATTAGGAGTTTCAACGTTAGCGTTTTAAGCAGAACACGTATTTCCCCACACATTTTCATGCCTAACATAAAAAAAAAAAACAAAATTGGAGTAACACAACTTGTGCTTCAAAGAACTCATATTATAATCCAACTTACAAGTCTAAATTAAAGAAAACTGGCTTGACAAGTAACCTTAACCACAATTTGTAATTAAAGTAACCAGTAAATAATGGACCAACTAAATTAAAGATAGAACAGAATCAAATTCAACCAGATATAGGTGTTTTTTTTAACTAAAATTGGAATGCAATTTTTAAACTCACTTGTTTTTTAAATGCGCACTATGCTTTTGGTTCTGAACTCGGATTCTTTGTCACAAAGGACCATATTTTACTGCTGCATTTTTACATTTGCTACCTTTTTGCGCAAATTAAAAAAAATCCATTTTGAAAAAAATATTTAAAAAAAAAAGAGGTACGTTTAGTTTTATACTGAAAATTAATTTTTTAAAACATCTAGTTCCAAAAAAAAAAAACACTCATCGATTATATAAGCTTCATTTAATGTTGTGGAAAAAGCAGTATAATAAAATTTTATATCCTTCTCTTACACCAACTATTTCAAATACACATTAAAATTTCTCACTTTGAAAAAAAATTATTTTTTGGAAAATTTGCCATGTTTGTGTATGGATAACTCCCAACTGAAAAACGATAGAAAGCTGAAAATTGGGCCAGAGGTGTAGAATTTTATAGGGAACAATACTGCGTTTTTAATTTTTTGAAAAACTCATTATTTAAAAACTGAATTTTGAGCACGCTCGGCCCCAGTGTGCGATGTAGTTGGTCGTTCGTGACGTAGTAGGGCGCATTTACAATCATTCTAATGGTTTTCGATTGGAATCTTTGGAGAATCTCTATATTTGAGTTTGCTGCGGTTGCCCATAGCTGTATGCCATAGGTCCAGATAGGTTTTAAGATAGCTTAGTAGAGCAGGAGTTTGTTGTCGATTGATAGTTGGGAGTTTCGATTCATGAGCCAATAAAGATTTCTCAGTTTTATACCAAGAGCTTTTCGTCTGGTGAATATGTGGGTTCTCCATGTTAGTTTTCTGTCGAGATGCATACCCAGGTACTTTGTTACGTCACTTTGCGGTATATCAATGCCATTGAGTTTTACGGGTGGGCAAGTGTTACGTCTAATGGTAAACGTCACTTGGACAGATTTTGATTCATTTGACTTTATCCGCCAGTCTTTCAGCCAATGGGTCGCGGGACGCCTGCTAAGCTCTCGTCAAGCTCAGACTGCTCTGCTCCTTCTTTGACGAAAAAGTAACGATTTTTTAGATAAGATTGTATAAATAGAAAGTAATTTGTAGGGAGAGTATTTTTTATTTTATAGAGCAGGCCGTTGTGCCATACGCGATCAAAAGCTTGGGATATATCTAGAAAAGCAGCTGTACAGTATGTTTTTTGCTCAAAGGCAGAGTAGATTTTCTCGGTAAGTCTATGTACTTGTTCAATTGTTCCGTGTCCTCTTCTGAAGCCAAATTGGTGATTAGGTATAATGTTACGCTCTTCTATTTTGGGTAGGAGTCTTTTAAGGAAGAGATCTTCCAAGACTTTTGAGACAATGGGCAGCAGACTAATGGGTTTGTAAGACGCTACCGTATCAGGAGGCTTTCCTGGTTTCGGAATCATTTTCATCTGAGCGACTTTCCATTGAGGGGGTATGAATGCAGTTATTAGTACTGCATTAAAAAGTTGGGTGAGAAATTTTATGCCTTCGTAAGGTAAGTGTTTTAGTACATTGCCATTAATAATATCGTACCCAGGAGCTTTCTTTGGGTTGAGCTTCGCTATTACGGTTTTTACCTCCGATATTGCGAATCCTTTTATGGGGAGGTCCATTTGATAGGGATGACTCAGAGTATTTCTCACTTCTGTTGTTGTGCTTAGTGGGGGTTCAATATCATGTGGGGCGAATACTGATTTTAGGTGGCGTGCAAAAGTATTTGCTTTCTCTGCGTCACTTTTCGCCCATTCGTTATTTTCCATTCGTATTGGAGAATTGTAGATAATCGGCCTTTTTAGCTTACTAGCAGCTTTCCAAAGGGAGTAATCAGTTGAAGCTGTTGCATCAATATTACTGAGATATTGTTGAACTTGTCTGTTGTGTTCAATTTTGAGGATATTTTTGAGTTCTTTGGTGAGAGCATTCAATCTTTTTTTGTCGTCGGGGTGACGGGTTTGTTGCAATTTTTTCCTTGCGAGTCGCTTTTCTTTGAGCTTAGCTTGTATGTTGTGGGTAACGCTTGTCCTTTTTTGTCTGATGAGGGTGGGAGTTGATTTCCATGCAGCTTGTTGGATGCAGCTGTTAAAATGTTCGACTGCTGCCTCTATATCTTCAGCAGATTTCAGGGCTAATTTGAAGTCAAGATTAGACGTGATGATGTGTCGGAAGTATTCCCAATCAGTCTTCCGATTGTAAAGGCTGCATTGTTCCGCTGCCGGTGTAAAATTTTTATCAATTGTTACCAGGATTGGAGAGTGGTCGGAAGACAATTCAAAGCACGATTTGCAATTTATATCTGAAGAAGTCACGCCTTTCACCACGCAGAAATCGATTAAGTCGGGTATTTTATTTTTATCTGTTGGCCAATAAGTGGGAGTTCCAGTAGAGAGTGGAGTTAAACTGAGATTACTAATAGCATTATATAGTTGTCTTCCTTTAGGGGTAATGAGACGAGAGCCCCAGAATGTGTGTTTGGCATTGTAATCGCCCCCAGCTAGAAATCGATTTCCAAGAGTTTTGAAGAAATTTTCATATTCTGCAGTGCTGATAGAGTGCCTCGGCGGGCTATAGATAGCAGAGAGTGTAAGCTGGCCGCTCGGGTCTTCAATGACAATATTTGTGTCTTGTATGGCATTTGTACGGAATGAATTCGTGCTGTAATGTTTAATACTTTTCCGTATCAAGATACCTGAGCCTCCATGAGCGTTGTTACTGGGGTGTTTTGTGTGGTAAAACTTGTAGTTGGGTACTTCAAAGTAGCTTTTGTCAGTAAAGTGGGTCTCAGATATGAGGAGTATATCTATATCGTGGGTCTGAACTTAACTTCAAGTAAGTGTTTGGATAGGCCATTGGCACTCCAAATGATAATTTTCAACGGGTTGAAGATGCACAGTTTTTAGTCGTGAGGGTGACGAGGAGGCTCATCATTGATGTCATTTGTTGCATGACTTGTTTCAGTAAGTCTATCATTTCTCGCATTTCGTTACTAACGAAACCCACTAACGAATCGTTAGTGTTTTGCGTTGGGGTGTGGGTTTCATTACTATTTGGAATGGCATTATTAGGGTTCGGGCGGGGTGTTACGCCTTTCTTTGCTGCTTGAGCATATGTGGCTGGGTATTGGTCAATTTGAATTGGGGTTTCAAATCTGCATTGGTGTCTGAATTGGCTGTTGTGGTTTCTCTTGGGCTGTGCAGGAGCTTTTTTCCTCAGAGTTGGGTATTTGGCGCTTTGGAGGTTTTTGTATACCATACAGCCTTTATAATTTACTGGATGGTTACCTTCACATAGAGCGCATTTGACATCTTCAGATCTTGTCTTTCGCTTGCAATCAGCGGAGATGTGGTTTCCAGCACATTTTATACCTACTGATTTTCGACGACAGTAGGACTTTGTGTGGCCATATTGCTGACAGTTGGCGCATTGCGGTATTTCACGCTTCGGATGTGGGGGCTCGAAAGCAATTCTTGAGTGCAGGAGACTTTTAATTTGATATATCTCCTTGTTATTGGAGGCGGGTTTGAATTCAATGATAAACATTGGCAGAGGATTTTTTTTGACTCTGTGTTTTATGTTCCAAATGTTTGTGACTGAGTGACCGAGATCTTTTAGAGAATCCACAATTTCTTTTGTGTCTATTGAGGAGTGCATGTTTCTGAGAACAACTCTGAAGGTACGTTCTTGTTTTGTTTTATAAGTGTGGAACTCTGTGCCCTTCTGTTCCAGTTGTGATACTATGGTTTTGTAAGCACCCAGGGATGATGCTTGTACTTTTACTTGATCCTAATTCCGGCGATTTAGTGTTACTTTTATAAAGTGCGGCCAAAGACCGCTAACGCAAAATGGTATTGCATACAGAAGTATGTGGTGAGGGCCATAGAAACCATTACATAAAGGGGGGGTTGTATTTTAAAACACGCGCGAAAGTCGCTAACACATATTAATTGTAATATTTGTTTTTGCAAAGCCCAATACAAAAAATAAACAAATATTTATTTTTGTTTCGGGTTCAATTTATTATAATCGGCCCTTGTATATTTCAAAAATTAGTTAAAATATTATATTTACTTTTGAATTAACTTACATTTTTCCTTCGAATACGTTTGCTCCCGCTTTAAAATTTGTGATCGTATAACAATACGAACGAGTGAGTTCGAAAGTTGTTTACTCGTTCACAAGTGTCATAATACCGAATTACGAAACTGATAGTACGGTCACGTATGTGGTAATCCAAAAATTACATTTTTACGCGACGAGTTATAAATAGGGCAACCAAAAAATTGCTCTAAAAAATGCGAATTGGTACTTAAATTAGCTTTAAAAAATTTTTATTTCAGGTATGTGGTAATCCAAAAATTACATTTTTACGCGACGAGTTATAAATAGGGCAACCAAAAAATTGCTCTAAAAAATGCGAATTGGTACTTAAATTAGCTTTAAAAAATTTTTATTTCAGTTTGTTTTCTTAACTCATAAAACAAAATAACAAAATGTAGACTCTTAGCTACATGTTTCAAGAGAAAGACAATATGCCGGAATCGTAATTTGGCGTTAGGTCGGTCGCGCGTTGTTCGTACCTCAAAGTTGCTTTACACTGACATTCGATATTACATCTTGGAGTGAAAAACTGTTAACTGCCACTAATATATTTTGTTGAATTTTTCACATACATATTTAATAGCTTTTCATCGAAAGAGAACAATTTGAATTTATTTTTTAATCGATATTTAGAAAAATCTTTCGATCAAACGCTTGAGGTCACAATGCGATTTGCTCCATATATTTCCATACATTTCTATTCACATCTCAAAAGCACGACCGACCGAACGCCAAATTTGGATTCCGGCATAAAAAATTAAATTCATATTGTTGTTGCAGTATATAACAAACATTTCCGCTAAATTCTGGAACACGGTAAATAGTTTTGTGTATCGTAAAAGTTCTTTCAACGTCTACGGACGTTACGGGCGCATATTTGAAGGCCAACACTTCGCAAATTGTGTATTTGGAATGGGGACCTTTAGATTTTCCTGCAATTAGGTCAGCGAGGCTTTTTATATCAATATAGCCTTTGTTCTTCAACAACAATGACTTACTTCTTCTTTAAAAAATGTATGCAGTAATTCATCAAATTTTGCTGATCGATCTTACCGCGTTGCGGTATACCGAAATTAATCCGCTCCGATTTCATGTATGCAACATTTAATAGGGCCCTTAGATAGATAGATAGTTATTCGGAGGATGAAACGCACCGCGACCTATAATAGAGCCCTTACCCTTGTCTATGTATTTTTCACACATTCTTGTACTTATTTGACGTCGATTTGACCAATATCAAAAAATTTTGTTTTCCGTCAAATTGGATGGATATTCGACGAACGTTGTGGATGCGTGTAAGTTGCCGTTTAATCAAACTTCAGTGGAAAATGAACATTTGATCAAATTGCAAATGTAAACAAAAGTGTGAGTGGGCAAGTGCACAAAATTAAATTATAAGGACAATTAAATTTGGGCCGGAACAGAACGGTGTTTTTAACACTCGAATATTGCTAATTATGCGTGCTACGGACATTTATCCCGCTTCAAATCGGTTATATTTTAATAATTTCCTTTGGAGAAAAGAATTAAATTTGATGAAGTATTTAATGCCGATTTGATGTTTGTATGTCAAACCGTCAAGTCACACATAGACGCAATTTCATCAAATGATTTTATCATGTAAGGGCCCTATAATGTGAAAGTCCCAATTGAAATATATGTGGTCGGTAAGCTATCGCTACACTTCCAGTAAAAAGATCGATCCAATACCGCACCGAGTAATATGAAAGCACTCTAAGAGCAAAGAAAATAAACTTTTTCCCGGAGCGGACTTGGAGCTGAACTAAATAGCACTATCACCTCAGCTGCTTACATACATATTTGTAGATATGTACATATAAATATAATGCGCAAGTGTATTGCAAAAATTCATTGATTGACGATTCGGAATACACATTTCACCACCATAGTTGCCACTAACTAACTTTTTTTCTACCAAAATAGCTTCCAACCTACCAATTTAAAAAAAAAAAACGCTATATTTAGCCTATTCGTTTCGTTTCTTTTAATATTTTAGTTTTAATTAAGTTTTTCATTAACCGATTTGGCGCCAGAGAGATTAGCCAATCAGAGAGCAGATTTTTTTTTTTAAATTTGCATTTAATAGTTAAATTAGCATAAATTAGCATTTATTATGAATTTGGCAATTTTTAGCTCTATCAATAGCAGGCCAGAATTTTTTTTTTTTTGTTCGGATATAGTTTTTATTGTATCATTCTTGAAGAATATGACAATTTTTATAGAATCTTAACCTAGAATACAATGACGTTATTCGTTGCCACTGCTTCAAATAACATATGGATAAAAATTTTATTTGATATAAAATAAATACTTATGAATACATTTATTATGTGTATGTGAATGTTTTTGTTTTTACTAAGAGTATGTACGTTATTTTATTTTATATTCGTTCATTATGTTATTAATTTTCATTTGTATATGTATTTATGCCGTCGGAATGGAATGGAATGGAATTCCAAGCAGCTGATTGTATAGTATTAAAAGTTCATACGGCTTGACAGGACAGGATTATCGATGACACAATCGTGTGTTGCATTAGTAAGTGCTGTTTCAGCTTTCGGAATGGAAGGAATTCCAATAAGCTGCGTGTATGAACTTAGGAATTTTTACGGCCTAATGGTATAGGCTCGTCCGGAACAGAATCATACATATGCTATACATGTGTATTAGTAAATGCTGTTGTAGCTTGCTGAATGGAAGGAATTTCAGTAAGCTCCTTTTTGCAATTTAGAGGTTTTACGGCCTAATAGGATAGGCTTTCGAAGTTTTAATTTTAGTGGCTCTAGCCTTGGTCACAATTTAGCTGGATATCCTTTCTCTTTAACCGCCTGGGGTATCTCTGTTCTAACAGGCTTTTAGCCAGTATGTTTGGATGATTGCCTAGTCTTGTGGCATAGTTAGTTTGTATATTTTTTACTTCTTCAACAACTGTGTTAATCTTTAGATCCCTGTGTATAGCGGAATTTTTCATGTACCAAGGCGCCCGGCATATTGATCTTAATATCTTAGATTGTTGCCTTTGTATTCTTTCTAGACTGGATTTGGATGCTGAACCCCAAAGCTGTATTCCATATATCCAGGATGGTTTTATCACCATATTAAATAAAAGTATTTTGTTGTCTAGGCTTAATTTAGATTTTGGACCAATGATCCATTGTAGATTGCTTATTTTCAGCTTTGCTTGCATTAACTTATTATCAATATGATATTTCCAAGTAAGCCTTCTGTCTAAGGTAACACCAAGGTAGGTGACGTAATCTTTTTGGGTTACTATTTTGCCACTAATTGAGACAGAGGGGCAGGTATCTTTTTTTAGAGTAAAAGTGACTTGTACACACTTAGATTCATTGACTTTAATTCTCCAATCTGAAAGCCATTGTTCTACAATTCTTAGATGGCTTTGCAACCGTCTGGCAGCCGTTGAGGGATTTGAGTGCACACTAAGTATTGCTGTGTCATCCGCAAATGTTGAAGTTACGAGATTTTCAGTAGTGGGAAAGTCACTTGTGAATATTAAATATAGAATGGGTCCCAAAACACTACCTTGTGGAACTCCGGCGAAGATTGGATAGCTTTCAGTGGTATAACTTTTTTGCCTTACTCGAAACTTTCTTCCCGTTAGAAAGTTCTCTAAAATAAGGCATATATTGTACGGAAGTGTACGTCTTATTTTAAATAATAGTCCTTCTAGCCATACCTTGTCGAAAGCTTGTGCTACGTCTAGGAAGAGTGCAGTGCAATACTTTTTGGTTTCAAAAGCCGACCGTATTTGAGTTACTATTCTATGCACTTGCTCTATCGTACCGTGTTTCTTCCTAAAACCAAATTGGTGACTTGGTATTGTCCCGCGTGTGTCTAGGATGGGCTGCATTTTTTTCAGCAACAACTTTTCGAATAGTTTGGAAAATATTGAAATTAAGCTAATTGGCCTGTAAGAGTTTAACAGGGTTGGGTTTTTCCCTGGTTTTGGAATCATAATGATTTCGGAAAGTTTCCAAGATTCAGGAAAGTAGTTTAGTCGCAGGAGGCTATTGAAAACGTATAATAATAACTTGGTAGCAATTGGAGGGAGTTGTTTTACCATTTCACCGGTTATTCTGTCGTGTCCGGGTTCCTTATTTTTCTGGATGTCGTTACAGATAACATTATTCAGGTCATTTATATTGAATTGGAGAGAGACTGTTGGTAAGCGAAGGGCATGTTCTGGGAGGAAATTGCTCCCTGGATTAGGAGTAAATACCCGCGAAAGGTGGGCTGCAAATGCGGTTCCTTTTTCCTGGTCACTTCAAGCAAAGTCACCGTTTTCGATTCGTACTGGGGGATCCTGCAAAACTGGCCTTTTGAAAGTTTTCAGTGACCGCCACAATGAGTAGTCTGTAGAAGATGTGGCTGTCGAGGATTTAGTTCTGTTTTGGAAATCTGCTTCTTTTTTGTCCTGCAATAGCATCTGTAGCTCTTTCGTGCATTTTTTCAGTTCGTATTTCAAAGTTGGCGAGCGTAACCTCTGCCAGTCTTTCATTTGCCTTTTCTTGTGGATGAGATCGGTGATATCGTTTCCTTTGAAATAACTAGGGACACTCCTCTGGGTAGTGTTAGGCTGTGAGCGCGTTGATACCTTTGCTGCTACTTGAAGGACATTTGTGAAGTCAGTAATCGCGGAGTCTACTTCGGCTGCTGATTTAAAAGCCCGTCTCCACATAACTTGTTTCACCAAAGAAACATGTAGCAAAACATCTTGCTAAATAACCCGTCTCCACGTGGCTGATCGTGATTCAGTTTAACATTTCTCTTTCTTGCTCTTCTTAAATGTTTGTATGTTTGCTTATTTTTGCGTTTTTGTTTTGGGCTGGGTGAGATTTCGGTAGATTTTCGATACAAAATTAGAGAAGACATCGATATCATCGAGGTTGGCAAGATGATTCAGAATGAAACAGTGTTTCAATCTTCACTCGCTCTCAGAAATTTGTATGGAAAATTGCGAGTTTCGGCACTGGTTTCCGTGTCGAAACAAGATTGAGAGAGAAAATGCAGAAAAAAAGAGCGAAACACGTTATGTGGAGACATGGTACACGGTAGGCAGGAAGCGACGATAGGTTGCATGAAAATGTCGAGAAAAAAGGAAAGTGGGGTTGTGTTATGTGATGTTTATAGATGAAACATCCGTTAAAATTAAAATCCGAGCTGCTCCTTTTTCAAGGATATCCACATTTTATTTTTTTTTGAAAGGATCAAATATTGAGGAAATCGAATATTTGCCACCGTCCAAATTTTTCCGATTTCAATACATTATTTGGTCGCTAAGGGATACAAAAAAAGGTATTAAAAAGAAAACAGGACACCTGTAGTGGAAAAATCCAATGTGAACAGGACCTAAAGATAACCACTGAAATATAAAATAACACAAAAAGTACCCACTTTAATTTTCGTATAACTCCTAAAATGTTAACTCTACGTGAAAATTTCTTATTATATGTTTCATTCAGAATAAATAAAGAAATATTTCTTTAATATACAATTTTGATGTACCTGCAGTGCTTAATGTACTTTTGTGCATCTAAAGTGAAAATTTCAAAAAAAGTACGTTTTTTTTATGGTGCTATTTTAAGTTCAAATATTTTTCTAGTTTATGTAAATATTTTAATCTAATGATCCAACTCTCATTCCTACACATCTCTACGTTAATACTAAAAAAGAGTTAGAGCTGAGATACGCGCTAGCTGTGCACGGTGGGCGGGAAGCAACAATAGGTTGAATGGGAATATCGTAAAAACGATGGCCCAACGAATATGTGCCTAGCTGTGTGCTGGTACTAATTTTCGTTTAAAAAAATGTTGGAGATTTTATTCACGCTTGCTGTGTGTTTATGAAGTATATTAGAATATCAGTTTACGTAAGTGTTTAGCCGGCGATCGTTTTTTCGATATTTTCATGCAACCTATTGTTGCTTCCCGCCCACCGTGCACAGCTAGCGCGTATTTCAGCTCCAATTCTTTTTAATATTAACGTATAGATATGTAAGAATGAGAATTGGATCATTAGATTAAAATATTTACATAAACTAGAAAAATATTTGAACTTAAAATAGCACCATAAAAAAAACGTACTTTTTTTGAAATTTTCACTTTAGATGGACCAAAGTGCATTAACCACTGCAGGTACATCAAAATTGTATATCAAAGAAATATTCCTTTATTTATTCTGAATGAAACATATTATAAGGAATTTTCACGTAGATTAACATGTTAGGAGTTATACGCAAATTAAAGTGGGTACTTTTTGTGTTATTTTATATTTCAGTGGTTATCCTTTAGGTCCTGTTCACATTAGATTTTTCCACTACAGGTGTCCATTTTTCTTTTTAATACCTTTTTTTGTATCCCTTAGCGACCAAATAATGTATTGAAATCGGAAAAATTTGGACGGTGGCGAATTTTCGATTTTCTCAATATTTGATCCTTTCAAAAAAAACAAAAAATGTGGATATCCTTGAAAAAGGAGCAGCTCGGATTTTAATTTCAACGGATGTTCCATCTATAAACATCACATAACACAACCCCACTTTCCTTTTTTCTCGACATTTTCATGCAACCTATCGTCGCTTCCTGCCTACCGTGGGTATAAGGCTTGAATTTAAGTTGGTATGAGAGCTGATAAATTTTTTGTACTTAAGCCAATTTGTAAATTTATTGGTTAAGCTCGAATTCAATTCGTTGAAATATGGGATTATATCAATAGTGGTAACACAAGGAGAGTGATCAGATGATAGACCGAAAGCCGATTTTATCTTAATTAATTCTCTTTCGATTCCACGAGTTAAACCAAAGTCTATTAAGACGGGGGTTTTACTTCTATCAGTAGGCCAATATGTTGGCTGACCAGTGGAAATAATGTCTAGGTCATTGCTTAAAATTGCTTTGAATAGGTTTCTTCCCTTTGGTGTTATCAGTCTGGAACCCCAGAATGTATGTTTAGCGTTATAATCACCTGCTGCAAGAAACCGTGGGCCCAACTTGGTAAAGAATTCGGTAAATTGGGATTATGTTATATTGAAACGGGGAAGACAGTATATTGCAGTTACAGTGAGCCCTCCTGAGCTATCTTCTACGTGCACTGATGTTGAGTGTATATAATTCCTGCAATAATCTCCCAGTAGATGATGTTTAATCCGTTTTCTAATAAGTATTCCGGTTCCACCTCTAGCTTTACCTTCGGGGTGCTTGGTGTCGTAGAACGTAAAGCCGTCAATACTAAAATTATTAAAGGCCGTCAAATGAGTTTCAGAGATTAGCATTATGTCTATCTGCTGTCTTTCTAGAAATATTTGGAGTTCATTCCGGTATTGGCTTAGGCCGTTAGCATTCCAAAAACCTATATTGAGTGAATTCATGGTCTTGTTAAGTTTGTTTGTAATAGGAGGTTTTGGTTCCTAATTAATTCTTGCATCATATTTTGCATTGATTTCATATGATCTTGCATCATTTGCACAAAACTGTTGTAGACGAACATAGTTATGACGAACATTGTTATTGACCGTATTTGGAACATGTTGGGGTTTTGGAACTGGTTTGGTCTTTGGAGTCAAGGCGGCGCTAGTGGTTTTCTTAGTACCCCTTTCCTTTAAGGAAGTATACACCGAGCAGCCTCTGTAATTTGCCGTGTGATTTTCTCCGCAATTGCTACATTTCTTTAATTGTGAGTTGTCTCTTGGTTTCACACAATCTATGGAGGTATGTAAATCCCCACAGATGACGCAAACACTAGGCAAGGTACAGTACCGCTTAGTGTGCCCAAACTCCTGGCAGTTGTGGCATTGTACAGGGCCCACCCGTTTGTGTGGTTCTTCCACCGAGATACGACGGTGCAGAAGGTACCGTAGGTTGTATATGGGATGTACATCTCCCTTCTTTAAGAGTTGGAACTCTGGATCTATTTCTACTCGAAACATTGGCTGTGGTATGTTCGATTTGTTTTTTATATTATGTACATATCGTACTTTAAACCCTTCTTCTTTTAGAGCATTCTTAATTTCAGTTGGACTTAAGGAACTTTCTATTCCTTTCAACACAACAGACAAGGAATGTATAGAAAGACTTCTTGTTTTTTTTTCAAAGTCGTTGGTTACTTTACGGAAGTATTCCTCGCCGTACGTTTGGATTTTGACTTCCTGGATATTTCCCTTTTTAATTAGTTGTGATGTATGAGAAAACGACTTAACGTATTAGAAAATATGGAGATATACAAACAGAAGACATTCGTAGGTAAAATAATAAATGAACAAATAAACACCGCATCAGATACATTATTTGAACCGTTTAAGCTATTATACCGAAAAGAGGACAGAAAACCTAAAACCGACATAAACAAAACAACACACAAGAGGACAATAACGGACTTTTACCTGGCTGTTTAATGAGGATACAAAAATAGATTTACATACCTAAACGCACAGACTCACACGCACACACGCATGCACGTCGCCCGACCGTAAGAATGCACGAACACATCACACGAACACGAAGTACGTGACCAAACGATGGAAGTTAGTTGCTATAAGTACTATCGAACTTACACAAAATAACTCAGAACGAAAAAAGACACTGAAGATGGCGCATATTAGCCGAAATCGGTTTGTCTCCAAACCAAACTTGACAAGGGATGACGGAGGATCGTTCCACAATACATCTTATTTTATTTTATTATATTTTATTTCGTTTTAATTAAAATCTATAGTTTACACGTATGTATATGTATAACTGCAGTTGGAATAGTGCAGATCTCTGCACTCTTGACAGCACAGCGGATACTGGTGCAGCGCCACCTACCGGCCAATAGTAGAAACTCAATATCGGCAGTACGAAAGTTGGCAGCTGCCATCTGCTGATCTGCACAGCTGATACTGAAGAACTGTCGGCAATGCAATTCACCGGAAATGTCACACCAGCTGATCCGACCTTCAAACGAATTTGACAGCGCCACCTGCCGGTACAGCACTTCAGATGCAACTCTGCACGGGACAAAAAGTTTCAGTATATATGTACGTACGTATCTATTTATGTATTTATATATGTATGTATATATCGGAAAGTATTTATTGAAACTAAATTGTTTTAAAATACTTATCTTTTTGGTTTTTTTTCACAACTTCGTCGGAGGGAAATCGCTTCCCACGTCTCGGCACCGATTTTATCAAAAACCCGATTAAAAAATCGAGTAGAAACGCAAATTTACAATAAAAAAACACGGAGCGATATAATTTTGCTTATGATGCTGCCGGTGTTGCCATGATTTCCAGCAGGCCAGAATGTATAATTTTTGTTAAAAACTACCCTATATTAAGTATTTTGTGATAGCCACCATAGAAAAAAACTTGCTTGTGCCAATTTTTGGTTGCCCTAGTTATAATAATATATAATACACTGGCGCTATTATACCTCTGACGAGCTTTATGGCCGAGCTTCTCTCCCAATTCGAGGTGTGCTCCTTAACTTTGAGCTTTACTACTAATTGGGTGGACCTACAGTTTTATACCGGGTCCGAACAGCGAATGCATTTTTTGTAAGAAGCTTTTTCATGGCAAAAATACTCTCGGAACGTATGCCGCCCACTGCCAAGAGCTGACCGCTATTTCTAAAAATCCAATAAATGGATTTTAATTAATTAGAAAAATTGTTTGCGGTTGTCCGGACTAGGGTTTGAACCCGAGGCCTCTGGTACAGCAGGCGAGCACTCCACCCTCTGCACCACAGCGGCCACGCGACGAGTTATACAATCCGAAATGCAAATTTTTACATGACAAGTTATACGATCATGTATCTGACGATTCGGCCCAGGTAGTAGTGGGATGTCAGTTAACGGAGTATTCGGTTTAAGTCTGTATGCGATTAGTTAAGTAGTTAGTCCTATTTCATCAAAAGTAATCATCAAACCTAAAAGGCTATATCCATTGCAGGCATGTGAAATTTCGGTAAAATGTGATGTTCAATGAGAATTAAACTTCATTCGCATTTGGACTACTTGGTAGCAGTAAGTGAAGGCGAAAGATTTCACCAGGATTTGAATTAGATGGATCTTCGCTATCAGGGAAGGTGGAATAAAAGAATGATGGCAGACTATTGATGACTTTTAAAGCGAGATTATCCGACCCTTATTTTAAATTGGACCTTGGGTAAAAAAAAATAAGATCAGCATTGCCACTTTGGTTATTTTTAACCAAATTGGTAAATTTTTTTTCTCTAAACCCGATTTTGGTAATTTTTTTCCGGTTTGGTAATTTTTCCATGCGTTGGGCTAATACAGCATTACATACATATATGAGGGTACCAATCCACCTTGTTCGATATCGACAAATTTTCCACATGGCAGAAAACAAGTGTACAAAAAAAAAATCTCCACATACAAAATAAGGGAAAACGGCTTAATATATTAGAAAACATGGAGATATACAAATAGAAGATATTCGCATGTAAAATAATAAATGAACAAATGAACTCTGTTTATATTTATGTTTTTGCATTCGGTGCTCTAAAGTGTGAGCTTTTTAAATAGTTAAAACACTTCTAAAAAATTTTGTGTGGTTTTTACAAAAATACATAGTGGTTGAGCCTTCCTGTGTGGAGAAATTTAATATTGAAAAGCTAATGGAACTAATCCATACACGCATGTATAAACCAGTCGCTTGTGGCAATAAAGTAGTCCCTAAACTGCCACATTTCATATAACAAAATTGGTCCAATTAACATTGCGATGTCCTAGGACAGGACCACTACCAAACTGTTATTTATTTCAAATTAAAATATTCCTTAAATTACTAATTTCTCTTAGATATACGTATGTACGTATGAAAGGCATTAAAACAATGATTATAAATAGGTATTATTAAAATAAAATTATTTAACAATGTGTGAGTTTCTAAGACAGAGCTGTTGTGCAACTGTTGTGTTTGTCTTATAAGCGCACTGTTGAGTAATTTTGCACAGCTCAACAGTTGGCAACTTTTCGCCATTTTTTCCATCACAAATTTTGTTTGCTACTTGACCTAAACATGTTGTGTAAAGCCAAACAGCTGATAAATTCATCAAGCCGTTTCTAAGACGTAACTGTTTAACTCAACTGCTACACAACTGTTGGCAACTGTTGAGCTCAACAGTTGCGGAGCAGCTTTGTCTTAGAAACTCACCCAATAAGAAAATGACAAATGAAAATTGCATATGCTCATATGTGGTTTCTGAATTGGTTTGCTGTGGCTGATTTATAAACTAGTTTGATGCGATCGAGAGACAGGCCAGTGGTACGCTCTCGATTGCATCAAACTACTTTATAAACTAACTTGCCGTGGCTACTCTTAACTGTTACACAGGCATGGAGGGGCTAGTCCTCTCCTAGGACATCGCAATGTTAATTGGACCAATTTTTATACCTTTCATGAGAATGAAATGGTATTATAACTTTGTGCCGAAAATCAAATCTTGAAGGTACTAGAAGGAGGCGTGACAGACCCATCAATACATATACCGATATAATCAGAATCATGAGCTGAGTCGTTTAAGCCATGTCCGTCCGTCCGTCTGTATGAACGCAAACTAGTCCCTCAGTTTTTGAGATATTTGATTGAAATTTGGAACACGGGTGAGTTTTGATGCTCAATAGATCATTTGTCGGAATTAGCCGAATCGGACCACTATAACATATAGCTCCCATACAACCGATTGTTCAGATATACACATTTTGGGGTGTAACTTCTCCCCTTTTACAGCTAAGGACACGAAACTTTGGAGTATTTGTACCCATATTGACCCAAATAAGGTTACCAAAAATTGTCAAGATCGGACCACTATAAAACCGACAGAATTGAAATTATAAATTAAACTAAATCAGGCTATGTGCATAGGTAACTTTTCATTTCCCCATTCATGAAAGGTATGAAGTCTTCGGTACGGCCGAAGACAGCCGCGCTCTTACTTGTTTTTATAATATGTTACTAGTTTTAGGCTAGTTTGTTGTAATACTGTAGGGCGATCTTGAAAAAACGAGCGATGGTCGTAGCAAAATACGATAGTGTACCTGCATGACACTTGCCCAATGATTAAATACATGTGACAAGCTTGTAGCTATTTGACTTTGGCACAATTGTACCATGTAGTCCAATAACACTGTGAAACAAATTCAGGTCAACAAAAGTAAGGTCGGTTCTGAATGTCAGGGGTGAAAATAGAGGCTAAATTAGAAGACCCGTATCGCGGCGTTTGTTTAGGTTAGTTCGAATTTGTTTTTAATCGACCTTTGAACTTTGCAGGCAAATGCCGATTTTCAGCACATTGTTTGTATGGTGTTTTGGCTATAACTCGTCGACTAATTGAAATTTTTTCGTTGGAGTGACAGTAAAAAGGATTAAAACCGAAGGTGAAAACATTGGTTTTAAAGATATTGCCTTCAAAAAATCGTAAAAAATCGAAAAAATTGAATCGTCAATATTTCAGAAACTATAAGAGGTAGAGAAAAATGTTATAGAACCCATGTATAAGAAATTTAATTTTCAATGCGAGGAATATAAGTTTTTCGCTTCCTGTGGTGTTTTAGGTTCATTTTACAAAGATTTTTTCTGAAGAGACTCCTTCTGAAATTTTATGGCGAATAATTTTCTAGAACATAATTTTTCTAATCAGAACCCGCTGTGCTATCCAGGGTGTAGAGATCTGCACAAATCCAATCGAGTGTTGCACACATATGTACACCCCAGTGCAAAAATGCGTTATATTATTTTCTAGCGCAAAAACGAACTTTCGTACAACTAAAAGACGCGAGAACTCGAAGCACAAAAACATGCCGGCAAAGCTTTTTAGTTCGTTTTTGCCCTTTTATCTTAGGGGAAAAAACGAACTAAAAAGTTTTGTCTGTACGAAAGTTCGTTTTTGCGCTAGAAAATAATATAACGCATTTTTGCACTGGGGTGTACATATATACATTCCAAACAATAGATTTTAAGTAAAACTAAATAAAATAAAGTGAAATAAAATAAAATACTTAAAATAAAATATTTTAATTAATTTTTTTTTGGCGAAAAGCGAACAAGTTTAGACTACGTATTACCAGCGACGGTAGAAGTGATAGCTATTTCGAAGAAAACCAATTCCTCATCATAAGACTTCTTTTCGGGGCCAAGCCACGAATCGAACTTAGACCAACCGTGGCAAGGTGTTAATGTTAGCGTCGCTTTTCTTTTGCCACCTTTACTCGATAAACATTATTGTTGTATTTTTTTCTTTTTTTTATGTACCCATGATTTTCATGAGATAACACAAATTTGTTGAGTAATTTTAGGCGGTCTATGCTTCCATTAGCCGGAAGTAATGTGCATTTGCAACACCCTGCCTTTTTATTTAACTTTGGCGTTTTCGATTCTGGCATAAAATGTTACCCTTTAATATCTCAATTAGAAATAGTTTAGAACTATAGAATGACGAAAGTACAATCCCTATAATTTCTGTATTAGCTGTTTCATTTTATTTACAATATGTGTGCAATATTTTCCGTATTTTGTATTTGTGGTACTTCCCAGCCCAGCTATTCAAACAAGGCAGCGAAGAGCTGATAGGGAGCATGCAGAATATGGTCAGACGAGCGCACGTCCGACGATTGGAAATTAAGTGTGCTCTGCCCAATCCATAAAAATGGAGACTCCATAGTACGCCCCAATTATCGTGGGATAAGCCTTCTGAATATCGCATATAAGGTCTTAGCAAGTGTATTGTGCAGGGACCGTAACGGTTATAAGTAATATCCAAAAATGTATGTGAGTAGGTACATAAATATGTAGGTAGCATTGAGAAACTGTAGGACAAAAATATTTTCTGATCGAAAAATAAAACTCAAAAAATAACTTTTATTTTCTGAAGGAAAAATAAAACTCAAAAAATAACTTTTATATTCTGATCGAAAAATAAAACTCAAAAAATAACTTTTATTTTCTGAGGGAAAAATAAAACTAAGAAAAAAACTTTTATTTTCTGAGGGAAAATTAAAACTCAAAAAATAACTTTTATTTTCTGAGCGAAATATAAAAATAACTTTTATTTGCTGAGGGAAAAATAAAACTCAGAAAATAACGATTAAAAATCAATTTTTTTATAAAAATCGAAAAAATAAAAGTTAATGCACCTAGAGGTAGTCTGCGTTACGGTGATTACATCTGTGTACTTCTTTTGCGTTTAGCATTTCTCCTTCAGTATGATTTTTTTAGTCAAAATTTAAAAAATAACGATTATTTGCAATCCCTGGTATTGTGAGAAAGACTGAAGCCCACCGTCAACAAGCTGATTGGACCTTATCAGTGTGGCTTCAGGCCTGGTAAATCTACCATCGACCAGATCTTCACAATACGCCAAATCCTGTAAAAAACTCATGAAAAAGGAACCGACACACCATCTTTTTGTCGATTTTAAAGCCGCTTTTGATAGCATGAATAGGAATTGCCTATATACCGCAATGTCTGAATTTGGTTTCCCTACAAAACTTATACGGCTATGCCAAAGACGCTGACTAACACCACCAGTATCGTCAGAATTGGGAAGGACTTCTCCGAACCATTCGAGACCAAACGAGATTTCAGACAAGGTGACTCCCTTTCGTGTGACTTCTTCAACTTGATGCTGGAAAAGATAATACGAGCTGCAGAACTCCACCGTGCAGGAAGCATCTTATACCACAAGTGATTGCAACTGCTGGTGTACGCCGATGACATCGACATCATTGGCACTAACACGCGCGCCGTATGTTCTGCCTTCTCCAAGCTGGATAAAGAGGCTAAGCAAATGGGTTTGGCGGTCAACGAGGACAAGAAGAAGTACCTCCTGTCAACACACATAGAAACAGCACGCCTTGGCAGCCATGTTGATAGCTATAAATTAGGAACTGTTAAAGACTTCGTCTATTTGGGAACCAGCATAAACACCAAAAATAATGTCAGTACTGAAATCCAACGAAGAATCACTCATGCCAATATATGCTACTTTGGAATAAGTAGGCAATTGAAAAGTAAAGTCCTCTCTCGACGAACCAAAATCACACTCTACAGGACACATTTTTTTTTACTTGGAGTATTCGTTCGAAAGTTCTTCGAAGGCTTTATGGACCTTTGCGCTTTGGCGAGGACGAGTATCGATGGAGATTTAACGATCAGCTGTACGAGCTTTACGTTGACATCAACATTGTTCAGCGAATAAAGATCCAGCGGCTGCGTTGGGCATGTCGTGATAATGGATGAAGGTAGATACTCCGGACAAAGAAAGTATTTCTATCGAAACCCGATGAACGCAAAAGAAAGCGAAGATGTGCACTGCTTTGGGAAGATCAGCTGAAAAGCGCTGCTGACTCCCTACACTAAGAGAAAACTCGCATCGTAAAAATGACTATGAAAATATTCAGCTTTACTATTCGCTTTTTTACTATGAAAACACGGAAATATGACTATGAAACAACTTGATCTGAATATAAACGTAGTATTTCAACCGTTCAAGTATGAAAGATATTCAACTTGAATATGAAAAACTTTGAGTTGACTAGTAAATTCTAATCCAACTGGACAAGTATTAGCACCTATCATTATAAAATTTGTAATAGTCATCTTCAAGTTGAAACATATTTATTTTAACTACTGTTGATGCTTCAACTTCAAAATGGTTCATAGTAAACTTAAATATTTGGCATAGTGAGCTTTGTTAAAGCAATTTATGCTGCGTAGATTTTCGTTCTTTCATTTGAATGCGGCTTTTCAAATTTCCGTAATTCTTAGATGGCTTACACATTGTTCGAGCTATATAGCATGATTGAGCAACTCAAATATAACTCATTTTCCACCAGGGAAATGAGTTGGCTTATTTAAAGCCATTTTTCATACCCCAGAGGTTGGGGCTCGCCGAACCTTGGAGGTACAGCGCTCCCCCCACGTGAATACATAAAAGGGTTTAAAAAGGCACTTATGTATACATATGTATGTATGTGCATATGTACACACAAAGTTTAGACACATAGTTAAATTCAATATGAAATACATATGTATATTTAAAACAAATATGCCGTATCTTAGAGTTGAATAAAAACATATTGAACTTCAATATGAATCATAGTAAACTTTAGAATATCGATGCCTTACTTTCTCAACCTCGTATGTTAAAAAATGCGATTTTGAGATTTTCATATCAAACGATTTCTATTTTTCTGTTCTATAACTGCAACAAATTCCTATCTCAATAGATTGTGTATATAGCAAAAAAATAGGAATAAATATCTTGGTATCTCAATCCAGGGCCGTACCCAGGAATTTTTTTCGTGGGGGGTTCATCGTTGTGTTTTTTTTTTTTTTTTTTTTTTTTGAGAAAAATATATATCCTATTTCGTGCACTAAAAATAAAAACGTCGCTATAGAAGAAAAAATACGCAGTGTTTTGTTGAGGAAGAAAGACACAAACTTTTTTTTTCAAAGAAAGACGCATTCAAAATATTTTTCGAAAGAAAGACTCTTTATTTTTTTTTTTGATAATGAAGAAAGACGCTTTATATTTTTTTACTATGAAGAAAGACGCATTTAAATATTTTTTTAGTAAAGAAAGACGTATTCGATTTTTTTTCTTCGTCAATATTAATGCTAATGCGTCTTTCTTCGTCGAAATATTTTTTAGTGCGTCTATCTTCGTCGACATGTTTTGTAAAGCGTCTTTTTTTCCTGACATATTTTTAATGTGCCTTTTTTCGTCGACAAATTACTGGCATGTGTCTTTCTTCTTCCGGAGCGACGAAAATAATAAAAAAAAAATTCTGGTTTCTAAAGTGCTATTTAGATGAAAAAATTTTTTACAAAACTTTTGATTTTCAAATTATGGTTTTTATAAGAAGTTTTAAAAATCAGGAAACTTTTATTCATTTAAAAATTAGACTGTTCTATTGCAAACACGATGAATACTTTATTTTTGGTGATTTTATCCAAGTGAAAAAAAATATTATTTTATGGACGAAAAACTCGGTTAGATTACCCAGCTGTTTTCAGCTGTAAAAGTCCGCCCCAAGATTTTTAGCTTATGTTGGGACTCTAACTTTTTTTTTTGCAACTTTGTTACTTGACATCCGATTTTTAAAATTGATAGATATGTCACTATTTTAGTCTTTTCAGCAGGGTTTGAAATTGTTTTCCTTTTTTTTTATTTCCATTGAATTTCGTTTTCATTGGAAATTAAAAAAATAAACAGTGCAGAAGTATAAAAAATAAAAAGTTCTACTGTACTACAACTGCGCATCCTTAGGTTTCAAAATATTATAGTCGATTGTTGCTGTATTGTGGAAATTTTTACAGCACAGCAAAGGGCAAAAATAATTTTGAGTTTTTACAGCACTGTTGTTATTGTTTTTTTTTTTAATTTATGGGAACAATCGAAGTTGTAATGTACAAAAAAAACCAATTTTAAAAAGCCGCACTGAAAACTAATATTCTGTTTATCTGTGCTGTCGACTGATCTGTTTGAAATTACACAGTAAAGCAACAGCACAAATAAACAAACTATGTATATTCGACTGTTCTGTGCTTCGACTTCAGATATCTTCAAAGGAAATCGAAATTCAAAAGCAACAGCTTATTTTTTGAGACTGTTGGTGCTATGCTAGCAAACAGTGCTTGGGAAGCTTTATATTTCCCTCTAATGTCCTTTGATCTGTGAAGTCGTTTTCATATAGTTGGGTCACCTAGCCGAGTTTTTCGACCATAAAACATCCTTTTTGTTTCACTTGGAAAAAATCGCCAATAATAAAGTATCATCGAATCTTTTTAATATTACACTTAAAATGTTTGCAATAAAACACAATAATTTTAAAAAGAATAAGAATTTCCTGATTTTTACAACTTCTTATAAAAACCCAAATAAAAGCCAAATTTTTTCAATAATCGCAAAAAATCAATAAAATGTTGACTTTGAAAAGTTGTATTGAAAATAGGTGAAATCGCACATATCCCAGATATGGGATTTCGAAAAATAATTCACACACTAATATAACCCGAGTAATGAATTTTCAGCCATGCAATGACTTTATGCAGTTATACTTTAATTATCTAGCGAACGGAGTAGATACGGCTTGCGGGTATTTGTAACTTCAGGGAAAAGAATTTTTGCTTGAAGTTGTAACCAAAAAAACCCAAAATTACGTTATCTCAAAACCCTAACCATAAGAAAATGGTTTTGACCTCAGCAGGTTCATGCCAGCCCTCCCCTATACCTGAAATTCTTGGTATTTTCTCAAATTAATATTTGTAAACTAGTGTTTTCAACATATAGCTTTGAATATGATAGAAGTAAAATTTATCTACCAGAATTTCGTGGGGGGTTCAAACACCCAAAGCCCCCCCCCCCCCCTAAATACGGCCTTGTCTCAATCAATGCTTTTTTCATAACTGCGTCAAACTCTTATCTTAATATACATGTACCTATATTTAAAGGCGTATTAATCGTTTTGTCATCCCCCGTCCGTTCGCCTGTAAACACTCTAACTCACGTAAAAATTGAGATATTTTGATGAAATTTGGACTGGAAGTTGGTATCGAGACTGGAACGGTTGGTATTGAAAATGGGCGAAATTGGACCATGACCACGCCCACTTTTCCTATATAGAAAAAGTCGGAAATTTGGTATCTCAGCCACTAATATAGCTAGAGTGATTAAATTTTACCCACGTATTGAGCTCAGGCCCTTATGAAAAAATTTGATGAAATTTTGGAAAATGGGCGGTGCCACGCCCACTTATTAAGTGGCAACTATTGAAAGTTTTACTGTAAAACTTTTAAAAGCCCTAATTCGGGAACCGTAGCAGATATATCGATGAAATTTGGTATGCGTGATTTAATTACTTAGGTAAACGTTTGGAGGAAGAACTGTCAAAATCGGTTGACGGCCACGCCCACTTTTATATATGTGTATTGCAAAGTGACCTAATAAAAACATTTTAAGCGACATCTCTGTCAAATATAAAGACATATCATTGAAATTTTACGGCAGGAGTTCAACTACGGACAAAAAACAAAAAACACAAAAATTTTGGAAAATGGGCGGTGCCACGCCCACTTATTAAGGGGAAAACATTGAAAGTTGTATGAGCCATAACTCAGAAACCGTTGAAGATATAGCGATGCAATTTGGTAGGCGTGATATACTTACTTAGGCATATGCTTGGACGAAAAATTGCCAAAATCGGTTGACGACCACGCCCACTTATATATATGTGTATTATAAAGTGACCTAATAAAAACATTTTAAGCGATATCTCTGTCAAATATAAAGATATATCATTGAAATTTTATGGCAGGAGTCCAACTATGGACATAAAACAAAAAAGACAAAAATTTTGGGGAAAATGGGCGTGGCACCGCCTACTTTTAGAAGCAGGAATATATGAGATTTCTGAGCCTATAACCCTACAAATAATTGAGATATTATGACGAAAATCAGTTTGTACACTTTAATAACTTGTGGTAATACATGCTCAAAAATTTAGCGAAATTGGTTTATGACCACGCCTACTTTTCAACAAAGATATTTTTGGAAAACCCTTTAGGAATTTGTAACGTGATATCTTTGTAACTAGAAGTCATAAAGGAATGAAATTTTGCACAAAGAATAATACATGTTTTTTTTTTATAATATCCTCTAACAAATAAAACATTGAATTTAAGCAAGATATTGTTTTTATTTAATAGTTTTGAAGTATCTTCGTATATAAGTGCAGCAAACGAGTAACTTATAAATCAAGTTTCAAAAATGAAATTATCGTTAATGCAGAAAACTCGTATCTTAAAAAATTTGTTTTATGCGTAAACTAACAGATAAGTATATAATTTTTAATTGTGCACATAGTTGTAAATCATGTCTTAATAATTGCATTAAAATTTTTACATAAAAATGACGGTAAAAAAAATAAACAGTTTTTTTTTTGTTTCCTGAAGTTTCCTTATTTAAGATACGAGGTTGAGAAAGTAAGGCATCGATATGTAATAGTCAGCTTCAATATGAACATTTCTTAAAACAACTATGTTGTAACTTTAACTTGACTATAAAAATATTCAACTTGAATATGCTGCATTTTTTTAACATATTTAGGACAACTATTTTTCATAGTTGTTTTTACTATGACAACACTTCAAGTCGAGTATGATGATTAATTTTCATTTCAACTACTTAATATTTATTATGATGGTATGAAATGCAACGTAGTCAAAATCACTATTTTCATCCTAGGCGCAAAACCATTGGTAAAAATAGTCAAATCAAGGTGTAAATAGTCAGATTTACGTGCGTAGGTGTTCCCAAATGGCGCCATGTTGCACGAAACAGAAACAGCTGGCGCGCTTTATTGGACTCGGTGAGAATCATCTAGACGGTTGCGTGCCAATTAAGTAAGTAAAAAATCGCAAAAAATAAAGTATTCATTGAGTATTTTTAATAGGTATTACCCTTAAAGTGTATTCAATAGAACAGAATAATTTTTAAAAGAATAAAGCTTCTTATAAAAACATAATAAAAATCAAAATGTTTTAAAAAATCGCAAAACAGGAATAAAATTTTGTCTTAAAGTTGGTATTGAAAATAGGTGAAATCGGACTATAACAACGCACACACGCATATATGGGATCTTTTGAAAAACACACAAAATGTTATAATAATGGGGTGGTTCAAACACCCAAAGCCCCCTAAATACGGCCTTGAATGTAGGTACTCCAGGGATTACTCGGGTGTCGTGCGGAAATCGGTGTATATGATCCGTGCCTAGGACATCGACATGTTAACCATATTTTTAATATGAAATGTGGTAAAACACGCGTGCATAGGTTAGGTAAGGTTGCAGTGGCTGCTATGACTCATAGCACACTTAGGCCCTGAGGTCCCATTGTGATACCACGTGGATCCGAAGACCCCCTACTCGAACCAACGTGTGGATTCCACAAATCTTAGAATTTTCCTAAATTCTATTGTAAATAGATCCCCTAGTTCATTAAATTGGTAAGCTCCTAAATGTTTTAGTCGCCTCCTTCCTAGTGCTGGGCAATCACACAGCAGGTGTTTTACTGTTTCAGGCTCCTCTTCGTCTTCACACGCCCTATAGTAATCATAATGTGGAGCATTCATCCTTTCTGCATGCCTCCCAAGGATTATATGTCCTGTTATTAGCCCTATCATTAGTACCTTCCGAGTGCAAGTAGACTTTTCGTCCGTTTGGCGTCCCAGTTAGGCCATAAGAGCCTAGTATGGTTGCATGTACTCATACCATGCCATCTGTTATTAGCTTCATTGGAGTATAGATACTTGAGTTTGAGCTTGCTTGTAGCGAGTGGCATACCTAAACCCTTCCACGACGCTGAAAGTGGAGCGGATGTGCCCTTTCTAGCAAGTTCGTCCGCCATCTCATTTCCCGGTATGTTACAGTGTCCAGGCACCCATACGAGGTGTATGGCAAATTGCTCAGCCATCTCGTTTAGAGATCTGCGGCAATTATCCACTGTTCTGGATTTGCATATGACAGACCCAAGCGCTTTCAGAGCAGCCTGGCTGTCTGAGAAAATTTAGACTTCCTTACATTCGTTTCTCCTTGCCTTCAAGGACTCTACCGACTCATGTATCGCTGCTACCTCCCCCTGGAAGACACTGCAGTGATCCGGTAAGCGAAATGACAGTTTTAGCCCCCCGTCGGCTGAATAGACTCCCCCTCCCTCCTTTGCATTAAGCTTAGATCCATCGGTGTGGAGGTGGATAGCATTATTCGTGACCGGAGGACCCCTGGCCCAGAGATCTCTATCTGGAATTACAATTCCGAATCTTTCGAAGTTCGGTAAATCGGCATTATGAACACCGAATGAACGAACATTTTGACAGTTTTTCGTGCCGAAATTTGCCGCAAGTATTTGGCGATATTAACAAAATATCAAAAATTACAATAAAAGTTTAAGTAAATTATGTAAATGCATGTATGAAGTTGGCCGCTGTGGTGCAGTGGGTAGAGTGCTCGCCGGCTATGCCAGAGGTCTCGGGTTCAAACCACGGTCCGAGCCAAACACCAAAACAATTTTTCTAATTAGTAAAAATCCAATTATTGGGGTTTTTAAGAGCAGCGGTCACCTCTCGGCAGTGGGCGGCATACCCTCCGAGTATATTTCTGCCATGAAAAAGCTTCTCACAAAAAATGCATTCGCCGTTCGGAGCCGGCATAAAACTGTAGGTCCACCCAATTAGTAGGAAAAACAAATAGGAGCACACCTCGAATTGGGAGAGAAGCTCGGCCATAAAACTCGTCAGAGTTATAGTAGCGCCATTGTATTATTATTATTATGTATGAAGTTGTAATAAGTGTTAGTGAGTGTGAATATATGTAAATACATTAATCAACCGGTCGCGAGAAGACACAAACATGGCGTGGGTCCATTGCATTTTCCACCGCGATTGAATTGCTGTTATATGCAAAGAAAAACTTCAAAGAAAAAATTGTGAAATGATAAGAAGAGTGATTTACGTGCGTATGTAGGTTTTGGAAATTAAAATATATTTTCACCCAATAATAATAATGCATTTTCTGAAGTTGATAATTATTGTTTGACTATTATAAAAAAGCAACTAACGAATTATGAATGTGTATTACCAACAATTTACCATTTCAGTAAAAATTTTCGTCTCAATAAAGACGCGTTCAAATAAATATTGCAAGTGGTGGAAGGTCGGCTTCAGTATAATGCGCCCGCAGTATTTGTTTTCAAGCCTCTAAGAATGTTTCAATGAATCCTTCAGGAAAAGTTCTGTGAATGATAATTTTACTAGTTATAACACTCCTGACTACGCAAAATTACTATAAATCTCTCCAGATCTAACTCCAGAAAGGGAGTTCTGTCGGCTGATGGTTACTTTTCAAAGCGCGGCAGCCTTCGCAATGCATAAGGGTGCTCTACGCCAAAATACTGTGTTATTAATGAACTATAAGTTTACGCAAGATTTCGTTTGCATTTTAGTGATCTATCAGAAACGAAAATTCCAGTGCCGGGTACATTGTTATTGAAATTTTCCTCTGTTTTTGTATACAATTTGCTTTATGTAGTTCAAAATAATTCTATGAAAACAGAAAAAAGGACAAGGTAAAGATTTCTTTCACGCAAAATTAAGACTATTTTTTTACCTTCAGCCTGTAATTAAATTTACGCTTGTTTACTTAAAGTAAAAGGATTGCTATGATCTCTCAAAAACTTTCTTTCGTTCAGAGAAACCCTTTGCTCCTCTTCCTCTACTAATAAAGCTGCTATCGCAATAGAATCCATTATTTTATTATTTAAATAAATTGTTTTTAGTAAAATAAAGTAAAAATGTTTTTAATTGTTGGGGTAAGTGGAAAAAAATTCAACAACTATTTACAGCGAAGGTTGAGTGTATAGCTATTTCACGAAAAACCATTTTCGATCATCAGCGCACTTTTCGGAAGTGGATGCACCGGGGATTAAACCCGAGTCCATTCCAACTTCAGCCGCAATGACCCAACGCATAAACACACTCGGCCATTGAGACTCTGTGCAAGCTGTTGGATTTTCCCCACTTTTGCCTTTTTCATTTTCAACATTAACGTTAGTGTGTATATGCTTTTTGCATATATTCTCCACAAACGTGCTGAATTTTTGTTGTAGGCAGTTCGCAATGAACATTGTTGTTATTTTATGTATATACCAAACAACGGTAACAATTTACTTGAAAGAGTTTTTAGTGCTTAGCACGAAATTTTTATTTTTAATTCAATTTTTAATTGTTGGGGTAAGTGAAAAAAAATTCAACAACTATGTACAGCGAAGGTTGAGTGTATAGCTATTTCACGAAAAACCATTTTCGATCATCAGCACTCTTTTCGGAAGTGGATGCACCGGGGATTGAACCCGAGTCCATTCCAACTTCAGCCGCAATGACCCAACGCATAAACACACTCGGCCATTGAGACTCTGTGCAAGCTGTTGGATTTTCCCCACTTTTGCCTTTTTCATTTTCAACATTAACGTTAGTGTGTATATGCTTTTTGCATATATTCTCCACAAACGTGCTGAATTTTTGTTGTAGGCAGTTCGCAATGAACATTGTTGTTGGTATTTATTTTATGTATATACCAAACAACGTTAACAATTTACTTGAAAGAGTTTTTAGTGCTTAGCACGAAATTTTTATTTTTAATTCAATTTTTAATTGTTGGGGTAAGTGGAAAAAAATTCAACAACTATTTACAGCGAAGGTTGAGTGTAAAGCTATTTCACGAAAAACCATTTTCGATCATCAGCACTCTTTTCGGAAGTGGATGCACCGGGGATTGAACCCGAGTCCATTCCACTTACCCCAACAATTAAAAATTGAATTAAAAATAAAAATTTCGTGCTAAGCACTAAAAACTCTTTCAAGTAAATTGTTAACGTTGTTTGGTATATACATAAAATAAATACCAACAACAATGTTCATTGCGAACTGCCTACAACAAAAATTCAGCACGTTTGTGGAGAATATATGCAAAAAGCATATACACACTAACGTTAATGTTGAAAATGAAAAAGGCAAAAGTGGGGAAAATCCAACAGCTTGCACAGAGTCTCAATGGCCGAGTGTGTTTATGCGTTGGGTCATTGCGGCTGAAGTTGGAATGGACTCGGGTTCAATCCCCTGTGCATCCACTTCCGAAAAGAGTGCTGATGATCGAAAATGGTTTTTCGTGAAATAGCTATACACTCAACCTTCGCTGTAAATAGTTGTTGAATTTTTTTCCACTTACCCCAACAATTAAAAATTGAATTAAAAATAAAAATTTCGTGCTAAGCACTAAAAACTCTTTCAAGTAAATTGTTAACGTTGTTTGGTATATACATAAAATAAATACCAACAACAATGTTCATTGCGAACTGCCTACAACAAAAATTCAGCACGTTTGTGGAGAATATATGCAAAAAGCATATACACACTAACGTTAATGTTGAAAATGAAAAAGGCAAAAGTGGGGAAAATCCAACAGCTTGCACAGAGTCTCAATGGCCGAGTGTGTTTATGCGTTGGGTCATTGCGGCTGAAGTTGGAATGGACTCGGGTTCAATCCCCGGTGCATCCACTTCCGAAAAGAGTGCTGATGATCGAAAATGGTTTTTCGTGAAATAGCTATACACTCAATCTTCGCTGTAAATAGTTGTTGAATTTTTTTCCACTTACCACAACAATTAAAAATTGAATTAAAAATAAAAATTTCGTGCTAAGCACTAAAAACTCTTTCAAAAATGTTTTTAGTTTTATCAAAAAGATAAGAAACCTGAGAAAACCCCGCTAAATTTCGCATCAGCACTTGGTAACGCTGATTCGAACATAGTTCATATAGTTGGCAACACTTAACTTCGAACCGACGGGGTAGCTGACACGATTTTCGAAGAGTTCGGCACCGTGGCTTTCGGCGTTTCGGTAGTTCGTGATACTGGCATTAATTCGATCCCTAAGTTTGATACACCAACCTCTTTGGCATGAGAGGAGGGTTCCTATTTTATAATTGTATTAACCCTACGTGCGCCAGTGGGGTCACTTCTACCCAGTACTGAGTTTATACCACCTTAATGTAACTTTTTTGCCGGCATGTTAAACGTAAATAATCATTAATTTTTTTGAAAAGAGGTATTTCTATCGATTCATTTAACATTCCGAGGAATATAAGTTTTTCGCTTCTTGTGGTCTTTTAGGTTCATTTTACAAAGATTTTTTCTGAGGAGACCCCTAATGAAATTTTAAGGCGAATAATTTTCTAGAACATTGTAGGCCTCTAGATTAAGGATCTGGACTTAGTTTTTGTTTCAAACTCATAAGGTTCTCACAAAAATCTCTTAAAGTTGTGTGTTTTATATACATATTTTTTTTATGAAAATGTCTTTAGCTGGTCTTTAAAATAAAATTGCTAAAAATACAATTTATCATACTTTATCTTAAGATAAAATTTTTCTAATTAGAAAATGTGTAAGAAAACCACTCTATAGAGCTCTTTAAGAAATATTGAGTTTCCTGGCTGACATCGCCTATTTGCTACACTCGAAAATTTGTTGCAGAAAATTTTAAAAATTCCTAAGTTTACAAAGGGATAAAAAAAAAAGTATGTAAAAGTATGTTTTTTTTTATTCTTTTATATGAAAAAAGGGGCATTTTTTTTAATAAAAAAAGAAAGTCTGCAGACTCATTGCGCTTTTCGAAGAAAATCGTTTTTTTTTTTAAGTTTATAAAATAAACTTTTGCAAAAAAACAAATTTCACTGATTACAGTTACCACAGTATTATCCATTACTTAAATGTGAAACCATTCTTTAAAATAAATAAAGCTTATTACTGTAGATACTCGCGGTAGTGTTCTGTGCTGTGTAGTGAAGCGTAAAATAGTTATCTTATCTTATTATGTTATAATTGTGAAATGTAAATTGTGTTTAAACTCAATTGGCGAGAAAACCACTAAACGGATCCTCACGAAACTTTGTATGCCTAGTTATTTTCACCCGGTAATTACTATAGGCATATTCTTAATCTGATTAAAAGGCAGGGATGGGCACCTCCCACACAAAATTTTCCTTTCTTCGTAATCTCTTGAAATATTTGTAGGGTATTGAAAATTGCTGTGAGGGCATATGAGATAATTACGTGCTCAACGGATAAAAACACTAGTGTGTGTATCACCAACGCCGTCGGCGGCACCGAAATGCCGAAAGCCACGGCGCCGAACTCATCGAAAATGGCATCAGCAACCCCGACGGTTCGAAGTTCAGTGTAGCCAAATATGTGAACTGTGTTCGAATCAGTGTTGCCAAGTACTGATGCGAAATTCAAGACAGGTAGGCGCAGCGGCGAATTCAGAAACTACTTTTTTATTTAGAAAGGTACAGTGTAATGTCAAAAACAAAGCAAATTCACACTATGGCCAACAGGAATGGGCGAGTCCCAAGCGAATACAGATTTTAACCAAGGCGAAACATTATTTTGACATTAAACTATACCAATTACAATATTAAAGTTCTGAATTCACGTATGCGCCTACCTTTCTGAATCTGGCTGGCGGAATTGAGCGGGATTTTCTGACGTTTCTTATCTTTTTGATAAAAGCAAATACATCGTTAGTTTATTTTACTAAAAACTATTTATTTAAATAATAAAATAATGGATTCTATTGCGATAGCAGCTATATTAGTGGAGGAAGAAGAGCAAAGGAATCTAATAAACGAGAGAAAGTTTTTAAGGGATCATAGCACAATACATCATCATAGCAATCCTTTTACTTTAAGTACAAAATCGTAAATTTAATGAGAGGCTGAAAATAAAATTAATAGTCTTATTTTTGCGTGAAAGAAATCTTTACCTTGTCCTTTTTTCTGTTTTTCATAGAATTATTTTGAACTACATAAAAGCAAATTGTATACAAAAACAGGGGAAAATTTCAATAACAATGTACCCGGCACCGGGTTTCTTTTTTTTTGGCGATAGATCACTAAAATGCAAACGAAATCTTGCGGAAACTTATAATTCATTAATAACACAGTATTTTTGCGTAGAGCACCCTTTGCACTGCGCCGCGCTTTGAAAAGTAACCCTCAGCCGACAGAACTCCCTTTCTGGAGTTAGATCTGGAGAGATTTACAGTAATTTTGCGTAGTCGGGAGTGTTATAACTAGTAAAATTATCATCATAATATGGCTGGCGCATTATACTGAAGCCGACCTTCCACCACCTGCAATATTTATTTGAAAGCGTCTTTATTGAGACGAAAGTTTTTACTGAAATGGTAAATTGTTGGTAATACACATTCATAATTCGTTAGTTGCTTTTTTATAGTAGTCAAACAATAGTTATCAACTTCAGAAAATGCATTGTTATTCTTTGGTGAAAATATATTTTAATTTCGAAAACCTACATACACACGTATTTAAATCACTGTTATTATCATTATTTCACAATTTTTTCTCTGAAGTTTTTCTTTGCAAATAACAGCAATTCAATCTCGGTGGAAAATGCAATGGACCCACGCCATGTTTGTGGCTTCTCGCGACCGGTTGATTAATATATTTACATATATTCACACTTATTCCAACTTCATACATGCATTTACACAATTTACTTAAACTTTTATTGTAATTTTTTGATATTTTGTTAATATCGCCGCAACCAAATACTTGCGGCAAATTTCGGCACGAAAAACTGTCAAAATGTTCGTTCATTCGGTGTTCATAATGCCAATTTCCGAACTTCGAAAGATTCGGCGCGCCGTCGGTTGTCATAATGCCGATTTGCCGAAAACGTCATTTCGGTACCGCCGACGGTGTTGGTGATAGTGGCATAGGTCTTGGTAAAGCAGGGATTTGCACCTCCCATACAAACTGAAATTTTCACAGCGAAAATCTCTGGAAATATTTGTAGTAGGGTACTGAAAATTGGTGTGAGGGCATATGAGATAATTACGTACTCAATGGATAAAAGCACCAGGTCTTGGTAAAGCAGGGATGGGCACCTCCTTTACAAACTGAAACTTTCACATCGAAAATCTCTTGTGATATTTATAGTAGGGTACTGAAAATTGGTGTGGCGGCACATGAGATAATTACGTACTCTAATGATGAAAACGATGGGTGTTGGTAAAGCAGGGATGGGCACCTCCTATACAAACTGAAACTTTCACAGCGAAGATCTCTCGAAATATTTATAGTAGGGTACTGAAAATTGGTGTGGGGAATATGAGATAATTACGTACTCTACGAAGAAAAACAAAATAAGGAAACTATCTTTGACGTCAAGAATGATATTTTTTCTATGTACCTTTTTGGACTAGCTCAATATGCTAATATTTTTAAAAGCACGTGGTGTGAAACCCGCGGGTAACCTCTAATATTACTATGGATTCAATTATAAAAAATTCAATTTTGCTGATATCTGGATTTCTATGCCATAAATTCCATTCACAAAGCAAGACTTGCCGATAACGAATGCTTTTTACAATCAATGTTTATCTTTAGTGTCAATTTTACATACACCATGTAAAAAGAATTCGTTATCAAAAATCATAATATTAACTGAGCATCCAAGAGTTCAAAAGACTGTGTACGGGCCTGATTTTGAGTATTTAGTGACGTCTTGAATGAATCAAATTGTTTAAGCGTGTGACATCCATACCAAAAGATATAATTAATTTAAAAAACATTTTGTAGTCAAAAAGGACCAAAATAAAAGTAGCTGCTATCCCTACTCTGAAAAAAAAACGTTGTAAATACAAAGACTTTTGCAGTTAAATGAATAACTTTCCGCAGTTGAAATGTGCCCAACAACGCTCCGTTGTTGTTTCAAAGATGCGAGCATTTTGATTCAAATACTTTTCGTATTTAAGTTAACAACGGAAACTGTTACTGTTTTACCTTTAAGTTAACAGTGTTTGCTTTTGAATTAACAGCAAAATTTTTTAGTCCAAAAGCGAGCACAGTTGATTTAAATACTCTTCATATTTAAGCTAACAATTTTTGCTTTTGAATTAACAGCAAAAGTTTTTGGTCCAAAAACGGGCACCATTGAAGCAAATACTTACGCTTTTAAGTTAACCTCAAAAAAATTGTAAACAATAGTAAATTTTTTTTAATATAATAGATATTATTTTATTTTATTTTATTTTATTTTATTTTATTTTATTTTTTTGTATAATATATGTGTTTACATAGTAATATTAATACTAAGTCCCGGTTTCACCAAACAAACTTTTTCCATTCAGTGATGGACATTTGATACATCATTCGAACAACGCGATTGATGAAAAAGACACGGACACAAAGGTTTTCATCACATTTTTCACACCGTCCATATAAAAATTATGGAAACTTGTAGGCAGTGTGTGACAGAAATATCCATCAATCGTGCGCCTCAAATGATATATCAAATGACTATCACTGTCTGCAGGGCTTTTTACACAAACACAAACACATAAACTCAACTCAACAAACTAAAAACTCTTTCAAGTAAAATTGTTAACGTTGTTTGGTATATACCAGGGCTGAAATTTATTGATATTTTTAACGATAAACAAAAAATAATTTTGTTTATGTTGAAACTTTTCATTTTAAAAGCATAAAAAATTTAACAAAATTCAGACTGCTTCAACAAAAATCAAAAAAATTATCAAATTTTTTTCCTTTCGATAATTGCCGAAACAAAATTTGTTTAAAAATATTGTTTCAGCTGCAATCAAAAAATTGATTACCAAAATAATTTTGTTTCCTGTGCCTATAAAAAAAAAACTGAAAACCTATCATATAAATATGTATTCATACATACATATGTATGTATATCTTAGCAACAAACAACAAACATAAACAAAACGAAATCCTTTTTGTTATTTTGTTTTGATATCAAATTAGCAAAATTAATTGTGATACAATTTTATTGATAATTTTGGAATCGGAAATATTTTGGTTTTGATAAGCAGCAAAGCAATATAAATTTTTGATATTTTTTTTATATGTTTATTGAAACAAATTTTTTTTGTTTATTTTGTTGAGCAGCCTTGGTATATACATAAAATAAATACCAACAACAATGTTCATTGCGAACTGCCTACAACAAAAATTCAGCACGTTTGTGGAGAATATATGCAAAAGAATGTTGAAAATGAAAAAGGCAAAAGTGGGGAAAATCCAACAGCTTGCACAGAGTCTCAATGGCCGAGTGTGTTTATCCGTTGGGTCATTGCGGCTGAAGTTGGAATGGACTCGGGTTCAATCCCCGGTGCATCCACTTCCGAAAAGAGTGCTGATGATCGAAAATGGTTTTTCGTGAAATAGCTATACACTCAACCTTCGCTGTAAATAGTTGTTGAATTTTTTTCCACTTACCCCAACAATCAACTTATTTTGTTTTTTTTTTTATTAGTATTACACATTCTTTATTGTTTTCCGACCGCCACATTTGTAGGCTTGCGGAATTTTATCCTGTCGGCGATGAGTTCTTTTTATTTAATATTTCGTCGATGTCGTGGGAGTGCATCATTGCAAGCAGTTCAATATTTTTGATACCGCATTCATTGAACTGCATCAATGCACCTGTACATAACTCCCACGACAAGAATAACTTGCTTATTTTCTCATCGCCGACAAGTTTTACCTGCAGATTTGGCTCGTTCGACTGCTCGCTATCGGAAAAACGGGATAATCAAACATATTTAATCTGAAAATACAAAATATATTTTTAAACGTACATATGTACATATAATAATAATATGTACATACATATATATATTTTTCCCGAAAATTTTAATTAATTGAACGAGTGAAAAAAAAATTTTCTATTTTTTCTTTACTTGAAAATTTTTCAACAGCAAAGGAGTTTTTGAATCAAAAACGCCCGTCTTTGAATTAACTATGGAAAGTTGTTGAATCAAAAGCTTTGCCGTTAAAACAAATACTGTTGCTGTTGAATCAAAGACGGAGATTCAACAGCGGAAATTTGTTGAGTTAACTACGGGTATTTTTTTCAGAGTAGAGGGTTTCCGTAAGAGAAATGTAGGGAATCTTATTTGCCATGAATTAAGCCATAGAATGAGGCCTTGAAGTCTTTAATATTATTAGGAAAACGCCCTGTATAAATAATAAAAGAACTACTCAGTATTGGAACTACTTCCGAATGTTACATTTTGCAGTTTCAATCTCAGTTTCCATGACAAATGTAAGAGCTAGGTTAAAAAGAAATTGATTTTTGAAATCTCCGTACTCTAGTCCACCTAGAAACGAATTTTTACTCAAATCCGTCCATTATTCTAATTTTGCCCACTTTATATATGAAGACACAGCACTGTGGTACGTCTAGGAATGCTGCTAGTGTGAATTCCTTCTCCGGGCTTTAGGGCTAACATGGGACGTCCTTCTTGCCTTCGGCGTGAATATAACCACGCGTGCATGGAGTACTCGGATTTTTTTGCAAAAAGTACTCTGATTTTTTTTGCATACAAACACAACTTACACCGGTGCACCCATAAATAGTAAAAATGGACCTAGTGTTCAAATTTGGAAAATAAGCTTCTTTGATAAATACACTGGATCACAAAATGAAATTTTTTGTCTGTACTTTGGACGTGACTATCCTATCTATATGTAAAATCGGTCGCTGATTCCGAAAATCGGGTTCATTTTTAATTCTATGGGAAGGTTTTTGAGATATCGGCAATTTACCGTTATTTGGCCAATGGGTACACTTAATCCAGTATAACTCTTTAACACAGTGAGTTATATTCCTTAGGGTGACACCAAACGAAAGAAAATTAAATTTCCTTTTCATGGCTCCTATAACATTTTTCTCTAACTCTTATAGTTTCTGAAATATTGACGATTAAATTTTAATTTTTTCGATTTTTTACGATTTTTTGAAGAAAAAATTGACTTTGTCAGGCAATATCTTTAAAACCAATACTTTTACCTTCGGTTTTACTCCTTTTCATGAAGCTCTATTCTATTACCAAAAAAATAAGCTATCAACGAAGAAAATCCATGGTAAAATGGAAAAGTTATAGGCGATCAAGTAAATACAGCCAAGTCGCACAATGCCTCTACACGGGTATATTTTATGCATGTTATACCCGTAAATGGGCTTGTATCTACTGCGCTGCCAATGTGCTGCTACTGCAGATGTGTAGGTATTGGTACAATATGCATAGAATGTACGCGTGCAGAGGCATTGCGCGACCTGGCTGTATTTACTTGATCGCCTATAACTTTTCCATTTTACAATGGATTTTCATCGTTGATAGCTTATTTTTTTGGTAATAGAATAGAGCTTCATGAAAAGGAGTAAAACCGAAGGTAAAAGTATTGGTTTTAAAGATATTGCCTGACAAAGTCAATTTTTTCTTCAAAAAATCGTAAAAAATCGAAAAAATTAAAATTTAATCGTCAATATTTCAGAAACTATAAGAGTTAGAGAAAAATGTTATAGGAGCCGTGAAAAGGAAATTTAATTTTCTTTCGTTTGGTGTCACCCTAAGGAATATAACTCACTGTGTTAAAGAGATATACAGGATTAAGTGGACACATTGGCCAAATAACGGTAAATTGCCGATATCTCAAAAACCTTGCCATAGAATTAAAAATGAACCCGATTTTCGGAATCAGCGACCGATTTTACATATAGAAAGGATGGTTGCGTTCAGAGTATTTTTTGGCTGTAGAGCAGTGATATTAGTAAATGGTGTAAAAATGAACTTAATCTGATGAAAATAACTCCCATCCCCCATATAACGGGTGTCGCGAAAAACCATTATTACGCATTTATTTTCGAAACTAATTAAGTTAGAATGATCAAATTCAGTACACAAGCTTCTTTTGTGAATATTAGTACATTGTGTAAAAATAAACTTAATCTGATGACAATAACTCCTACTCGTCATAAAACGGGTATCGCGAAAAAACATTATTATGCATTTATTTTAGATACTAATTAGGTTATAATTCTCAAACCGTACCGAAGACTTTATACCATTCATGAATGAGAGAAATTAAATGTTATATGTTTAAAATCTGAACAAACGGTTGTATGGAAGCTATATTTTATACTGGTCCGATTTGGGCGATTCCGAAAAATGATAAATGGTACATAAAAATACATACGGATACGTACAGGAGTTCAGCCTCCTACATCCGTCATAGCGCGTGGCACTTAGGCGTCCGCATATCACTTATCACAGAATAGTTCGACTAATTGACCACTTCGAGTGAAACGGATACGGTTCCTGCATCCGTCATAGCGCGTGGTGTGGAGCTTTGGCCTCCGCAGACCACCAGATCACTAAACAACGACCACTTCCAGTGGAACAGATACGTACAGGAGCTCGGCCTCCCCGTCAGCGCGCGTGGTGTGGAGCTTTGGCCTCCGCAGACCACCAGACCACTGTACGGATACGTGAGTATTTGTGAGTATTTCTCTCATTTACTTCAGTAAGCTGATTTTACGAAAAACCATTTAAGTTTTCGATAGCTATATACTTCGATAGTATAGCAAAGATAATTTTTTGATCTCAAACTTTAAATTTTCAATATATCAGACCGAAATTTCGTCATATAATATACGTATAGTTATACATAAATTAGAGTTGTGTCATTCATGAACTATTTGTCAGCATGACGGATTAAGTTTGTATGGGAAGAGCCACACCCCCTCCTTCAGTAGCTCCAACTTTTTTTTGTAAGTATGATACTGATATCATTTATCTATGTACCAATTTCCGGGTCCTACCAAAAACACTTCCAGAGATATTCAATGAAAAAAATTTCGTGAAATAGCTATACACTCAACCTTCGCTGTAAATAGTTGTTGAATTTTTTTCCACTTACCCCAACAATTAAAAATTGAATTAAAATAAAAATTTCGTGCTAAACACTAAAAAACTCTTTCACGAAAAAAATTATGTTTGTATGGGAGGTGCCACGCCCCTTTTCCAAAAACTCCCATATTTACTCGTAAGTATGGTACAGTTATTGTTTATCTCTGTACCAATTTCCAGGGTCCTACCATAAACATTTCCAGACATATTCAGCATGACGGATTGAGTCTGATGGGAAGTGCCACGCCCCCTTTTCTAATAGCTCCAATCTTTTCTCGTAAATATTGTACAGTTATTGTTTATCCCCGTACCAATTTCCAGGGTCCTACCATAAACGCTTCCAGAGATATTCAGCATGAAAGATTAAGTTTGTATGGGAGGTGCCACGCCCCATCAATATTTTCAACTTTTTTTTTAGCCTAAAACCCATTTTAGGTAATTACGAACAAACTTGCAGAAGGAAGTAGGGATTCCAATTTTTCCGATTTTTACGATCCCGGGATTTTCGAGATTTTTTTTTATCCCGGGATTTGGACATTAATTATACAGGCCGACAAAATTTCCAAAAAATTTTCTAACTCAAATAAAATTCTACTTTTCTAAAGGATTTCGGTGCCCTTGAATCTGAAGTCGGATTTTCGGTAATACTTGTAGGTTTTGAGATATTTATGCGATTTTTTGCTATATTCACGGCTCAATCTGTTAAATTACTTACTTTCATTAAAAAATTATTGCAGCTATTGAAAGAACGATCAATTCTCTTGAAAACAGCGCTTTGCTTTCTCGGGTTTCTTATTTATATATATAGAAGTATATGTTTTTGTACAATAAGGTATTTTTCTTCGAAATCAACGGCAGTATTTGTAACGCTGTTTTAATCGAAATCAAGTTTTGTAGCTGCTCTGCAGAACTATTTTTATATCAGTATAGAAAATATATACATAGTAGGCAACTGATTGGAATTTTTGTTTCAGTCACGCAAAATTTAGTCGTATTTTCGATAAATTAATATAAATAAATTCACTTATTTCATTCTAACGCACAGTTTGTTAATATAATAAACTGCCTAAAAGCGTGCTACAAAATTTTTATTTGCAATATTGCAAGTTACAAGCAAGATATCCGAAAAAGCAAAACATTGTCTTCAAGAGAAAAGATCGTGCTTTCAATAGATTTAATCAGTTTTTAATGAAAGTGAGCAATTTTAAAGATAGTGAGGAGTGAATATCAATCAACAAAGAAAATTAAATACATTTGGTGAACAAAACATTTTCCTTTATAGTTGGTACTTTTAGGATATTAGGATAAAAAGTTTTGCGATCATTTCCAATAAAAATTTTTAGAATTTAACGACACACTTCGTTTAAGCGAATATTTCCAAGCTTGCCGAAAAATTCTGAAAATTAATGCAACTTCCGAAAATATTTAAAAATCGGAGGCACATATTTTGATATGAATTCCGAGGATGCAGCTGCGTATTTAATTTTAGTAGAGTAACAAATTTTTATTTGCAATATTGCAAGTTACAAGCAAGATATCCGAAAAAGCAAAACATTGTCTTCAAGAGAAATGATCGTGCTTTCAATAGATTTAAGCAGTTTTTAATGAAAGTGAGCAATTTTAAAGATATTGAGGAGTGAATATGGCCAAAAACCGCGTTTTCGCCTCTTTGGACACGAATATCTCAAAAAGTGCACCGAAATCCTTTTGAAACGTAGAATTTTATTTCTGTTACAAAAATTTGTCGACCAGTATTATTTTCCCACATTTGAGGTTGAAAAATTAGATATGTATATTTTCGAGAAACGCTACAACTTTAACATGCAAAGAAAAAATAGATTTTTATTGCCATTTTTTATTATTTTATTACTAACAAAATAAAATAGGAACGTAAAATCATACGTATTATTTAATAACACTTAAGAGTTACTTTAAAAAACACAATCAACAAAGAAAATTAAATACATTTGGTGAACAAAACATTTTCCTTTATAGTTGGTACTTTTAGGATATTAGGATAAAAAGGTTTGTGATAATTTTAAATAAAATTTTTTAGAATTTAACGACACACTTCGTTTAAGCGAATATTTCCAAGCTTGCCGAAAAATTCTGAAAATTAATGCAACTTCCGAAAATATTTAATAATCGGAGGCACATATTTTGATATTAATTCCGAGGATGCAGCTGCGTATTTAATTTTAGTAGAGTAATGTAAAACTATCAAGTCTAATTAAAATTTTGTTTGCATTTTCTTCCATTGTTTACTTTCCATATGGGAAAATTCCAAAAACCATTAGGGAAATAAATGACCAAAAATCAGGAAATAGAAATTATAAATGAATTTTACCACAAGAATTATAAAGGCTTTAAAAATACCTAACGTACGTTTCTTTACAACGCGTACTTCACGACAAAAAAATTTGATTATTAAAAAAAACTTCAAAAATATTAATCCTTACTTTGACTAATGGACTTTTTTATTCTGGCAAAAATGTCGCAATTTCTTCGGGCTAACACATTTTTTTTCTCTTCCACACAGACTCAACACTTTTTTAAGGCTGTTTGTTCTATTGACAAAATATAAAACTGCACCGACTACGGGGCAACATCTTCTGCTCTTAGCACATTGCATTATTTTTGTTTCATTCATCACATGAAAAATGCAACATTTATAGGGCACAGGGCACATGTTGATAATGGTGCAATGTAATAATGCAATATTTTCATGCAGAATAGGAAATGCTATTAGTATACAGATCTGAGACCACTAAAAATTATAGCCCTGTGAAGTTGGCACATCCAAATGCGATTTTTTTTGTAAAAACTATGTAAATCGTTTGCTCAGAAAATAGTTTCGTTTGCTCAGGTTTTGTTCAAAAGTTATTGCGAAAAAAAATTTTTTGCACTTTTTTTTGCACAGCCAAATGCGCATTTTCTCGAAGGAATACGTAGATACGTACGATTTTTTTGGCTAAATCGTTTGCTCATCGTTAGCTTAAGATAATACAGGAAAAAATTTCTTATTCGCATTTTTATATAAAAAGTTATTCAAAAAACAAATTTTTTCGGGATCAGCACTTTTCCCCAAAAAACCGAAAAAAAATAATTTTTTTGGCTAAATCGTTTGCTCATCATTAATTAAGAATAAATCAAGACGAATTTTTGTTTTCCGATTCTTATTTTTGAAGTTATGGGAAAATGAAATTTTTCGGTATTGCTCAATAGGTGTTTTTTTGAAATAATAAGTAGGTACGTAGGATTTTTTTCATCTTTTTAGCTAAATCGTTTGCGCATCTTTAGCTTAAGATTATTCAAGAAGAAATTCTGTTTTCCCATTTTTACATAAAAAGTTATTGCGAAAAAAAAATTTCGGGATGAGCATCCCGAAAAAAAATAATCACAAAACATAATTTTTTTTGGCTATATCGTTTGCTCATCGTTAGTTTAGCTCCGCTTAGCAAGAAATTTCCTTCTGCTATTATTACTCAAAAAGTTATTGAAAAAAAAAAATCTCGGGATTGGTACTATTAAATGAAAAATCGAAAACAAAAACAATATTTTTTTGGCTAAATCGTTTGCTCATCATTAGTTGAGAATAAATAAAGCGGAATTTTCTTTTCCGATGCGTTTTTTTTAAGTTATTGCAAAATGAAATTTACGGTGAGACGTTGGCACTGTAAAATATGAATTTTTGCGTAGAAATACATAATTACGTACGACTTTTTTGGTTAAATCGTTTGCTCATCGTTAACTGAGGATATTTCAGGAAGAAATTTAATTTTTAAAATTTTAAAAACAAAATTATTGCAAAAAAAAAATTTCGGAATTTCGAAAAAAAAAAATATTTTTTTTTGCTAAATCGTTTGCTCATCGTTAGTTTAGATTCGCTTAGGAAGAAATTTCCTTCTGCTATCAATAATCTAAAGGTTATTGAAAAAATAAAAAATTTCGGGATTAGTGCCAAAAAATGAAAAATCTGCAAAAAAAATATTTTTTTTGGCGAAATCGTTTGCTCATCATTAGTTCATAATAATTCAGTAAGAAATTTAATTGTTCAATGCTTTTTTTCAGAGTTATAGCAAAATGAAATTTACGCTGCGACGTTGCCATGTAAAATATGAATTTTCGCAAAATAATACGTAACTATATAGGAATTTCTGGCTAAATCGTTTGCTCATCATTAGGTAAAGATATTTCAGAAACAAATTTCATTTTCCTATGATTTTATTCAAAGTTAATGCAAAATAAAATATTTCGGGATCAGCATCCCGAAAAAAAATTTAACAAAAATTAATTTTTTTTCGGCGAAATCGTTTGCTCATCATTAGTTCAGAATCACTAAGTAAGAAATTTCGTTTTCCGATTCTTGTTTTCAAAGTTATTGCAAAACGAAAATTTCGATGTGGCCTTGGAACAGCCAAATGCGAATTTTCCGCGGTGGAATACGTAATTACGTACGAATTGTTGGCTAAGTCGTTTGCTCATTGTTAGCACCAGATATTTCAGGAAGATCTTTCTTATTCACAGTTTTACAAAAAAGGGTATTGCAAAAAAAAAGCCTCAGCGCACCTAAACGAGACACCGAAAAAAAATTAATTTTTTTTTTTGTTAAATCGTTTACTGACCGTTTGCTCAAGATATTTCGATGTAAAATTTGCTTTTCTAATATTTACATAAAAATTTTTTTTTTCCAAATGGCTTACTAATACATAGTTATTTCAGGCGTGGTAAGGAGCAAAAAAAGTTAGATTTAAAAAATTCATGCAAAATACGAGGATTTATTTATTGTACATACATACATACATTCACAACATAGATGCATACATATGTATGTACATATATGCAATTCTTTTATATTTATGCTCATTTATCTTTGGTTTGTTAAATTAAAATTAAATATAGGTAGTATACATATATGTATGTTAAATATAGCTAAGTAGTATATACATACTTATGTATGTTCATAAGTTAGGCACTTCAATTTTTAATACTTTTTTGCTGTGGTATTTAATGTACTATATTTTGAATTTTTGGTGAGAAATAAATGAAATGAAAATTAATATATGTATGTACTAGGCATGGGACTATTCGAATCAATTCCACAAATATTAAAAAAAGCAAAAGTAAAAAAAAAATACCTTTTTTTTAAGAAAAAGTCGTTGTATTTTCTTTTTATCACAAAGCTTGAACTCTCCGTGGAATCGTTCAAATATTTCTTTTAAATACATATGTATACGTTTTTAATTTTTTCAGTGCATGTCACCGAAAGCATTATCCATTTTCATATATTTCCAACAGGGCATTTTTGGTTGGCGCTTGAAGTAAAGCTGCCATTTGGCCAACTTTTATGCATTTTAGTAGAGCTGAAAAAAATGTTTACATTTCTCAAAGCCAAACAAGCAAATCAAGCGTGCATTAGGCCAAAAGCGATAGAGAGTAAGAATACGTGTGATCGACTTCACACAATTGTGGTATAGCCTGCCTATGTCTGTTATACACAGAAGCCTAGGGAGTAATAGCCACTATCTTTTGCACACAAGTTCGAAAAAAACCTAGCTAGCGTTAGCGAATAACATAGAAAGCAACAACATAAACCAAGATAGCTAGCTATCTTAAGCGTGTTGAGATGAAGGCGCTTGGCTGTTAGTCGGCCTGAAACGCAGTGTTGCCAGGTAAAAGAATGAAGCTATTGTGAATAGATGTACATATATGCATATACGTATGTTCAAATCTCATTCGGTTAAATCGGATCACTATAACATACATATATGCCATTCAACCGATTGTTCTCATACAGAACTCAACAACAAACTTAAAAGCCCGTCTCCACGTAGCTGATTGTCGTTCACTTTGATATTTTTCATTCTTGTTCTCCTTCAATGTTTGTATGTCTGCTTATTTTTGCGTTTTTGTTTTGGTCTATGTGAGATTTCGATAGATTTGGGATACAAAATTAGATAGAAAAGGCATCGATATTATCGGGTTTGGCGAATGGGTTGAGAACGAATGACGTGTTTTATTCCTTATTCGCTCTCAGAATTTTGTATGGAAACTAGCGGATTTCGATACTGGATTCGAAGCCGAACGACGATTGAGAGAGATAATGCAGATAAAAATAGCGAAACACGTTATGTGGATGCTATAAGTCTTAACTTTGGCTAAACTTGTGTTTTGTTAAAGAAAGAAGATTGGTAGTACAAACTTACTGTTATTTTCTTTGTTCATATTTTTAAATTAGATACCAATTGACAATTTTTTTGAAGACGTAATCTAAATTTTATTTCAGATCACATTAAACAATATTCATACATTCACCAAGTTATAAAATTATATTGGATTCTTAACTAGTAAACATATTTGCTTCGTAATATTTTCTAACATGCCTCGAGAAGCAGCTGTCAAACCTTGCTCTCAGCGTTAAAATTGCACACAATATTTGATGAAAACAACTGTTTAAAAAAACGTACTGATAATGTTTGGAAGGATGTGTGTAAGCATTTTGAATCGAAACTTTCGCCTGATACTCTTTATTTATATGTGAGCGGTAATCGTTTCCACTTACTGATAGATCTTAAAACATATTTTGGCATTCCAATCATTGAAGTCCCGAAAGATACAACATTTGACTCGACTGTAGATTCAGAATATTATCCAACTGGTGTTTCAAAATGCAAAAACTTCAACTGCCCTCTCTTATTTTATAAACTAGTTATTTTAGAAGAGGACTGGGAAAAGATTTCCCCAGTGCCAAGGATTTATGAATCGAAAAATGGAAAGGGGAAATGTTATCGCGTTTTGAGAAATGGATGGACTGATCTCATTGCAAAAGAGTTTTTTTTAAAAACCAAAATTCCTTGTGCATATATATTTCAATACGGTCGAGTGCACGAATCTGCAACGGCAGAGTCTTTTCTAAAAATTCGTGCTAATTGTAAAGAATTTGGATCAACTTTTGACGCTCACACTATTAAAAAACCAGATCCTGGAGATGGGATAATACTCGTAATTAAGACGTATGACACTAGAGGCGTACCCCATAATGCGAAACGTCCCGTGAGAGGTAATACTCGTCGAGTTATTGGGGAGGAAATTATACAAAAAAAACCAGACAATGGCGAAACGAACAAATTAGTAAAATATCTTTCGGTGATCCGGTACGACCATATTTACCCAAAAACGCGGCTGCTAGAAAAATAAAAGAAGATGCAATTAATTTTCAATTAGGAATTGAATCAAATTTTGATGCTATTGATTCTTTATGTAAAATGAAGTATGAAGGAAAATATTCGGGGTATATTAAAGAGATAGGAAAAGATAAGTTTTATTGCATGTACTGGTCCAGCATGCAAATCCATTTGTACAAAGATTTGATTAAAAAATATCGAAAAATAGAGTTAGATGCAACTGGGGGTCTTGTGAAATCTTTCACTACAGAAAATAGCGAGAAACGCTGTACTCTTTTATACGAGATTATAATTTAAGGATAGACATCGCGCATTTAATTAAGATCATGTGCCGAAAAAAAGTTTTTGACGGAAAAAGTTAAGGACTTTTATGTTCGATGTTTAGGAGTAATGTCTACGTGCGGGGATATTGACGAATTTAAAAATCTATTGAGATCTATTCTCATTGTCTCTGGTAGCGAATATGAAGGTACAAATGAATTCGGGGAGGAATTAATTTGTACAATTAAAAAGAAATATTTGTTTGACAGAATAAAAACGTTTACTAATTGCGAAATAAATGAAATCGAAAATGATAACGAAATAGATCATTTAGAGGGTGTTGAAAATGATCATGTTGACTCTTTTGTTGAAAATATCCGCGAAAGTGCACAAAAAGAAATCGAATCAATTAAAGATAGCGAGTTTTTAAACGCTTTCTATTGCCCAGGGATAATTGAGCATTTCATTAGGTTCGCAAAGCATTTTCCACTATGGACAAATGTTATGCGAAATTATTTTACCCGCTCATTTGAAGTTGCAACCTCCGCACATTGCGAATCATACTTCAACATGTTGAAAAATAATGACTTGGGTCCATCATACCAGCCTATGCGTGCTGACAAATTTATTGCCAAGCACATTAACTCTATAGAAAGCGTTGCAAAATTAGATCGCGCATTGCAATTAAAATCAAAACCAAAAAATAAATATTTAAAAAGGCGCGATACTTTCAACAATCAACACAATTACAATCACTTAAAATCCGAAGAAAATTGGTTTGGATTAAATAACGAAGCAAAAGATACAGAAATTCTAAAAAAAGACTCAAATAATATAATGGATATTTTAGATGAATCGGATAAATACACTAATTACAAAAATGAAAAAGATTCTCAAATTTCTGTAATTTCGCAAATAGAAATAAATAAAAATATCACAGATTCCAGCGAATTTCCCCACACTTCTCCCAACTCATTCCTTACATCGACCTTCAATAATGAACAAAATACTAAATCGGACAGAGAAATACCCTCTGATGAAAGCAATGTAATTTCGCAAATAGAAATAAATAAAAATATCACAGACTCCAGCGAATTTCCTCACACTTCTCCGAACTCATTCCTTACTTCGACCCTCGAAAAAGAACAAAATCCTAAATCGGGCAAAGAAATACCCTCTGATGATAGCAAAGATTCACTTTCACCACAAATCAAATCTAGGCGAGGTAAATACTTGAGACCGTTCCCAGAACTGGAGCTCTATTACAGTAAACCACTCCGTAAACGAAAAGGTGAAAACCTTCAAAACGGAAGTAAGTGCGACCCTGCTTCCATTGAAGGAAATCAAATTTATGTACAAAACACTTGCACATTTGACTCAATGATTGAACTCTTTTCTCATTGTTATTCGAATTACACAACTTTTAAATATTTTGTCGATTCGCAATCCAAAATGCTATTTTTTTCATTTATCATTAAATTTGCTAATGAAGGAATCGATTCCCATTTATACAATTTTAGAGGAGAAATCCTATCAATGATTTTTAAAATCGATAATGGTTTTCTGAACTGCTTTAGTAGCAACCACGTACTATATAAAGAACTTTTGGACAATGTTCCCTGTTTTGAGGTATATAGCAAATGTGAAAAGTGCAGCTCAAAACATAGAAAAATTCCTGTTTTGGACCTAGATGGGTTGGTGGACTGAGCTTTGGGGTATACCTAAAAAAATTCATTTCGCAACATCTGGAGGACAGGGAGCTTCAATGGGTGAGTTTCTAAGACTGAGCTGTTGTGCAACTGTTGAGTGTTTGTCTTAGAAACGCACTGTTGAGTAATTCCGCTCAGCTCAACAGTTGGCAACTTTTCGCCATTTTTTGCATCACAAATTTTCTTCGCTACTTGAGCTCAACATGTTGTGTAAAGCCAAACAGCTGATAAATTCATCAAACCGTTTCTAAGACGTAGCTGTTTAACTCAACTGCTACACAACTGTTGGCAACTGTTCAGCTCAACAGTTGCGGAGCAGCTTTTTCTTAGAAACTCACCCAATGTAAAAAATGTACGGAAATTAAAACTATAACAATTACGGAAGGTCAATTTATTTTAATTGACACACAAATTTTTTTGAGTACCAATTATTCGAAATACCACCAACAAATCCCATTGTCTGATATACCACAAAAAATCACAATCGGTGGTAAAGAATTTGTGTTAGGAGGTCTTATTTGCCATAAAACTAATCATTTTACAGCTTATTGTAGAAATGTATTAGGGACGTGGGTGGAAAAGGATGATCTAAAAAGGAAACCACTCACAGTCGGTGATGAAAACCTCCCATCAATAAATGCTGAAAAACTGTTATATATTAGGATTTAAAATAAATATGTATGTATTAACAGCACATTTATGTAATTACATATATATATCGCTAGCTTAGAGTGCAAACTGCGTAAGTCCACTTTTATGATAAAATGTATTTTTATATACCTAGAACGCTAGAAAAATGAAATACGCACCACGCTAAACAAGTCTTTCATATTTGTCATATTTCTACTCGTTGTTGGCTAAGTCCAAAATATGTACATATTCACATGAACAGAACATTTTTTTTTCATTTCGATTTTTTTTATATTTTTTGTTTTTTGTCTCCCATGTGAAGTTTTAAAAAATGGGCTTACACAATTTGCACTCTAAGCTAGCGATATGTACATATGTATGTATGTGCGCTTGTTATAGTTCATCTAATGAATATATGTATGTATGTAGATAAATGTCTATAATAATAGCAGTATGAAGTTTAATATTAAATAAATTTGAAATGAAAATGCATATGTAAATTTAAAAAAAAAGGATACATATCTAAAGAATATTGATAAATTCATTTGCACATATCGCACCCAAAATCATAAAGTGACACAACTCAAAATTTTCAGGAGAGCCAAAAAACTTTTTTTCTTTACACGCAATCGTATAGCATAAGCGCACGTATAATGGTTATTTTTCGGTCAAAAGAGACAGTTATTGAAAAGTTTTTTGGCAATCGCTAGAGATATGTTCTATGTACCAGTTTATGAAAAAAGAATCGATTTCAAGAAATTTTGAGTTGTGTCACTTTATGATTTAGGGTGCGATATGTTTATTTACATATATAAAATTACGTTCAAAATAAAACATGAAAATTTGGAAAATAACATCTAATAAACATAGAAAAATATGTATATACATATATGTATATACGTATGTATGTATATGTACATATGGGCTAATCCTGAAAAAGTCAACCAAGAGCATGAAATTAAAAATGGTCCGAACTTTTTTTTTAGTATTTGTTAGTAAAGATAATACATGTATATGTTAGAAAAACATAAGCATTTTCTATTCGTTCTTAAACTCAGGCTGAGAAAAATCGCCAAAAAAATAATTTTCACTAAGGCTTTTTTATTAGCAAAGTATCATTTTGTTTCTTCGCGGGTTTAGTTTATTGAAAAGAGAGTTATATTATTGTTACATGCTCTAATCATTCTGCTTAGAACGTAATTTAATTTAAGATTATCAAATCTGCGAAGCTAGTAAGAATAAAGGAGTTTTTTTACTTTAAAATTGCGCTTATCCTTTTGTCGCGTGCGTTACCAAAAAACTATATAAATAGTTATTAAACCTAGGAAACCACTTGAAATAAAAAAAAATTTCAGTGACAAAGTAAGCTTGTGTACCTTTTTCCAAAAATAAAATCAGTGTTGTCCGAAAGCTGAATGTTACCACTTTATGTGTGTTTTAAATTTGTCGCGTGCGTTACCGTAAGTGCAAAAATTCAATCTATACATATAAAAAAAATTAATCACTATTTCCTTGGTCATCGCATCACGCCTGAACGGATGGAATGATTTCCATAATCCTTTTTTGTTGACTTTAGTATTGTCTGGAAAAAGTTCTATTGGAAAATAATTTCAAAAAAGTTAAAAGGGCGTGGCACCTCCCATACAAACAAACCGTTTCATACTGTATACGTATTTCTGAAAATATTCTTTGTAAGGCTTAGAACTTGGGATGATATACTAACGTCATGCCAAGCTCACAAATAGAGATGAGCGTTATTACAAAAAGGGCGTGGCACCTCCCATATACCCCAAGTTTTTTATAGTCAATATCTCTTCCCAATTAGTAGGAAAAACAAAAAAAGGAGCACACCTCGAATTGGGAGAGAAGCTCGGCCATAAAACTCGTCAGAGTTATAATAGCGCCATTGTATTATATTATTATTATCTCTGGAAGTGTTCATGGTAGGACCCTGGAAATTTGTAGGAACATAAAAAATATCAAATGGCAGCTATTGGAAAAGGGGGCGTGGCACCTCCGATAAAAACTTTATCTCTCTAAGTTATGGAAAAGTGTTCCAAACTTTATCGGAATTAAAAGTTTGCGTTGGTTTTCATACATCGATGGCGACGTTATTGAGGTTGCTCGAACAGCTTATTCGCCGAAGAAAAAATTAAATTACAACGTACCTAGTTTTAAGTTATTTTTTACTTATTCTACCAAAATACTTTAAATGTACTTTTTCATTCATTCTTTGCTAAAAATTCATTAAAAATGAGAATTAAACAAAAATTTTGTCTTATATGAGCATATATTGGGCTTTTTTGGTCAAAAAGGTTGCAAGTGCGAAGTCACATAAAAATGTAATTACATCCACTGATTGCCCAACGTTTCGCCAAACACCTTGGCATCCTCAGGGGCGTAATCTTTATTAACAAACATAATAAAACAAACATTATATTATACATGAGTACACAATATTAAACATACAGATACATATGTACATTATAACATTTGAAATCATCACAGTAAAAACAAATCACTTACATTTCAATGGATAAAATAAAAATTATTGCACAAAGTATACATACATATACATAGATACTTTACTTTACAGGTATCTTTGTCAAACTGAAATATAACTAATTATAAACAAAATAAATAGGTGGCAGCAATGTCTTCGGTGTCTTCTTTTTTGTTAACCGTCCGTTCTCTATTTTTTAATATATGTAAACTCTCTAATATGTATCTAGTTCTCTCTCTCTTCTCATTGTCTATTATCTTTGTGTTATCTATATCAGCTGTGTGTCCGTGTGTAAATATGTGATGAGCTAGGGCAGTATTAGTCTTGTGTTTTCTTATGTCCGCGTCATGCTCCGCTAGTCGTACACCCAGTGGTCGTTTAGTAGTGCCTATGTATACCTTATCGCAGAGTGATTCAGATGTACCTTTGCATGGTACTTCGTAAACAACGTTCGATTTCTGGAGAGTGTTAATTGGTGTTTTTGTTTTGGTAAAGACCTTAGAGAGTGTGTCGTTAGATTTATATGCGAGTGTGATATTTTGTGTTTTCTTACGGATGTTATAGTCTATGTTTTCAGTAAATTTCGGTATGTACGTGACACTGTGATATTGCTTTGTTATGTTGTTAGTTGTGGTAGTGGGTGTTTTATTGTCGTTGTTGTTGGTGGGTGATAATTTTTCGTCTATAAGAGTTTTAATAAGGTGTGTAGGGTAGTTGTTTTTAATCAAGATGTTGTATATTTTACTTATGTTTTTTTGGTGGAATTGAGGGTCGCTTATATTAATAATTTTGTTGATGAGGTTTTTGGCTGTATTAATCTTATATTTTTTGGGTTGACGGTTAACAAAAAAGAAGACACCGAAGACATTGCTGCCACCTATTTATTTTGTTTATAATTAGTTATATTTCAGTTTGACAAAGATACCTGTAAAGTAAAGTATCTATGTATATGTATGTATACTTTGTGCAATAATTTTTATTTTATCCATTGAAATGTAAGTGATTTGTTTTTACTGTGATGATTTCAAATGTTATAATGTACATATGTATCTGTATGTTTAATATTGTGTACTCATGTATAATATAATGTTTGTTTTATTATGTTTGTTAATAAAGATTACGCCCCTGAGGATGCCAAGGTGTTTGGCGAAACGTTGGGCAATCAGTGGATGTAATTACATTTTTATGTGACTTCGCACTTGCAACCTTTTTGACCAAAAAAGCCCAATATATGCTCATATTACTTATAAGTTGGTCAGCTAAAATTCACAATTATATATTTTGTCTTATATTTTTTCATTGGGAAATTTTGTCGCGTGCGTTACTGTCGCGTGAGTACTACTATTATAGTCCATAAACAAAATTAGAGAAATATTTTTAAAATTTCGTAAATCTACGAACCTAAGGTACTCTTTGAACTTCATTTCCTCATTTTTAGTAAATATGTTATTGTGCAAAATTCGCTAAATTTTGCATACTTCCAGACGCATTAAAAAATAACTTCTATTTTTTGTCGCGTGCGTTACCACTATATATTTGTGTGTATATCAGAACTTAACTGTTACTCCAGCTTAAATTTTCTCGTGAATGTAGTACTCTGGTAGTGCTTTGCATTAGATAAAATAAACATGTAATCCTCTCGTTCTTTCCCTCCTTTATCATTGATTATATGCGTACGAATGTCGCGTGCGTTACCCAGGATTAGCCCATATGTAAATGTACATATGTACACAGACATACATATGTACATACATATATTAATTTTCATTTCATTTATTTCCCACCAAAAATTCAAAATATAGTACATTAAATACCACAGCAAAAAAGTATTAAAAATTGAAGTGCCTAACTTATGAACATACATAAGTATGTATATACTACTTAGCTATATTTAACATACATATATGTATACTACCTATATTTAATTTTAATTTAACAAACCAAAGATAAATGAGCATAAATATAAAAGAATTGCATATATGTACATACATATGTATGCATCTATGTTGTGAATGTATGTATGTATGTACAATAAATAAATCCTCGTATTTTGCATGAATTTTTTAAATCTAACTTTTTTTGCTCCTTACCACGCCTGAAATAACTATGTATTAGTAAGCCATTTGGAAAAAAAAAAATGTTTATGTAAATATTAGAAAAGCAAATTTTACATCGAAATATCTTGAGCAAACGGTCAGTAAACGATTTAACAAAAAAAAAATTAATTTTTTTTCGGTGTCTCGTTTAGGTGCGCTGAGGCTTTTTTTTTGCAATACCCTTTTTTGTAAAACTGTGAATAAGAAAGATCTTCCTGAAATATCTGGTGCTAACAATGAGCAAACCACTTAGCCAACAATTCGTACGTAATTACGTATTCCACCGCGGAAAATTCGCATTTGGCTGTTCCAAGGCCACATCGAAATTTTCGTTTTGCAATAACTTTGAAAACAAGAATCGGAAAACGAAATTTCTTACTTAGTGATTCTGAACTAATGATGAGCAAACGATTTCGCCGAAAAAAAATTAATTTTTGTTAAATTTTTTTTCGGGATGCTGATCCCGAAATATTTTATTTTGCAATAACTTTGAGCCAAAAAAATCGTACGTATCTACGTATTCCTTCGAGAAAATGCGCATTTGGCTGTGCAAAAAAAAGTGCAAAAAATTTTTTTTCGCAATAACTTTTGAACAAAACCTGAGCAAACGAAACTATTTTCTGAGCAAACCTGAGCAAACGATGAGCAAACGATTTACATAGTTTTTACAAAAAAAATCGCATTTGGATGTGCCAACTTCACAGGGCTAAAAATTATATAAAATACAACTTTTCTTTGCTATAATAGGGGAATATTCTGTCTTTATCTTATCCCAAAAATCCCGGGATAAAATTCTAGCGATACCGGGATTTTCGGGGTGTCCAAAAGAGCGAGATCCCGGGATTGGAATCCCTAGAAGGAAGTATTAAGTTTAGTCCACTGGTTTTCAAGTTTTAAGGGACCGAACAAACCACGATTAATTTTTATATATATGGGCATTTCCCAGGAAAAGTCAGTTGTTTAATTGTACAGTTCTGTTGTTATCAAGGGAGCTTAGTATTTAATCTATCTTGTAAAAGAGCAAATATTACTATATTTCTTGATTTTTAATGAAAAAATGGGAATTATCATGTTCACTTTTCAAAGCTAAATATTTCCCTATTTGTTAGTCTTTTTCTTTAAGCCTCACTAACCTCAGAAAAGAGATTTTGTTGTCAATTTTTAATTTTTCGCAGCTTTTGTCTAAGCTCTATTGAGTTCTATATTACAATTTTGAATACCTTCCTAAGGTGTAACGTCCGCAAAAATCAGTTTTTTTTTAAAATACGCTTTTTTAATATAAAAATACATTTTGAAAATTGTAAGATCCGCAACGTTGTCTAATAAGAAAAATAAAGTTTTGCCTTATGGCTAATTTAACTATGGTTATGTCAAACGAAAAGTTTGGGAGATAGTGAGAACCAAAACTGTCGGTCTTAACGCACATGGCTTCTTTATTTGCGCAAAAAGCAGTATAAATATATAAAATATATAACATCTTTTAACCGTCTTCACGTGGCTGATCGTTATTCAGTTTAACATTTCTCTTTCTTGCTCTTCTTAAATGTTTGTATGTTTGCTTATTTTTCCGTTTTTGTTTTGGTCTGTGTGAGATTTCGATAGATTTTCGATACAAAATTAGAGAAGCCACCGATATCATCACGTTTGGCAAGAGGATTGAGAACGAAACAAGTGTTTCAATCTTCACTCGCTCTCAAAAATTTATATGGAAATTGGCGAGTTTCGGCACTCGTGTTGTGGTCGAAATAAGATTGAGAGAGCGAGTGCAGAAAAAAAGAGCGAAACACGATATGTGGAGACATGATTCGAGTGGAATCGAACATTAGTTACTCAGCTGTATGCTTTCATTGTTTGTTTGCGTTTGATGGAAACACGGTGTACTTTATATAAAGCGAGTGCTGAATAAAGTGGGCGTAGCCACGCTCATTTTCAAAATTTTTATCAGCCATCCAACTAAGCATATGAATGTTATTCTTTGTGCAAAATTTCATTCCTTTATCACTTCTAGTTACAAAGATGTCACGTTACAAATTCCTAAAGGGCGATATCTTTGTTAAAAAGTAGGCGTGGTCATAAACCGATTTCAATAAATTTTTGCGTGCCTATTAACCAGAGACCATAACAATTATAACAAAAATAAATATAAAATCACTCATAACAATTATTGAGCAATGGAAAAATTTGTCCATCGTCAATAACAATTATTCAAAGATCGATATTTTTTCGATCATATCATAATTGCTATGAGCAATTTATATTTTTTTCGATACTCCATAACAATTACTGGATGATGGATATTTTTTAGATCAGCTGTAGTATTATATAAATACACCGCCCTTACAGTCGCTGTCATGTACACATAATTTATGTGTACATGTAAACCGCACACGTTGCCAAAACACTCTGGCCTAAACAAATTCCGTTAAACCGCAACGGGAGTTTAACATCAAATATACACACCGCCACATATGGCATATCTATAGTTACATTTGTTGCATTTTGTCAAGTGCATTGCCCGAGCAGGCACAATGACCAACTGAGCGACAGCGTCAGTTTGTCAATGTGCACCGATGAAATATTTATGATTCACATATGCTGATACAGCATATGTTGAACACTCATTTTGTAATTCATAAGTATTGGTGTAAGTTGGTGTAAGAAATTTTGTATAAGTAGAGAAAGCAATTCAATAAAGAAAGTAATTCTATTTTATACCCGAACCTATGCGTACATTTACTGGCGATCCGCCAGTTTTGGTGAAACTTATGAACGAAAAATTTGCTATAAAGCGAAATCGTTCATAAGGACTAACCTGTATCGCGACTACGGTTTGAAGGCAACAGGAATCAGATAATAGGAGCTGGCTGGAAGGATTGAACAGCAAGAACAGCATATTTGTGTTCATCGCGATCGGAGTCATTGTTGGCGTGAAGAGTTCAATAAGTGATAGCAGCAAACAAACACAAGGTATGGTAGCTTCGGCTTATGGTGGTAGATCATCAGCTTCATACTCGGCAGCGGCAGCTCCTGGTCCAGCACCCTCGTACACCAGTGCTTCATCGGCTTACGCCCCACCAGCCATTCCAATAGCACCATCAAGGAATTAGATAATACCACTAACACCTAACTACAACCGCTGCAACTAATGAAATATTCCAACCGAAATAACTCCTTCGCACCACCAATTTAGTTATCAGCAGCAATAAGAAGGGCAAGCATATGGTTACTGGCAGTTGGGAACGGAGCAACAACAAAAAACATTAAGCAAGGGCAAGCATATGGTTACTGGCAGCAGGGACCGGAACAACAACAAAAAAACATTAAGATTACAATAAGTATAAATTTAGGGAATTTTAAAAAGAATTGAGCATCCTAACGGCCGCTAAACCAAATAGCAATTAACTTTGCTTAGGAATATTTTTACAATTTTATCTTAGGCTTTCTTTACGAAAACAACTTTTAAAGTTAATGGAAAAGATTGAAAATTGAGTAAACTCGAATGCTGATATAATTTTTTTTTTTTTCATTATTTGCTCTAAATATACATCCCTTATGGATAGTTCATTGCCTGACAATCTTGACTACGAAAATATAAATTATACTATTGCTAATTTAGAGCGTGAAAACGCATATGAAATACGTAGGTCAAGATCTCGCGAAAATGGAAGCAATAGAAGCAACCTAAACTGGTTAAGACAATTTTGGTCTTATATAGGAATGGGCAGAGAACCAACAATGATAGATTTGTTATATCCTTCCAGAGGAAACAAATAGAGCAATAAGGAGGGTAAGCCCTGTAGAAAACTAAAAATTATAAAAAAAAAAAAAAAAATTTTTTTCTGAATAAATAAAAATAAAAATTTAAATCCGAAAATTTTCTATAAAATGTCACAAGACATTAAAAGTCAGGAAGAATTTGATAGAATCTTTCAGAAATGCGTTAGCACTATTAAGGAATTTATAAAATTTGCGGAGGAACACCTCAAAAACAAAAACGTAGGACCGAAACCAATTACAATAGAAGAATATAGGTGAAGAAATAAGGCCAAAAAGGAGGATACCCCTAGAATACCTCCTCCAGTAGTAATTAAAAATAAAAAACGGGCAGGTAGACGCGTAAGAAAAATTAAAGAAATAGCCGAAACTTACAAACTACTAAACTTAAGCAATAATGCAGAAGATAGACTAAGATTAAAACGAAAAATTAGAGAATTAAGAAAAACAAAATAAATAAAAAATTTCAAAATTTCAAAGTCTTTCTTATAAAAATGGCATGGTGGAAAGTTGCTCTAAACAGCATTTTAATAGCTATAGCAGGATACGAAGTAGGTAAGGAAAGTTCAGAAGGGAATAACAATGAAAATAGAATAGTTAAATTCGAAGCAAACCCAATTATAGAAAATGAAGAGGAAATTTAAAACAAATGGCTAACAATTTTTGGATGTGTCATGACATTGTTAATGGTCACAATTGAAATTTTGATAAAAAATTATATTAAAAACAAATTGAGACAATTGAACAATGTACAACAGCGCATATAATCTGAAATGACTAAATGGCAAGAAATATATGACTTATTATCAGGAGAAAAAGAAAAAGCTCATAAGTCTTACAAATGCATAAATAAAAGCATACCAATTACAAACGAAACATTAATAAAGCATTTAAACATAATCTTGGAAGCTCTAAAAAATATAAGACAAATAATTAACGAGAAAAATAAACTCTTTACTGTAGAACATCAAAAAGAAGCTTATGTAATTTTTGCTACCGTACGAGACAAATTAGTATCTTCATTAGCTAGACTTAATATAGAAACGACAGTACCAACAACAGTAGAGGAGAAAATCCATATAAATTTCACATTGCTTTTATCAGAACGTACTCAGAGTCGAACTCCGTTACCTTCATTAAGTCAGACCCCATCAATGGAAGAAAATAAACCACTCAATCAACCACTAAATACTCCATTTAATATCCCAGAAGTAAACGTCACAATGCCACAAACGGTAGTTTAATTTATCAAAACTGCTTCGTCAGTACTACCAGAGTTTGATAGCAACCCAGAAAATCTACATAGTTTCCTAGATGCAATCGATATGCTTGAGCAAATCAAGGATACACACGAGGCATTGGCCATTACCATGATAAAAACAAAGCTGAAAGGTACAGCAAGGAATTTTATTAATAATGAGTCTACAATTGAACAAATAAAAAACAAATTAAAGAGCGCAATAAAAAGTGAATCAGTAGAAGTTTTAACCGCAAAACTCCTGAACATCCAACAAAGTAGCAAAACTGCTAACCAATACACCGCAGAAATAGAAAAAATCACCAGGTCATTGGTAGGAGCTCGATATGCTTGAGCAAATCAAGGATACACACGAGGCATTGGCCATTACCATGATAAAAACAAAGCTGAAAGGTACAGCAAGGAATTTTATTAATAATGAGTCTACAATTGAACAAATAAAAAACAAATTAAAGAGCGCAATAAAAAGTGAATCAGTAGAAGTTTTACCGCAAAACCCCTGAACATCCAACAAAGTAGCAAAACTGCTAGCCAATACACAGCAGAAATAGAAAAAATCACCAGGTCATTGGTAGGAGCTCGATATGCTTGAGCAAATCAAGGATACACACGAGGCATTGGCCATTACCATGATAAAAACAAAGCTGAAAGGTACAGCAAGGAATTTTATTAATAATGAGTCTACAATTGAACAAATAAAAAACAAATTAAAGAGCGCAATAAAAAGTGAATCAGTAGAAGTTTTAACCGCAAAACTCCTGAACATCCAACAAAGTAGCAAAACTGCTAACCAATACACAGCAGAAATAGAAAAAATCACCAGGTCATTGGTAGGAGCGTACATCTCGGATGGGCTAGACCCGGACTTAGCAACGAGATATGCAACACAGGCAGCAGTTAAAGCCATGTGTAAAAACTGCTCTAATGACAAGGTCAAAATGATCATGCAAGCGGGAACGTTCACAACAATGAATGATGCAATTTCTAAATTTACCAACAGCTGTACCGAAATAACGGGCAGCTTAAACACAATTTTGAACCTACACTCAGAAAAAAAAATCATCAACACGATTCATGTAAAATTAACACGATCGATCTTTACAAATAGAACAGTAACAATTTTTTCAAATTACACGATGTTTGAAACATGATTTTGGCTTGGTAACTGTCATCTGAAAATTTGGTAAATTCAACCAAATTTTATTATTGATACAACATGAAAAAATTTTAAAATATACAAGATGATTCAAATATAAAAATTTATTCCTAATTGTCATTTGGAATTTGGTTTATTTAACATGATGATAGTGTCAATATAAACTAAAAAAAATGTTAGAAAAATGACGTCCCAATTTTAGTGTTAATACAACATGAAAACAAATGTTAAAACAACAAGAACCACAATTAACAATAAAAGTTGGTTGATATAACACGAAACAATGTTCAAACATAAACGTCATTTGGAATTTTGGTTTATTCAACACGATGCTAGTGTCAATATAATCTAAAAAAGTGTTAAAAAGAACGTCAAAACTATTTTGAAACATACACAATTTTTTCAACGTTTGAAGTTCTGCTGTTCGTGCAAAACACAAACTAATATAATTTTTTTTTTTTTTAAAAGAAAATTTTGTGGTTTTTCCATTTATATTTTTTAGTTCGCAGGTAAGTTAAAAGTGGATTGCATTTTTGTTTCTAAAAGTTTTTAATGTTCAATATTTTCTTTTTCCTCTTCATAGATTGCAATTTTTACCACGAAGAGATGTTTAGCGAATGGAGTCTTTCACGCAGCATGCGGTGCATATACCGTTGCATTAGCGGCCAAACATTACTCGGTGCCAGTGATAGTAAGTACTATCGCCCATGTATAAACTATTCGTATGAGAAGGACGCTTTCAATTTGGTCGGTTGTGTGGGTGATGCACTCGAATATGCTTTATTGATCTGATGATAATATATTTTATGTTTTATATGTTTTTTTTATTTAAAAATTTCGTGTTAATTTAACCAGCTTAAATTGTAACATTGACTAGTTGAAATTGTAAAATCAACAGGAAGACTCAATAATTTTTAGTGTTAATTCTACAGTTGTCATCCGGTTAAACTACCACTTGACAGTAGTGTTAAATTTACACGATTACATGATGGCATACATTAAGCATCGTGTTGAAAAAAATTAACCACAAAATTTGTTGGTTTTTGGTTGATTTCACACTATTTTTTTTCTGGGTGTACGACAGCAGTCAGTACCAGAGTAATTTCTGTGGAGATTACCAAAATGGAAGATGCAGACCACAGCCAAGTTCCAACGACAATTCTAGATCCAACAATGAAGCTCCAGTAGAGGCACCGATCGAGTGGCGGAATTTCAGCGGAGTGGATCCATTGCCGGACGAGCTCAGGGCCCTCATAAAATTACCATGCGTATATAAATTGAATTGATTACGGCTGACGTGCAAAGATACGGCTGATGTGAAAACACTGCCAATAAAGAAAATAGGAATACGGCTGATGTGAAAACACTGCCAATAAAGAAAATAGGAATAGGCTGATGTGAAAACACTGCCAATAGAGAAAAATAGGAATACGGCTGATGTGAAAACACTGCCAATAAAGAAAATAGGAATTCGGCTGATGTGAAAACACTGCCAATAAAGAAAATAGGAATACGGCTGATGTGAAAACACTGCCAATAAAGAAAAATATGAATACGGCTGATGTGAAAACACATCATATGGAAAAACAAAAAAAAAAAAAAAAACAAATTATGGTAGAAGTAGCTATAGTAAGGAATTTAAAATATGAGATTTTTTTTAGTTAGAGAAGAGACCTCCCATAAGTTGGAAAATAGATATACAGGATATTATAAAGTTAAAAATATTGATAGGAATAAGAATTACACTCTAATTCCAAATAGCATCGGAGATAGCAGTAAAAACAAAAAAGAAATCGTAATTCATAAGAATAGGCTTAAGCCAATTTAGAATTAGGCATTGCACTTTATCCAATAATAATAATTTAGTAATAACATAAATATATATGCATTCCAGTTTGCTCACTTTAACAAATAGGCACAAGTCAAAGAAAACAAAAACAAATATAATGTACCGAATATGTATAAATATACAATACGAATCAAATAAAAAAAAAAAAATAATAACTTTTATGTCCAAATAAAAATGCAATGCAGGCAAACGAAAAACAAATGTAACAAAAAAAAATATAATAAAATTTTATGCAACACTGGCAATATGAGCCGAAAAGCCATTAAAAATTCTTGTCAACACAGACAAACGTTAAGTGGGTCACTAAGTCTTTCAAATAGATATATATAGTTGAATACAAATATATATATCTATTTTTTTAAGGGGGAAGGTGTAGTATTACATAAATACACCGCCCTTACAGTCGCTGTCATGTACACATAATTTATGTGTACAAGTAAACCGCACACGTTGCCAAAACACTCTGACCTAAATAAATTCCGTTAAACCCCAGCGGGAGTTTAACATCAAATATACACACCGCCACACATGGCATATCTATAGTTACATTTGTTGCATTTTGTCAAGTGCATTGCCCGAGCAGGCACAATGACCAACTGAGCGACAGCGTCAGTTTGTCAATGTGCACCGATGAAATATTTATGATTCACATATGCTCATACAGCATATGTTGAACACTCATTTAATGTAATTCATAAGGTATTGGTGTAAGTTAGTGTAAGAAATTTTGTATAAATAGAGAAAGCAATTCAATAAAGAAAGTAATTCTATTTTATACCCGAACCTATGCGTACATTTACGCGTACATTTACTATACAGCTCATAATTGTTACTAGCAATTGATATTTTTTCGATCTTCCATACAATCCACCGTTATGTGATTAAAACTATAATAGTCTGTGTACTAGTACAGCTGAGTATAAAAATGGGCGTGTTTGCCAACCGTCTTCGACAATTTTTCTTACAAGCATTCGCATTAGCAAGTATATCTCGCGTACCAAATTTAATCAACATATCTAATTCGGTTTCTGAGATATGACTCATAAAACTTTGAAAAATTGTCTCTTAATGAAACTTTCGCATATCATATATATTATTTCTAATTGGTGTTTTATAAATATCCCTTTTTCTGCTCACATAATTTACCAAAATTAATAAGTAAGGCATCGTTTTAAAGGTATTAATTAGCTATGCATGCGAAACGGTGTTTTATTGGGCGTGGTACTTTATATGAAAAGTAAGGGTGGTAAAAGGGTGGTTGACCCCCGCAGCGGGGAGTGTTATGGAACCCACATAAAATGTATATCAAATTAAAGGGAATAAAAATACCTATCCAATGGTATACAAACATTCGAAACCGGTTAAGTAGTTTTTAAGTAATTGCAATTTAAAAAATGCATAATATAAATTTTGACCTTTAATAACTTTTGTTGTTGTTGTTTCCAAAAAAAAAAAATTCACTTTAATGCTCAACTTAGGCTGTTTATCAATCCTCATTTTTTTCAACTTTGTGGGGCTGGGGGCACCTCCAAACATGCGAGTAGGTCAATAAAATTTTACAGGCTTATTTCTGGGCTAGAAAGGTGCCGTTCTGGCTTTGGAACAAATTGAGTTTCCAAACAAAATTTTCACTCCACCTTAATATATACCAGTATATCAAAACGATCAGAATGAAAAAAAATGATTGAACCATGTCCCTCCGTCCGGCCGTATACATAGGCATATGTGCGTATTTCGAAAAACACGTAAAACATGATAATTCAGTCACTAATAAAGCCCGAGTGATGAAATGACGTTATGCCGTTATGAGGAAACGTGCTGAAATTTTTAAAAATGGGCCAAGAGGAGCAAATTTTCAAAGATTTAGAAGTAAAAACTCAAGAACTGTAACATATAAATCAAGTAAGCTTGGACTACTGATTTGCTTGCCAAGACAAACGTGTGGAAAAAAAAATTACCCAAGTCGGCAGGGACCACGTATGTACATCTGTATATATAAAAATATATGTAAAATATATAAAAATATAATACACATACATATATATATGTAGGTATACCCTGCAGTAAAAATCCGCAATGAATCCTTAATGAATCACTGATGCAATTCACCTATGACGAGGAGGCATCAGTGAATACTTTCATATAAAGACTGATGAATTTTTCATATAAATGGTTTGCTTTCCTCAGAAAAAAAAAAAACAAAAACAAATGAAAATATACTGAGTTATGACGACAGGGATGAATATTCAACAAGGAATCATCACTGATCCTTCAGCAGTGAAACAAATTTACTGCAGGGTAATAGAACATTTTATGCAATATGTCTGTCAAACATATACATAAGTAATTCATTGAAAATTCCATAAGTTCCACTGTAGACATAAAACCAAATAAATATAAGTTTTTTAAAATGGGCGTGAGAGCAGAAACTATATCGACTGACGTCGTATGTTTTATTATTTTTTGCGCAAGATGCGCACGGGTCCAGCTAGTTTCTTTATAACGAGGTCAGTACACGGATGAAATTTCATCACTCGGGCGATATTAGTTACTGATTATCATGAATATGAAAAGTGTATATGTACTATATATATCATAGACAAAAAATGTAACGTCCGCAACGCAATATATGTATCGTTTTCTAATTAGATGTTGTCCTTGGCTTATTTCGGTGGCGGATTTTAGCAACCCTTGGCTTTTCTCTTCAATTTATCTCTAATAACTTTTCATTTATACTTCGAAATTCAAATTCGCTGATTTAGTTAATAACCTAAAAACTACTTCCATTTTGTGTAACGTCCGCAACGCAGTTCAAGTGGCTAAAACAAAGGTATTAAACTAAATTTGTGTCGCCAACATTACTTTATCATCAGCTGTGGTCTAAATCTTTCCATATGTAATAAAACCATATAGACCAAGAGCCCGTGACTGCCAGACCTTCGTCATTTTATAAAGGCTGAAACTTTCTCAGCCCATACCTCCAACGCAACTATGAATGATGGTGCAATATGAAATTTGGGTCCGGGGACCTTTAGGAGATATTAGGCCCCAAAGTGGCCAAAAATCACACCTTACTTTCGTCATTTTATAATGGCTGAAATTTGGATATATCACTAAGGAGACTCTAAAAAGACGATATCTCTTCAGCCAGACACTTTCCATGGGGATAAACCACTGCCAGACAACCCTAAAAACTCGAAAAATGACACCTTACTTTCGTCATTTTATAATGGCTGAAATTTGGATATATCACTAAGGAGACTCTAAAAAGACGATATCTCTTCAGCCAGACACTTTCCATGGGGATAAACCCCTGCCAGACACCCCTAAAAACTCGAAAAATGACACCTTACTTTCGTCATTTTATAATGGCTGAAATTTGGATATATCACTAAGGAGACTCTAAAAAGACGATATCTCTTCAGCCAGACACTTTCCGTGGGGATAAGCTCCTGCCAGACACCCCTAAAAACTCGAAAAATTACACCTTACCATCGTCATTTTATAAACTACGCTAAATGAGCTGAAACTTACCGCTCATATTCGTACATATGTACATATGCATGTATGTACGAAAATGTTTATGTATATATGTACATACCCTGCAGGGAACTCAATAACTAGTGAGCAAAATTTCTAGTTCCGAACTAGCGAGAAGGTGTCAAAAGGGAACTAGATCAATTGTAGTTAGACCCTCACCAGTTCAGAATGAGTGAATTGAGTGACCATTATAAGACACACTTTGATTTGTATGCAATTTCGAAGTGATAAAAATTTCATGTATTTTTTTCGTTCGTCCATTTGCCGTCGGCTTTGTACATTTCTGCAATTCTCAGATGTTTAGTGGAACATTTTGTATAAAGAGTTTTCTATTTGCTTCTAGTATGAAATTAAATGTTCCCCTAATTAAGCTTTTCCGATCCCTCAGGCTTATTTTTAATTTTTTTTTTTTTACTTTTTAAATATTATTGTAAATTTTTATTAATTAAATAAATACAAAAATATTAGTTAAAAAAAAAAATTTAAAAAAAATTATCATCCACCTTGACACCGCCAGGATTCGAACCCGCGCCCCTCAGATTGAAAGGCACATGCGTTAGCCAGTCGGCCATCGCGCCACTTGCATGAAGTGTGTCAAAGGCTACACTTAAGCGGCGGATGTGAAACTGTAGAATTTGTAGGTACTTGTAGCTAGTTCAGAACTATCGAAATTGTGCCAATAAACGAACTAGTGTAAACTGTAGAATTTAGTACTAGTTCGGAACTATCGAAAATGTAGTGCAGAGTGTGACAATTGACACCGCCTAGGACATCGCCGTGTTAAATTCGCCAGTTGATAACATGCAAAAGAGATTTAGCTCGCACTAGTAGTGTCGAAAAATGCACTAGAAGCGACCTAGTTCGGAACTAGAGATTTTCCCTACAGGGTATGTACACACATATATGTATATATATACATATATATATATATGCACCCATTTACACATCCTTGCAAAATCGTTTGATTATATATCCATTTGAAGTAGTTTGGAGTACTTACAAAGTGATCATTAACATTGCTCCAAATAACCGACCAATTAATGTATTTACATCGGCTCGTAGCTAGTTGAATATTGTAACGGATACGAAATTTTTCTCTTTTTGAGATATTAAATATTAACTTTCTTTAATTTAATTTTTAAATTAATCGCCCATATGTATTCCAATGCAACGACATTGCCATGTTGCCATATTTTTTGTATGAAATCTTGTAGTAGGTACATGGAATACGCCGTTGGTCCATAGCGAGTACTCTACAGGTAAATGAATTGAGTACTTGGAGTTTTTGCAGGGAAATGTATGTACATATGTACTTACGTATTTATATACATATGTATCTGAAAAGATACATATATGTATATGTACATCCACACTAGGGATTCCAATTTTTCCGATTTTTACGATCCCGGGATTTTCGAGACTTTATTTTATAATCCCGGGATCCCGGGATTTATACCGGGATTTGGACTTTAATTACACAGGCCAACAAAATTTCCAAAAAATTTTCTAACTCAAATAAAATTCTACTTTTCTAAAGGATTTCGGTGCGCTGATTCTGAATCTGAAGTCGGATTTTCGGTAATACGTGTAGGTTTTGAGATATTCATGTCCAAAGAGGCGAAAAATGCGATTTTTTGCTATATTCACTGCCCAATCTGTTAAATTACTTTCATTAAAAGATGATTGTAGCTGTTGAAAGAACGATCATTTCTCTTGAAAACAGCGCTTTGCTTTTTCGGGTATCTTATTCAGATATCTACATTGTCTTCAAAAGAAATGATCGTGCTTTCAATAGATGTAATCAGTTTTTAATTAAAGTGAGTAATTTTAAAAATATTGAGGAGTGAATATGGCCACAAACTGCGTTTTTCGCCTCATTGGACCTGAATATCTCAATAACTACACCGAAATCCTTTTGAAACGTAGAATTTTATTTATGTTACAAAAATTTTTCGACTAGTACTATTTTCCCACATTTGGGGTTGAAAAAAGTAAATACATTTTTAGAGAAACGTTACAACTTTAAAATGCAAAGAAAAAATAGATTTTTATTGCCATTTTTTATTATTTCATTAGTTAGAAAATAAAATAGGAACGTAAAATCATGCGTATTACTTAATAATACCTAAGAGTTACTTTAAAAAGCACAACCAACAACGAAAATTACATACATTTGATGAACAAAACATTTGCCTTTGCAGTTGGTACTTTTAGGATATTATTAACAAGTAAGGAAGCCTAAGTTCGAGTGGAATCGAACATTAGATTCTCAGCTGTATGCTTTCATTGTTTGTTTGCGTTTGATGGAAACACGGTGCACTTAATATAAAGCGAGTGCTGCATAAAGTGGGCGTAGTCACGCCCATTTTCTAAATTTTTATCAGTCATCCAACTAAGCATATCAATATTATACTTTGTGCAAAATTTCATTCCTTTATGACTTCTAGTTACAAAGATGTCATGTTACAAATTCCCAAAGGGTGTTCCAGAAATATCTTTCTTAAAAAGTAGGCGTGGTCATAAACCGATTTCAATAAATTTTTGCGTGTCTATTAACACAAGTTATAAAAGTGTATAAACCAAGTTTCGTCATAATATCTCAATTATTTGTCGAGTTATAGGCTAAGAAATCTCGTATATCCCTTTGTGTAAAAAGAGGCGGTGCCACGCCCATTTTCCAAAATTTTTCTATTTGTTGTTTCCGGTCTATTGTGGAAGTCATGCCACAAAATTTCAATGACAGATCTTTATATTTGACAGAGATATCGCTTAAAATGTTTTTATTAGGCCCCTTTATAGTTCTCATATATAAAAGTGGGCGTGGTCGTCAACCGATTTCGCTAAAATTTTGAGCGTGTATTACCACAAGTAATGAAAGTGTACACACCAAGTTTCGCCATTATATATAAATTATTTGTCGAGTTATGGGCTCAGAAATCTCGTATATTCCTGTTTATAAAAAGAGGCGGTGCCACGCCCATTTTCCAAAATTTTTGTGTTTTTCGTTTTAAATCCGCAGTTGGACTCCTGCTATAAAATTTCAATGATATATCTTTATATTTGACAGAGATATCGCTTAAAATGCTTTTATTAGGTCACTTTATAAGACCCATATATAAAAGTGGGCGTAGCCCTAAACCGATTTCGGAAATTTTTCGTCCAAATATTTGACTAAGTAAGTATATCACGCGTACCAAATTTCATCGATATATCTTCAACGGTTTCTGATTTATGACTCATAAAACTTTCAATGTTTGCCCCTTAATAAGTGGGCGTGGCACCGCCCATTTTCCAAAATTTTTGTGTTTTTCGTTTTATGTCCGCAGTTGGACTTACGCGACAAAATTTCAATGATAGATCTTTATATTTGACAGAGATATCGCTTAAAATGTTTTTATTAGGTCACTTTGTAATATACATATATAAAAGTGGGCGTGGCCGTCAACCGATTTTAACTATTTTCCGTCCAAACGTATGCCTAAGTAAGTAAATCACGCGTACCAAATTTTGTCGATATATCTTCAATGGTTTCTGAGTTATGACATATAAAACTTTCAAGGTTTGACCCTTAATAAGTGGGCGTGGCACCGCCCATTTTCCAAAATTTCATCAAATTTCTTCCTAGGGGCCTGAGCTCAACACGTGGGTAAAATTTCATCGCTCCAGCTATATTAGTGACTGAGATACCAAATTTCCGATTATTTCTATATAGGAAAAGTGGGCGTGGTCAATACCAACCGTCCCAGTCTCGATACCAACTTGCATTTCAAATTTCATCAAAATATCTCAATTTTTGCGCGAGTTAGAGTGTTTACAGACGGACGGACAGACGGACAGACGGACGGACGGACAGACGGACGGACGGACGGACATGGCTAAATCGATTTCTCTTTTCACCCTGATCATTTTGATATATATAAGTCTATATCTATCTCGATTATTTCATTCTGTTACAATCCACCGTTATGTGATTAAAACTATAATACTCTGTGTACTAGTACAGCTGAGTATAATAAAAGGAAATAAAATAATAAATAAATGAAAATAAAAAAGACCTAACATTGAATAAGGAGAAATGAAATCAAAAATTAAATGAAAATGATTAAAAAGTACACATATGTATTGGCACAATCTAAAGTAAATAATGTGGCATCCATATAAAATATTTGAGCGCCAAAATGGCTGATTTTAATTTTCCATGTATGTTTTATTGCAATTGGTTGCTCCCTTTTCTCTATAGTATGGAATATTGCACGGCCTACTTCTTGGAGCTTTTTAGTTTTCTTGCGCTCTATCGTTCTGGCGTTTATAAAAATCATAATAGAAAAGCTACAAATCACTCTCATAGACACACAGAGATTTCAGTATAATGGAATTTTTGAGTACAATCCATCTACAAATCACTCATAGCGCAGTGATTTGAGTGGAATGCAATTTTTGAATGTGATCCCAACGCATATAAAAAAGGAAGAGAGATAGAGTGCTTTGAAATTAAAGCAACTCTTCAACTGTGTTTACGATATTTGTAAACATTTTTACGATATCCATTTCTCTTAACTAAAAACTTAATTATAAAGAAATTAAATAATGTATAGAAAAAATTAATGCCTATGCACTGCTCCTCACTCATACGAACACATCCATATCAATTTATGTGGATATGAGTATGTTAAATGTGCTAAACAGCCTGGCAATTGTTTATATGGGAAAAATGTTAGCTTATTAATATATAGATTATCTAATCCCAGTCTGGAACTTGGACCAATTAACCATTGCAGATGGCTTATTTTCAACTTGGATTGCATATTTTTGTCAATGTGATTTTTCCAAGTCATTCTTCTATCCAGTGTGACTCCAAGGTACGTTACGTAGTCTTTCTTTCCCATTTTTTGAGACTGGTGGGCATGTGTCTTTTTTTAGGCTAAAAGTTCCTTGTACACATTTAGATTCGTTGACCTTGATTCTCCACGTAGTAAGCCATTCTTCTAAAGTTTTTATGTGTCTCTGCAATTGGATAGTAGCAGTTGTGGGATTTGCGTGCACACTCCGGATAGCCGTATAATCGGCGAACAGCATTGCCACTTAAAAAATTTAAAATTTACCAAAATACAAAATAAAAGTAACCAAAACTATAAACAAGTAACCAAAATAAATTAATAATGTAGCATATGTCCTATTAACGTTGGTGCTATTTATTTGGAAGCAAAACAATATATACGGTTAACAAAAACTAAAATATATCAATTGTTTTACATCTTTAAGCCTTAAATAAATCCAACGTCGATTCAAATATCACCCCTTCGTAGCGTTCTATCAACATTTAGAAACACGGCCAGATATGAGATTGAACAGAACCAAAAGGCTGACGAAAATCGCCCGACGAAAATTCGCCAAAATAGATTTATTTCTAATGTGGTCGCTGGCTCCTGTCAAATAAATTATTTGGACTTAAAAGCTTTTTAGCGCTTAGCACGAAAATTATTTAATTTAAATTTGATGGTAGGCATGTTCCACCACCCGATCAACCCGATCATGACGAAGTGCGAATAGCAATGTCTCGGCTTAAAAATAACAAGGCCCCCGGCGCTGACGGTTTGCCAGCCGAGCTATTCAAACATGGTGGCGAAGAGTTGATAAGGAGCATGCATCAACTCCTATGCAGAATATGGTCGGACGAGCGCATGCCCGACGACTGGAACTTAAGTGTGCTCTGCCCAATCCACAAAAAAGGAGACTCCACAGTACGCGCCAATTATCGTGGGACAAGCCTCCTGAATATCGCATATAAGGTCTAAGCAAGTGTATTGTGAGAAAGACTGAAGCCCACCGTCAACAAGCTGATTGGACCTTATCAGTGTGGCTTCAGACCTGGTAAATCTACCATCGACCAGATATTCACAATACGCCAAATACTGGAAAAAACCCATGAAAAAGGAACCGACACACACAGTGGCGCACACAGAAAAAAAATTTGGGTTGGGTGGCGGGGGGGTTTTCAATATCCAACGGAAAATTAAAAAAAATACTTAAAACTCGTCCACACAATTTTTACTTAAATTTATGTTTGCGGAGTGGTCCTACGTATGCACACATTAAACAAAGACACCTTTTAAATCTCAATTCATTGCATTTTCTCTGTATTAAACTAAAACTAACAAGTAAGGAAGCCTAAGTTCGAGTGGAATCGAACATTAGATACTCAGCTGTATGCTTTCATTGTTTGTTTGCGTTTGTTCGATTAGGGTGTATTTTATATGAATCGAGTGCCGCATAAAGTGGGCGCAGCCACGCCCATTTTCAAAATGTTTATCAATCATCCAACTAAGCATATAAATTTTATTGTTAGTGCAAATTTGCAGCCCTTTATGACTTCTAATTACAAAGATCTCACGTTACAAATTCCCAAAGGGTTTCCCAGAAATATCTTTGTTGAAAAGTAGGCGTGGTCATAAACCGACTTCGCTAAATTTTTGAGCATGTATTACCACAAGTTATTAAAGTGTACAAACTGAATTTCGTCATAGCATCTTAATTATTTGTAGAGTTATGGGTTCCGAAATCTCGTAGATTCCTTTGTCTGAAAAGAGGCGGTGCCACACCCATTTTCCAACATTTTTCTAGTTTTTGTTTTATGTCTATAGTTGGATTCATGACACAAAATTTCAATGACATATCTTTATATTTGACATAGATATCGCTTAAAATATTTTTATTATGCCCCTTAATAGTTCCGATATATAAATTTGGGCGTGATCGTCAATCGATTTTGGCAATTTTTCGTCCAAACATTTTCCTAAGTAGGTAAATTACGCGTACAAGAAAAAAACACATGTACGCACATAATTCATTTGTTCTATTCTCATTCACGCTCTAATCATTAGTGACAAGTGTTGCCGCGAGCTAAAAAAAATTAAGTATATGTTGCCAAGCAAAAAAAGTATCAAAAGCACAACCGTGGTTTTAAAAATTTTCATTTGAAAAACAAATAATAAGTAAAGTTGTGTATCTAATTCAGACCAGTTTTTTCTGGTTGTTTTTATTAAAAATATAGACATTTTAGTTAAGACACTCAAGAATTTTTTTGCAAATAGCATAATTTTTTTTAATTTAAATTTATTTCACAACAGTTTGCTCATGGAACGAAAACTGAAAGTCATAATAAATGAGTTTTTATTTTTCCTGTATTATGATTAACAATAAACTCTAAAAAAATAATAGAAACCTTATTGGTGACTTTTCAGTTCAGAACTAATTTTCAAAAGAAGTCCATTTTCGACTCACCATTCCCCTTAAATCTAAAAAAATCCAGTTCAGCAGCCACAGAGTTATAAGGCAAACTCATTACTTTGAAGCAAATTAAAAAAATGTCTCTGTCCAGTTTATATTTTTCTGGGTTTTTTTATTGGCCTACATTCCCACAACTTTTTAATACTATCCAGATACAATAGGTTTGTTTTTAGTTTAACATTTTCATAGTTTCAAAAAATTAAATTCAGCAGAAAAGTAGCAAAATAGGCCGTTTGTGAACAAAAAAGTATCAAATCACAAAATTTAGAAAAAAAAGTATCAAAAAAGATACAATTGTATCAAAACGGCAACGCTGTTAGTGACTAATGTATTAATTTATTTTAAATATGCATACATCGTCGGCAGAAAGATTGCTTTGAAAACAACAAATTACAATTTTTCAAATGACTATGTAGAATTAAATTCTATTATTTAAAATTTCAATTACTTTGGGGGGGTTTTAACACCCCAAAAACCCCCCCTGCGTTCGCCCCTGGACACACACCATCTCTTTGTTGATTTTAAAGCCGCTTTTCATAGCACGAATAGGAATTGCCTATATGCCGCAATGTCTGAATTTGGTTTCCTTGCAAAACTTATACGGCTATGCCAAATGACATTGACTAACACCACCAGCTCCGTCAGAATTGGGAAGGACCTCTCCGAACCGTTCGAGACTAAACGAGGTTTCAGACAAGGTGACTCCCTTTCGTGTGACTTCTTCAATTTGATGCTGGAAAAGATAATACGAGCTGCAGAACTTAACCATACAGGAAGCATTCTATACCACAAGAGTGTACAACTGCTGGCGTACGCCGATGATATCGACATTATTGGCACTAACACTCGCGCCGTATGTTCTGCCTTCTCCAAGCTGGATAAAGAGGCTAAGAAAATGGGTTTGGCGGTTAACGAGGACAAGACGAAGTACCTCCTGTCATCACACAAAGCAACAGCATGCCTTGGCAGCCACGTCAATGTTGATAGCTACAAATTCGAAACTATTAAGGACTTCGTCTATTTGGGAACCAGCATTAACACCAAGAATGATGTCAGCACGGAGATACAACGAAGAATCACGCTTGCCAATAAATGCTACTTCGGACTAAGTAGGCAACTGAAAAGTAAAGTCCTCTCTCGACAAACAAAAATCACACTCTACAGGACGCTCATCGTTCCAGTCCTCATGTACGGCGCAGAAGCATGGACAATTTCAAAATCAGATGAGATGGCACTTGAAGTATTCGAGAGAAAAGTTCTTCGTAAGATTTATGGACCTTTGCGCGTTGGCGTGGGCGACGGAGATTTAACGATGAGCTGTACGAGCTTTACACAGACATCGACATTGTTCAGCGAATAAAGATCCAGCGGCTGCGTTGGGCAGGTCATGTCGTGAGAATGGACGAAGGCGCTCCGGCCAAGAAAGCATTTCTATCGAAACCCGCTGAACGCAAAAGAAAAGGGAGACCTCCACTGCGTTGGGAAAATCAGGTGGACAGCGATGCTGCCTCCCTAAGTGTTCCCAAGTGGCGCCATGCTGCACGAAACAGAAGCAATTGGCGCGCTCTGTTGGACTCGGCCAGAATCGTCTAGACGGTTAAGCGCCAATCAAGAAGAAGAAGAAAAATTTTATTTATTAATTATAAACAAATTAAATAATTTATAGAAAAAATTATATGCATATGCCCTGCTCCTCACTCATACGAACACATCCATATCAATTTTATGTGGATATGAGTATGTTAAATGTGCTAAACAGCCTGGCAATTGTTTGTATGGAAAAAATGTTAGACTATTAATATATAGATAGTGGGCACATTTGCCAACGAAGTAAATCAAAAATGGTACAAATATAAATAAAGTAATAAAGTATAATAAATACGAATTAAGTAAAATTGAAATGAAAAGAGCAAAATATTTAAATAAAAGAAAAAGGGAAAAATAGTAAAATAAAAGGATATATAAGGTAATAAATAAAAGAAATAAAATAATAAATAAATGAAAATAGAAAAAGGTGTAACAGTAAATAAAGCGAAATTAAAACAAAAATTGTAATGACAAAAAGAATAAAAAACACCTAATATATGGAATAAATACGAATTAAGTAAAGAGTTGAAATAAAAAGAACAAAATATTTAAATAAAAGCAAATAATATAATAAATAAATGGAAATAAAAAACAAGTAAGGAAGCCTAAGTTCGAGTGGAATCGAACATTAGATACTCAGCTGTATGCTTTCATTGTTTGTTTGCGTTTGATGGAAACACGGTGTATTTTATATAAAGCGAGTGCTGCATAAAGTGGGCGTAGCCACGCCCATTTTCAACATTTTTATCAGTCGATCAACTAAGCATATGAATATTATTCTTTGTGCAAAATTTCATTCCTTTTTGACTTCTAGTTACAAAGACTTCACGTTACAAATTCCAAAAGGGTGTTCCAGAAATATCTTTGTTAAAAAGTAGGCGTGGTCATAAACCGATTTCAATAAATTTTTGCGTGTATATTACCACAAGTTATAAAACGTATAAACAAAGTTTCGTCATAATATCTCAATTATTTTTGGAGTTATAGGCTAAGAAATCTCGTATATTCCTGCTTCTAAAAGAAGGCGGTGCCACGCCCATTTTCCAAAATTTTTACGGTTTTTGTCTTATGTTCATAGTTAGACTCCTGCCATAAAAGTTTAATGATATATCTTTATATTTGACAGAGATATCGCTTAAAATGTTTTTATTAGGTCACTTTATAAGACCCATATATAAAAGTGGGCGTGGTCGTCAACCGATTTTGGAAATTTTTCGTTCAAACATTTGCCTAAGTAAGTATATCACGCGTACTAAATTTCATTGATATATCTTCAATGGTTTCTGAGTTATGACTCATAAAGCTTTCAATATTTGCCCCTTAATAAGTGGGCGTGGCACCGCCCATTTTCTAAAATTTTTGTGTTTTTTGTTTTATGTCCATAGTTGGACTCATGCCACAAAATTTCAGTGATAGATCTTTATATTTTACAGAGATATCGCTTAAAATGTTTTTATTAGGTCACTTTATAAGACCCATATATAAAAGTGGGCGTGGCCGTCAACCGATTTTAACAATTTTTCGTCCAAACATTTACCTAAGTAAGTATATCACGCGTACCAAATTTCATCGATATATCTTCAATGGTTTCTGAGTTATGGCTTATAAAACCCTCAATGTTTGACCCTTAATAAGTGGGCGTGGCACCGCCCATTTTCTAAAATTTCACCAAATTTCTTCATAGGGGCCTGAGCTCAACACGTGGGTAAAATTTCATCGCTCTAGATATATTAGTGGCTGAGATACCAAATTTCCGATTTTTTCTATATAGGAAAAGTGGGCGTGGTCATGGTCCGATTTCGCCCATTTTCAATACCAACCGTCCCAGTCTCGATACCAACTTGCATTTCAAATTTCATCAAAAAATATCAATTTTTGCGCGAGTTAGAGTGTTTACAGACGGACGGACAGACGGACGGACGGACGGACGGACGGACGGACATGGCTCAATCGATTTCTCTTTTCACCCTGATCATTTTGATATATATAAGTCTATATCTATCTCGATTATTTCATTCTGTTACAATCCACCGTTATGTGATTAAAACTATAATACTCTGTGTACTAGTACAGCTGAGTATAAAAAGGCTTGCAATCATTTGATAATTTCCAATAAAAATTTTTTTAGAATTTAACGACGCACTTTGTTTAAGCGAATATTTCCAAGCTTGCCGAAAAATTCAGAAAATTAATGCAACTTCTGAATAGATAAATATCGGAGGCACAAATTTTGATATGAATTCCGAGTATGCAGCTGCGTATTTAATTTTAGTACAGTGTTGTAAGACTATCAAGTCTAATTAAAATTTTGTTTCCAGTTTCTTCCATTATTTACTTTCCATGTGGGAAAATTCCAAAAAACATTTCGTCGTACCATACGAAAACTAGCATACGATTTTTTGTGGCTGACGAAAAGTAACAAGTTCGACTTTTGGCCGCCGAAAAGTAACAAAATCGAGTTTTGCCTGACGAAAAGTAGCAAGTTCAACTTTTGGCTGACGAAAACTATCAATTTCGTTTAAACAACAACAATTTTAATGTAAAAAACAGTATATAATTACTGATACTTTTCGTCAGCCAAAAGTCGAACTTGTTACTTTTCGTACAGAATTTTTTTATTGATAGATTTCGCCAGAAATTTTAAATGTGCTAGTTTTCGTATGGTACGACGATTTGAGAAATAAATGACCAATAATCAGGAAATAGAAATTATCAAATGAACTTTGCCACAAGCTAAAAGCTTTAAAAATACCTAACTTAAGTTCCCTTACACCGCGTACTTCAACACAGAAAAATTTAATTATTAAAAAAAATCAAAAATTTGAATCCTTACTTTTACTAATGGGCTTTTTTATTCTAGCAAAAATGTCGCACTTTCTTCCAGCTGTCACATTTTTTTGTTCTCTTCCACACAGACAACACTTTTTTAGGGCTGTTTGTTCTATTGACAAAATATAAAACTGGCTCGACTACGGGCAAAATTTTCTGCTCTTAGCACAAGTAAACGGTTGCATTATTTTTGTTTCATTCATCACATGAAAAATGCAACATTTTAATAGGGCACAGGACACATGTTGATAATACTGCAATGTAATAATGCAACATTTTCATTCAGAATAGGAAATGCTATTAGTATACAGATCTGAGACGAATAAAAATTATATAAAACATAACTTTTCTTTGCTATAATAGCGCAATATTCTCTCTCCATCTTATCCCGAAAATCCCGGGATAAAATTCTAGCTATCCCGGGATTTTCGGGGTGTCAAAAAGGGCGGGATCCCGGGATCCCGGGATTGGAATCCCTAATCCACACATATGTTGTATGTCCATTGGGGTGATACAAAGTGTATGCAGAAAATAAAGTTCTCCCTAAATCCGCGGATCAACCCGCATTTCATGCGACTGTACTACGCAGATCTATATCGAAAATTTTGCCTTTTAGGTATATTAAAGTTTAAAGGTCGCGCAAATGCCTCCAAATTGCCCTCTCCTTTTACATCATCATTTCTTAGGCTTTATTTTTTTTTACCACCTTAATGTATATACATATTTGAAAGCCATGCATACACACCTACATACATACATATATATATATGTATCTGTTTGTATTATTTTGTAACTCAAATAATCCTCCGTTTAAGTAGCTGTGAGGTTTTTTTGTCAGAGAGGAATTGCATTGAATTTCGGGACAGATATTAGTATTTTACCGCTAATGGGCGCATATCATGGCTTTGTTTTACAGCAAGTGATCCCGCGTGCATCCCGAATCAATTTGAATTTAACACATGTCCCAAATTTTAGCTTTTATAAAATGATGAAAGTAAGGTGTCATAACTGTACATGTGTTAAATTCAAATTAATTCGGGATGCCCGCGGGATCACTTGCTGTAAAACAAAGCCATGATATGCGCCCATTAGCGGTAAAATACTAATATCTGTCCCGAAATTCAATGCAATTCCTCTCTGACAAAAAAACCTCACAGCTACCTAAACGGAGGATTATTTGAGTTACAAAATAATACAAACAGATACATACCCTGCAGGAAGAAAAAAATCAATTCCTAAAATAGTTGACTTTTAACTGGCTATTTTGAGACAATTGAAAAAAATAATCAATTTGTATCAAACAGCAAGAAACCCATTTTTAGTTAGTTGCTTTGTCATGCAGGAATATCAAAAAAAAAACGTAAAGTGTGCATTGACAAAAGCTTTCAAATGCCTGATGACAATATTTCTATTCAAAAATATTTAAACTGATAGAATTTTGCTGTGAAAATTCCTCTTTTTGGATTTGGGAAGCGAAGCAATGGAAGAATCGAAATCGAAACTTTTGCGAATTCCATGTAAACATGTATGTATGTAACAGCTACATCTGCAACCATTTCCCTTGTATTTTTTTTTTGTATAATTTTCTAAAAATGAATGTTATATGTATTTTGGGATCAATTATTTTTCATCCAAAAAAAGTTAGTTTATAGTTACCCTCCAAGTAATGCAGAAGTACACAGGACTGACTTTTTTATCGCCATTCCCAAACAAAAGTAGTTAGCCTTTTTCAAAGAAAATATACAATTAAAAGTGACCACTAGTGTCATTGTAAACAGTTTAAAGTCAGTTTTAAGTTATATACACCTCCTGCAGGGTATATATATATGTATGTATGTAGGTGTGTATGCATGGCTTTCAAATATGTATGTACATTAAGGTGGTAAAAAAAAAAATAAAGCCTAAGAAATGATGATGTAAAAGGAGAGGGCAATTTGGAGGCATTTGCGCGACCTTTAAACTTTAATATACCTAAAAGGCAAAATTTTCGATATAGATCTGCGTAGTACAGTCGCATGAAATGCGGTTTGATCCGCGTATTTAGGGAGAACTTTATTTTCTGCATACACTTTGGATCACCCCAATGGACATACAACATATGTGTGGATGTACATATACATATATGTATCTTTTCAGATACATATGTATATAAATACGTAAGTACATATGTACATACATTTCCCTGCAAAAACTCCAAGTACTCCATTCATTTACCTGTAGAGTACTCGCTATGGACCAACGGCGTATTCCATGTACCTACTACAAGATTTCATACAAGAAATATGGTCTAATTAACATGGCAATGTCGTTGCATTGGAATACATATGGGCGATTAATTTAAAAATTAAATTAAAGAAAGTTAATATTTAATATCTCAAAAAGAGAAAAATTTCGTATCCGTTACAATATTCAACTAGCTACGAGCCGATGTAAATACATTAATTGGTCGGTTATTTGGAGCAATGTTAATGATCACTTTGTAAGTACTCCAAACTACTTCAAATGGATATATAATCAAACGATTTTGCAAGGATGTGTAAATGGGTGCATATATATATGTATATATATACATATATGTGTGTACATATGTACATATATACATAAAAATGTTCGTACATACATGCATATGTACATATGTACGAATATGAGCGGTAAGTTTCAGCTCATTTAGCTTAGTTTATAAAATGACGATGGTAAGGTGTAATTTTTCGAGTTTTTAGGGGTGTCTGGCAGGAGCTTATCCCCACGGAAAGTGTCTGGCTAAAGAGATATCGTCTTTTTAGAGTCTCCTTAGTGATATATCCAAATTTCAGCCATTATAAAATGACGAAAGTAAGGTGTCATTTTTCGAGTTTTTAGGGGTGTCTGGCAGGTGTTTATCCCCATGGAAAGTGTCTGGCTGAAGAGATATCGTCTTTTTAGAGTCTCCTTAGTGATATATCCAAATTTCAGCCATTATAAAATGACGAAAGTAAGGTGTCATTTTTCGAATTTTTAGGGGTGTCTGGCAGGGGTTTATCCCCATGGAAAGTGTCTGGCTGAAGAGATATCGTCTTTTTAGAGTCTCCTAAGTGATATATCCAAATTTCAGCCATTATAAAATGACGAAAGTAAGGTGTCATTTTTGACCACTTTGGGGCCTAATATCTCCTAAAGGTCCCCGGACCCAAATTTCATATTGTACCATCATTCATAGTTGCGTTGGAGGTATGCGCTGAGAAAGTTTCAGCCTTTATAAAATGACGAAGGTCTGGCAGTCACGGGCTCTCGCTCTAATACAATATTTTGCGATATTTCTGCTTAAAAAATTCAAAAAATCGTGAGAACGTAACGTCCGAAACGCCCAGGATTTGCCCATATTAAGATATAAGATAAAAAAGCCATTTTAATCCTCAATAAAAATGTATATAAATTACTCTCTAGGAATAGTTATATAAGTTTTTTTTTTTAAAGAAATACGAATATACCTTACCTTATTTATTCCTAATTGTTGAATTACAGTCACACATTTTTCAGCTTCAACTATAGCTGAATTTAACCGATCTATCAATAATGACGAAGGAAATTTTTTAACCTCAGCTTCTTTGCACAACTCTTGTAATTCAGCCAACGGTACAGAAGTTGGTGTATTGGCATCAACAATATCACGACATCGTGATAACCACCGCTCAAAGCTTTGCGCCTTAGCTTTCAGTTTTTGCAACATTAATGGCATTTCATCGAGTGTGTATCTGTACAGAAGTGTATGTTTCTCTGGCAGACAATCGCAAAGAACTGTGTAGTGGCGAAGACAAACAATCGATTTCGTACATTCGCATGAAACAGCTGATAAAAAACAAGTGGTATTACATTCTTGACAGTGCCGCTCATCATCTGGAACAAGCTCAAAAGCTTTCCGCTCAGCTCGTGTTACGCCCCACTCAAGCAGGGACTTGCGAAGTTTTTTTTCTGAATCCACCATTTCTGCCATGTCAATGTAGCAAGCAGTTGCAATACCAAATGTCAATTTAGCGGGTTCAAGTGCCATCTTACATACAAGTTCATCATGGGAAAAAACGCAAAAGCGACGCAGCATTGAATAATGATTAACACATTCTCGGCCCATTTTTAACCAGTCAGCTGGTGCAAAATTGACTGCTTCAGCAAAATTATATCCTTGATTGAAACCAGCATGATATGCACGTGGAAAAGTAATTACAAATTCTCCAGCATTTTGATCGGTTCTATACACGGGCACGCCATTATTCATTAAAATATTAGGATTCATTATTGTCACCAACTGATGTAATAAATCTGGTTGAGATGCAAATAGTTCAGGAGCTGCCTGCTTCATTGTCTCCTCAAATTGTTCGGCCCAAAACCCTGGTACTCCATACCAAGTTTTTGGTTCTCCCCAATGTAAGTAATTTATCGAATAGCTCCAATGATCTTCATTGTGCCAACAAAAAGCGGCAAAGCACATTCCCACATACATCCAAGGTGCATTCATGCCACTTATATCTGCATTAATATGACCCAGAATAGAATCTTCCAACAATGGCAAATTATTCAAGTTCCAGCTAGATTCAGCATACTCCTGGTCACCAGGAAGTAGATAAAGAGAACTTTTTGTCGGAAACCCCGAACCATGATCCATTGTATGTAAATCAGCTCCATACTCAACCGTTACATCTTCATCAATTGAGGAAACAATTCGCCAAAACTCGCGCTCCACTAAATTTGTAGGTACTAAATGAACTGGTTTACGGAAATAATCCATTTTGAATTGATCTGCCATTTGTCCGAATTGTTGTAAAGTGTACTCCCGCTCCGCCTGCTCAAAACCAAAGGCTTCAGTAGGCTTGCTTACTTCTTCAACGACACAACGTGGACAAAGCCATTCGCCTAAAATTGTAAATAAATATCAAATTATAGACCAAATCAAGTTTGGTTTTAGAATAATCTATCAGCAAAAACTCAACTTTTTAGGAAAGCAAAAAAAAAACAATTTTGACAGCTATTTTTAAAAGTACCGACAGCGCGAAATACTCTAATGTTTTATAAAATACCACGTATTATGACCAGTTTTTTGTTTTAAATTCAGTGTAGTTTAGCACATAAATCTGGTAGCGGCTCCCCCTCAGATAACTAAGGTTTTGGCAACGGGTTCGTTGCAACTCTTGCTGCCATTTGGAGAGCATTAGTGAAGCCTAAAATCGCGCAATCCACCCAGAGACCAACTTTAACAGTTAACACTTATTTTCATTCCATTTCAGTCTGACGGAAACACAAAAATGGTGAGCGCAAAGTGTTTCCCACTGACTGAAACAGAAAACTCTTTCACTCAAAGTGTTTCTCACCGTGGGCAACCTCTCTCAACGATCTTTTTTCTGTTGCCATTTAAGAGTTATTTTTCAACACTCAAAAATATCCCTCAGCAAGTGACGGTTTCAATGAGACTTTTATTTTTTTCCGTCCTTTGATAACAGTTAAAAACAGAGGGATAAAGAAAAGTGTTGCTGAAAAATATGTTTGCATACATACATATGTAGATATGCATGTACGTTCGTGCGCATACGCATGTGTGCAAATGGAAGAAAATTTGTATTCGTAGTATGACTGTATTTAAAATAAACAATTTTGTAACTTAGCAGGTATGGACAGGAATTTGATTTTGAATTATTTAGTTAATACATAATATTTATATGTATTAAAATATACTTTGATATTAGATTCGTTACTTACATATTTATGTACATATTAATATAGGTATTTAATTATAAAGGCATGTATCTGAATTTTTTTACATACTCTGCAGGAAGTTAATAAGTACCTAACTAGAGAACAGAATTTCTGGTTCAGAACAAGCGAAAATGTGTCAAAGAGGCACCTGTTCATTTGCCGTCGGCATTGCAAATTTCTGCAATTCTTATACATGCATACATATGAACATATGTATGTACATATGTACTTACATACATATTAACATATCATAGTTAATCTTAGTAGTACGCAGGTACATACCTATGTCCATAACTATTTTATATTATTATTTTTAATACTTAGGGTTCGGCTTTATTAAAAATAACGAATTTATTGTTTTGGTATTAAGATTGTACAGCCTCTCAGTTAAAATTAAATAAAAGGCGACTACCTAATCTATAAAAAGAAGTCGTTACATGTGTACATATGTATTTGCAAAAAAATGTTAAACAAAAGATTCAATAATGTATAATAAACATGGAAAATTGCAATACCTGCTTTCCATTCCACCAGATCGCAGGCATACCGGCGTACCATTTAGTATAATTACAAACATACATACATATGTATGTACATATGCATTTCATATGTTCCCTGCAGAAAACGGAACTAGTTCATACATGCATGTACAAACCAGCCGCTTGTGGCAATCAACTAGCCCAAAACCTGCCACATTCCATATAAAAATATTGGTCCAATTAACATTGCAATGTCCTAGCACAGGACCACATGGTCCATCGCTCGATCGCATCAAACTAGTTTAAGAACTAACTTGCCGTAGCTACTTTGCAAACCACCTACAAGAGGTTACTTTTTAAACTAGCTACGGCAAGTTACTTTTTAAACTACTCTAAGGAGTTAAAAATGTAAAATATTTCCATAACTACTTCATTCTTGAGCTCTCAATACCATTTTTTTTTAAGGAAAATTTGGTGTGAAAAATTAATATTTTTTCGTAGAAGTTATAGATCCATTTCGGAGACCACCACATCTCTTCACCAGACTTCTTTTTAACATTTTTATTCTCTGGCGTCCGCCGAAATCGAACCTCGGATTTTCCGGTTGGTAATCTAATGGCATCACCACTAGGCTACCGCCGCCTTGCATTTTGCTTGTATTAATTTTTCTTTTGATTTTTCCTTTTTACAACCTACCATCCAGCAACAGTGACCTTGCCGACGTTCTCGGCATTTGTCTCCTGTATGTTGGTGTGGTTGTGTGTTTGTTTGGTTTGTACAAATTCTATTTTTAGCACAAGCAATGCTTTGTGCTAATTAGTAGAGCTTGTTTATCGGCTGGCTCATCCGGTTAAATTTTACTTTTGGTTTTTTGGTCGTTTTTATTTTCATAAATATTTCATTCTTGAGCTCTCAAGACAATTTTTTTTTTTTTTAAATATTTAGATTAATGCTTTTTGGCAAGACTGTTAATAAACATCGTGCAGCGGTTACGATCGTTAAAATAGATCTTCGAAAACGAATCTACATGCATACATATATATGAACTGACCCAATTATTGGCTACATGTAACAAGTTCGTAGCTAGTTGACTGTGGCACAAATGTACCAAGTGGTCCAACAATGTTTTCAGGGTTCATCCTCAACGGAGTGGCACATGTACGTGCGCACGACACATACATGCACAAAAGACTTTTATTTTTTCTCTGCCCGAAATATCCGTCCTTGCGCGACAGATATTTTTCGCTGCTCAGCGAAAACCGTCGCTGTCCAACAGTGACGGAAAAAATTGAAAATAAAGGTTTCCCACTGACGGAAACAGCTGGTCTGTAAACAATAACTGTTATCGGCGTTGCTCAACTGTTATGCATTTGTGTTTACATGAAACTGTTATTTTAGGACACTTAGAAAAAACTTAACAGTTATGTTGGTCTCTGAATCCACCTCATCAGGTGATTTGAGGCTTGCATTTAAGTTAATATGGGTACTTTATATTTTTTTGTGCTTAAGCCAATTAGTATATTTATTAGTAGGGAAGCTAAAAATATGCACGAAAAATGTCAAAATATGCATGTCAGTATGCCCAAAAAATAACTGAAATATGCTCAGAAATATGCACGAAAAAATCTCATTATATGCATGTATGCCTGAAAAATAACTGAAATATGCTCAAAATATGTACATACATACAGTGGCTCTCAGAAGTATTTTGCATAATTCATTTATTAAGAAAACGTTAGAAATTCGCCTTTTTTTTCGAATTCTTTTACAAATTTTTTTAATGTGGTATTATAGCTGAATCTTCATACTACAAAAATACATTCATTAAAAAACCAAAATGCATTTCATCTGTTTTATAAAATTAAAGAAACGAAAAAAGGCATACATTTTTGCTCACAAAAGTATTTTGCATATTGGTAATTTTGGTGAATAAATGCATCTACAACCTGTTTAATATTTTTTATGATATCCGTTCTTTTTCGAAATGGCTTCCAAGAGTCTAGGAATGGGCTCTGCTAATTTTTGGCAAAATTTCCGGAGGTATTTTGTCCCATTACCCGGTCAAACCCGCATTTGGGTTATTTTTTGGGGAAATCTTCGATTTTCTCACGTGATCTCCAAGACAGGACTAAAAATTTTGATTGGTTCTTATATCAGAGATTTGAAAAAGAGTTTGGAAGTGTTTTTTATTCCAAAGTGTTCACATTTTAGCATCATTAGGGGTATTTTTCGGATTATTATCTTGTTGAATTAAAAACCCATTGTATATCATACCCATTTTTTCTGCACTATAACGTAGGTTTTCCCTGAAAATGGAAAATCTCGGTACTCTGTGCACTGCCTCGTCCGATACTTGATTATTGAGTATTGGTTTTAGTTTTCTGTTTATTGTAGGAGCTTATGTGTGAGGGTATAGTTGATTTTCTCTCAATATTTCGCGTTCTTCTAGCGACGTTCTTCTTTGTACTAGCAACTTTTTTCCGAAAAATATCACTCATAATGTTAAAATGTCAACACTTTCGAATAAAAACCACTTCCAAGTTTGTGTTCAAAGCTCCGATACAAGAACCATTAAAAATTGTTGATCCTATCTTGAAGATCATGTGAGAAAATCGAAGATTTCCCCAAAAAATTATCGAAGTGCGGTTTTGGCCGAGGAATGGGACAAAATACCTTCGAGATTTTGTCAAAAACTAGCAGAGCGCATCCCTAGACTCTTGGAAGCTATTTCGAAAAAGAACGGATATCATAAATAATATTAAACAGGTTGTAGATGCATTTATTCACCAAAAATACCAATATGCAAAATACTTTTGTGAGCAAAAATGTATGCCTTTTTTCGTTTCTTTAATTTTCTATAAAAGATGAAATACATTTTGGTTTTTTAATTAATGTGTTTTTGTAGTATGAAGATTCAGCTATAATACCATATTAAAAAAAAATTTGCAAAAGAATTCGAAAAAAAGGCGAATTTCTAACGTTTTCTTAATAAATGAATTATGCAAAATAATTCTGAGAGCCACTGTATATACACGGTGAGCTTAAACAACTTATTATGAAAAGTCAAAGTATTTATTTATTTATTTAGTCTATGAACAATAATTCTTACAGACTATGGAAAAAGAGAAAAAGAAAGAAAAAATAATCTAAATACTTAATTTATGAGAGTTTAATATTCTCAAAAAAGAAAATTTCGACAGCGAAAAATCGAGCTCGACAGAATTAAGGACATTGTTAAGTTCACTCAATGCTCTGCTAAGGGGAGCATTACGCGCAAAGTTAGTCCGATAATTAGCTAAATAAAAAGTAGGTGTAAATCTAAGGGCTTTTCGTGGGATGTTAAAATTAATACACTGTAGGAGGAAGGGACAGTCAATAGTTCCTTGAACAATGCTAAACACAAAAGTCAATGAAAGGACTATCCTTCTTTGTTCCAGCGTCTTAAGACCAATTAGTAATGAGCGTGAAGTATAGGGCGGGGTAGGGTCCGAGAAACAAAGTGAGCGTAAAGCATGTTTGATAAAAACCTTTTGAACACGCTCAAGCCTATCAATTTTGTATTGATGATACGGACGCCAGATGAATGCAGCATATTCCAAGTGGGAGCGTACAAACGACGTAAACAACAGTTTCAACGTATATGGATCAGTAAACTCAGCACTGTTTCTTCGGACGAAGCCAAGCATAGCATACGCTTTTGAGATAACAAAATCGATGTGTGCATTATATGAGAGTTTGGTATCAAAAATAACACCTAAATCCTTAATTTCATTGAGAGATTGTAGCATTGAGCTTGAAATAGTGTACGAAGAGCTGATAGAATTAGCGGATTTAGAGAACGTAATATGAAAACATTTAGTAACATTTAGGGAAAGACGCGAACGTTGGCACCAGTCATGCAACTGGTCTAACTCCGATTGTACCATTACCATGTCAGCAGAGCAAGTAATCTTTGAGAAAATTTTTAAATCATCCGCATATAACAAATAGTTGGAGAAAGCAAAACATGACCCAATGTCATTAATGAACAAAACAAACAGCAAAGGACCAAGAATACTACCTTGCGGGACACCCGAAGTAGCGACAAAACTAAATGACGAAGCTTGATCCACCATGACAACGCAACGCCTGCAACTCAAATATGATTTAAGCCAATTCAAAACAAGTAAAAGCGCGGCTGTCTTCGGCCGTACCGAAGACTTCATACCTTTCATGAGTGGGGAAATTAAAAGTTACCTATGTATGTACATAGCCGGATTAAGTTTAATTTATAATTTTAATTCTGTGGGTTCATTTATAGAAAGATTTATTAGAAAAAATGGTGTCTTGGCTATTTAAATGGAGGAGTTATACACCAAAATGTAAATATCTGAACAATCGGTTGTATGGGAGCTATATGTTATAGTGGTCCGATCTTGACAATTTTCGGTAATCCCGTTTGGGCCCATATGGGTACAAATACTTCAAAATTTCACACCCTTAGCTGTTAAAATGGAGGAGTTATACACCAAAATGTGTATATCTGAACAATCGGTTGTATGGGAGCTATATGTTATAGTGGTCCGATCTTGACAATTTTCGGTAATCCCGTTTGGGCCCATATGGGTACAAATACTTCAAAATTTCACGCCGTTAGCTGTTAAAATGGAGGAGTTATACACCAAAATGTCCATATCTGAACAATCGGTTGTATGGGAGCTATATGTTATAGTGGTCCGATCTTGACAATTTTCGGTAATCCCGTTTGGGCCCATATGGGTACAAATACTTCAAAATTTCACGCCGTTAGCTGTTAAAATGGAGGAGTTATACACCAAAATGTCCATATCTGAACAATCGGTTGTATGGGAGCTATATGTTATAGTGGTCCGATCTTGACAATTTTCGGTAATCCCGTTTGGGCCCATATGGGTACAAATACTTCAAAATTTCACGCCGTTAGCTGTTAAAATGGAGGAGTTATACACCAAAATGTCCATATCTGAACAATCGGTTGCAGGGGAGCTATATGTTATAGTGGTCCGATCTTAACAATTTTCGGTAATCCCGTTTGGGCCCATATGTGTACAAATACTTCAAAATTTCACACCGTTAGCTGTTAAAGTGGAGGAGTTATACACCAAAATGTCCATATCTGAACAATCGGTTGTATGGGAGCTATATGTTATAGTGGTCCGATCTTGACAATTTTCGGTAATCCCGTTTGGGCCCATATGGGTACAAATACTTCAAAATTTCACGCCGTTAGCTGTTAAAATGGAGGAGTTATACACCAAAATGTCCATATCTGAACAATCGGTTGCAGGGGAGCTATATGTTATAGTGGTCCGATCTTAACAATTTTCGGTAATCCCGTTTGGGCCCATATGTGTACAAATACTTCAAAATTTCACACCGTTAGCTGTTAAAGTGGAGGAGTTATACACCAAAATGTGTATATCTGTACAATCGGTTGTAGGGGAGCTATAGGTTATAGTGGTCCGATCTTAACAATTTTCTGCAATCTCGTTTGGGTCCACATGGGTACAAATACTTCAAAATTTCAGGCCGTTAGCTGTTAAAATGGAGGAGTTATACACCAAAATGTGTATATCTGAATAATCGGATGTTGTGGAACTATATGGTATAGTGGTCCGATCTTGACAATTTTCGGTAACCTTGTTTGGGCCAAAATGGGCACGTCTACTTCAAAGTTTCATGTCCTTAGCTGTATAAATGGGGAAGTTATGCACAAATTACATCCAAAAATTTCATGTATATCTGAATAATCGGTTGTTTTCTATATGTTATAGTGGTCCGATTCGGCCGGTTCCGACAAATGATCAGCTGCATATAACAACATACCTGTATTCCGAATTTCATTCAGATATCTCAAAAACTGAGGGACTAGTTTGCGTTCAAACAGACGGACGGACAGGCGGACAGACGGACATGGCTTAATCGACTCAGCTCGTGATTCTGACCATATCGGTATATATTTTGGTGGGTCCCCCACGCTTCCTTCTGGTACTTTCGACAAAAATTTTTTGGCACTAAGTTATAATACCATTTCATTCTCATGAAAGGTATAAAAACAGAATGAAACCCAAAGCAGTTAAGTTTCGAGATAAGAATATTATGGGACACCTTATCAAACGCTTTCGAGAAGTCTGTGTATATACAATCTACCTGACACCCATGGGACAGGGCTGTAATACAAAATTCACCGAAAACCGCAAGATTAGAGACAGTAGAGCGCCCAGGTATAAAACCATGTTGGTTAGGACAAATAAGACTCTTAACCGAAAAGTACATTTTATCCTTGATAATACATTCAAAGAGTTTCGACACGACAGATAATTTAGAGATTGGTCTATAGTCACTAACATTATTTTTATTACCTTTTTTAAAAACAGGTGTTATAGACGCCAATTTCCAATCATCTAGAAAAATTCCAGTTGAGAGGGACATATTAAAAATAATTAGTAAAGGAACAGCGAGTTCCAAACAGTTCTTCAATAATATAACTGAAATACCATCAATATCAGTTCGTGTAGAAGCCTTCAGATCATTAATACCCTTAATGACGTCATCATAAGAGAGTACCATTGAGCCAAAGCCAGATGTTAAGTTACCCCCAGGAAAAGTACTGGGGGCAAGACTTGTGCCAGAGTCAGAATCAAAGTTCGATCGAAAAAATTCAGCAAACAAATTAGCTGCATCTACTGGAGTATTAGCAGAAATATCATTGAAGAAAACTGTAGACGGAATCGCAGAGCACGACTTCTTTGATTTAATAAAATTCCAAAATACTTTAGGATTAGATTTTATATTACGTTCACAGTCCAGTATATAGTTTCTATGCAGGAACTTATTAAGGCAGTTGAAATGCTTTAGATAGTGTATGTACCTTTCGTATTGGAGTTGGCAGTTGGTTATCTTGAATTTATTAAAGAATTTATTACGAAGATTTTTCAGCTTTTTCAAGCGAGAATTATACCATGGTAGCTTATACGGTTTACGTTTTAATATAGGAATATATGCAACACAAACTTCAGACACAATTGATTTGAAAACATTAAAGCACAGAGCAAGATGAGATTCGGGTAGCATATCAGACCAGTTTAAATTAGCAAAAACATTATTAATGAAATCAAAATCACAGCGCGCATAATTAAAGGCGATATTATCATCATCCGCAATGATAGGTGCAAAATGATAGGACTCCAGTTCAAGAACCAGAGCCACATGATGTAAGCCAGCTGGAGTGATAGGAGCAAGACATTTAGATAAAATGCAATGCACCCCATCACAGATAAAAATTAAATCCAAAATTCTGTCGAGATCGTTAACATAGCGATTAATTTGCGATAAATTTAGACTAAGTAAGTTATCAATGACATATGATTCATGAAAAGATGTAACATTGTTGGGAGTAAGCCCAGCATTCGAGTAACTATTAGCCCAATTAATACTACTGAGATTAAAATCTCCGATAACACAGACAGAATTGTCCCCTAACTTATTGTGAACAAAGTACGTGATGTTGTCCGTGTGCGCTTTATAGAGCCCATCCACACTGTTAGGTGGGATATAGGAAGCAAATAAAAATAAAGAGCCCGTAATGGATGAGCCCCCAACACAGACACAGAGTTGGTCGAGTAGTGTATCCGAATTGTTGAGAGTTACAAGAGATGCGTGGAATTTACGCCTTACCGCGATCAGCACCCCACCACCCCTTGTGCAACCAGTTTTAACAGTGTCCCTGTCTTTACGGAAGACAACAAACAGCATTGGGTCGAAGTATTCAGCGTCGAAGAAGTCGGCTGTAAGCCATGTTTCCACAATGATGAAGATATCGTAGTCCAACTGAGAGCTAAATGACATGACACCAGATTTGGTTCTTAGTCCAGAGATATTTTGAAAATAGATTCTTAAATTACTGCAGGTACTAGTAGCATTTGTTTGTTGCGTATGTGACCTGACAGGACTAGCTAAGCTCACTATGGCCTTCCTTGCGGGAAAAACGAAAAGGGCGAACGTTAACACCAACCGGCCAGAGCTCAGGGGAGAGCAGTTTGTCAGACAGCGCAGAACAGACCCCAAGGATGAAGTTAACCCATTTCAGCGAGTCCGCTGGAGCATCTTTCCTGACTAGCTTACGACAAACTAGTAGACACTTGTCAATACCCGCATGCTGAGCGACGTAGTCCATTATGTTTTCAGGTAAGACTGATGACTGGAATGAGGAAAGGTGCAGCCATTTCATTCGCGCAGCCCCGAGGTCTGAGCTAGAGTTATTGCCAACGATATTGAATGACCACTGAGATCCCCTTGGAAGGTTAGAGGCACTACCCTCAGCAGTACGATGATTAACCAGAGTGTTAATAGCAGTTGGACCACACGGACTAAGCTCACCTGCTGTGGAAACATTACCAGCAGCACTCCCAGTGGACAAGGTGACTCCAACCGCGGGCAGTCGAGGAGGATGTGGACTGGCACCAGAACTAGGAGGATGCAGGTTGACTGTAGTGGTAGAAGTTGATTTATTGGCAAGCTTGTGTTTAGAGCGCGCGGGTTTCTTAGAAGCATTGGTGGCACCAGATAGACCAGTAGCAGTACTAGCCGACACGCAAGCCCCAGTAGTATCAACTTTGATAGGACTAGCATCAACAACAGCCTTATTCCCAGCCAGCATGCGAGAGTTATTTGCACCGCCTGCAACGTAGTCATTATCAACACCAGCGATGTCATTATTGATAACAGCACCATCACTCGAGAGTGGAAAGGCAACAATATTTTTGCTAATAGCACTAACAACCGCTTTAAGCTCGTCAGAAGTAACCAAGATATTATTTCATGGTTGTATTCTTGGACATATTAGAAGATGTTCTGAGCCAAAATTGAAATCATTCATCGGACACATTTTGAGAAATTCCATGTTTTTTTTAAAATGGTCAATTTTTTCTTTTCATGCGAGCCCCTGTTCTTTTTATGGCACCCACGGTAAAATGACTGTTCTGTTCTTCTAGTATATAAGTGTATAGTAAAATTCATTACAGTAAAAATACATTTTAAGACGTTTATTATTTATTATTTATAATAGCTTTGTTCGTTTACGGATATATTTTGATGTTTTTCGAAAACTTTTAAAAACAAACACTTTGTCGCCGTTTTTTTACGCCAAATCTCCAACAGAAGAGAACCAACTGAGAGAGAAAACTGACATTTCATTTTGTGAGAAGCTGTTGAATTTTGTTGGACAAATTTTTGCCAACAGCACTTTTCCAACAGGAAAACAGCTGATCAAACCACAGCTGACTTGAATTTTTGCAAGTAACAAGATTTGCAAAATATACAAGTCAATTATAAAATTGGAAAAATACACTAAATTGGCAACAAATATGGATAAATTAAATATGCAAAATAAGTTACATACTTTTTGCGAAGTATTTATATGCATATTATGTACCTTAGTAAATTGTAATCTCCTTTGCGGGAATATATATTAACGGGGCCGCTGTGGTGCAGTGGGGAGTGTTGTGGCCACTGTGGTGTGGCGGACAGTGGCTAGTCTGCCATACCAGAGGTCATGGGTTGGATCCCCAGCCTGGATAGAGGGAAAATTTGTATATAATGATCCACGATCCGATAACAATTAATTTTCCAGAGGGTAGGGGTGGTCTCACAGATCACAAAAAACAAAGTACTACCCTCCGGACGCTTATAGTTCAGGAGACATTCCTTGTTAAATTAATGTATGTATGTGTAGAACATCTTTCTGTGTTGGCGGCTTTTGGCCGCGCTTCAATAAAATTACCCTCAGCCGGCAGAATTCTCTTTCTGGATTAATATCCATGGAGCATAGACATCTTAATACATCGGTGTTTTCCAATAATTTCTTACAACTATTGCGTTAATGTGGGCTGAGAAGTTCTATGTCCAATAAAAGATTTTTCGTGGTTGCTCAGGTTTTGATGGGAATAGTTGTAAGAAATTATTGGAAAACACCGATGTATTAAGAAGTATATTTCCTTTAGAGCGCCTAAAATACGTAAAAGCTTTTAACGATTTTCATTCAGTGGTCGAATCTTGCTTCACTATTGATTTGAAAAGTAATTATATTAACTGTATTTCTAATTTCCGAAAGAGTTACAACGATCTTTCTATACCCATAACCCCAAAAGTGCATACAGTTTTTTTTTTTTTTCATATAGAAGACTTTTGTTCAAGGCAGGGAATAGGATTAGGGTATCATTCAGAGCAAGCCATGGAGGCTGTGCATTATGATTTCAAAAAAACATGGGATTATAAGTATCGAACTAGACCAAATAACCCAAATTATATGGAGAATTTGAAGAAAACTGTATGTGAATATAATATTCTTCATATTTAAAAAAAACTGTCAACCTTTTTATGTTTATATTAAAATATTATAAATAATAAATAATAAACGTCTTAAAATGTATTTTTACTGTAATGAATTTTACTATACACTTATATACTAGAAGAACAGAACAGTTATTTTACCGTGGGTGCCATAAAACGAACAGGGGCACCCATGAAAAGAAAAAATGGACCAATTTTTAAAAAACATGGAATTTCTCAAAATGTGCGATGAATGATTTCAATTTTGGCTCAGAACATCTTCTAATATGTCCAAGAATACAACCATGAAATAATATCTTGGTTACTTTGACTTTTCATAATAAGTTGTTTAAGCTCACCGTGTATAGTGTGCATCGCACGTTTTATGCAATAGGGATTTAACTAAAAATTTTCGATTTCTGGGATTTTGTCATATATTTCAATAACTGGGTCATGCCTTTGATTCTAGTCTTATAAATACTCAAAAAGATAAAAATGGCGGAAATACAAGTGATTTTGTAGTTAGCCATAGAAGGAAACTATTTGAAATTATAAGTTTTTTTGCGTTTTCCCAAAAAAATTCTTTTTTGGGTTAAACCCCTATTGAATAAAATGTACGGTATGTATTTCATTTCAAGTTTACGTTTATATTTAACGAATTCTTGCAAAATAAAAAAATAATAATATAAGAACTGAAACGTACAATTCACATTTTCCACATTTGAAAAACTTGTTTTAAGTACTATACAATACTTTAAATTAATGTTAGCTTTGTATTTATGTAAATTCATGGGGTCTTTTTACAAAGCAAATGAAACTATTCCATTAATATTGGGAAGGGCTTGCATTGAGCTATCATATCTTTTACTATTAGGCAATTCACAAGCTGTTGTAAAGTATTGTAATGTTGTATACTGGTAAAGGTTTACAATAGGTGTATCAGTAGGGTTGATTTTTCTCATACAAATTTCAATACAACCAATACAAATGGGCAGCCTATGTTTATTGAGTGTGCTATTTGATTTGTTTTTTATTCTGACAGTTTGTTAAAAAAAATTTAAACAAAAATATGGAAGCGGTGAGACAAAAAAAAAAAAAAACAAATTAATTGCATCGTGTGTATCATATATCAATTAGGAATTGAATCCGCCGCTAACAAATCTAATAACTGTTTTTCGCCTGGCATTTTTTTTTATTCAAATTTTTGTAAACAACAAACTGCAAACAATAACGAAATACAACAAAACACATACGAGAGTCTGTTCACAGGCACTGCGTTCTTATGCACATTTTCCTTTACAACATACAACTTTACAATAGCCAGTGAATTGCCCATATATTTCGAGCTGTTGTATGCGGAAAACGAATGCTCTACATCGCAGGGTTGGACAAAATTTAGATAAGGACAATTCCTTTGGCGAAAACCGTGCTATAAACTTGTCTGTGAAATTAAAGTTTTTGTATAAGATATTTCAACCTACAGCTGTTTTCTATCAATAGTCAAGTAGCCTTGTTTGTATGTTTGTCGTGGTGAACTTCTATACGGAAACGCTGTATTTCTAGTCATACATATACTTGCCAGATTCACTCAATATTATATAAGCAAACGCAACTATCTGAATTTACCACAGGTAATATGTTTTCAGTTCAATATTTTGGAAAACATTTCAGTAAATTGGAATTCTGCTATGTTGAAACGTGGGGGCAGTATATTGCAGTTACAGTCAGTTCACCACAGTTATCAGCTACGCACGTAGGTAGAGTTTCAGATTTTATGCGGCCAAAAATATTTTATTGCCTACATCTATTCAAAATTGCTTGTTTAATGCAAAATTTTAATAATTTGTGTTAAAAGTCGATTTTATTGAAAAATATATGTGGAGCCGCAGTAATAACACAGAACAACACTTTTCTCTTGACAAATTTATTTAACGTTTTTAATCACTAGATATAGCAAAAACGATTTACATGATTCACGCTTGATGGTGGTTAGTTTACAATTAATTATTAGAGATGAAAAAACATTAAAACTAGTGATGACAATATAATCTCTGTCGTTCACCGTCCGTCTTAGGTCGTTAGGTCCGTTCCATGATCACACGTCAGGATTGCATATTATTGCATCAAATGTATCAGTACGAGCCCACTACTGACTGTCATGTAATGTCACGTCAGTCAAATCCCTCATTCGGCCATCCTGTGCTATCATTCGGCCTCGAATGATGAATTCCACCTCTAGATAAATTCGGCCAAAGTGATTGTTCGGTTTGAACCTTCGTGGTCTTCAACCCTTTAGGAAAGTACTTCGCCTTCAGCTTCTGGCCCGCTCTATATCGCGTTCGCTTGATGGCTACTAGCTAGTGCACGGCGTATTCGGTCTCAGCTCGGCGGTGCTGGTTGTATAATTTTCTATTCTCGTAAAATTTTCGCTTCTGGCTTTCATGTACCGGCACACCACCTGTCAACATCATCTTTTTCTTCGCTGGTAATGCTTTGTTCATAGCTGGCTTGCAGGCTGATATACGATTGCTCATCACCTCTCCTCGCATCTTAGGAAAACGTTGGAGATCCGTATCTCCCTTTGCGCCTTGATCCTTTTCTGCTGCGACACATAGGTTAACATCAGCTGCTTGCAGTTCGCCGATACGACTTTTAGGTCTTTTATCGCGAAGCTTTAGGTCTACACCTCGATTGTGCTCATCCACCTTTTGCATTTTCGCATGCTTTTGTACCGATCCCGTGATCTCACCACAATTTATCGCAATCGCATTATGCCCATTGACACCATCTTCCATTTCATCATGCCGCGACTGTTTTCCAACCGCATTCGTCTGCATCTTACTCTCTTTGAGCTGTTCAGGAACGTCCTTGATCACCTTACATAAAAGTTCTAGGTTATCGGCTATCGAGTTCCACGTACCTTTACTTACGCTCTTGCTACCCACTGCCTTATGCGCTGCACTCTCTGCTTGACCTATTCCATCTCGGTATACGCTAGCATAATTACAGGCCACCGCCTTATGCTTGAGTGCGTCCTTGCAAACTCTGGACTCACTCACCTTCTCTCTGAACACTGTTCCACTTTCGGAAATCACTAGGTCAACATGTTTGAAGACATCGTTGCCTATTACCAGCGTGTAGCTCAAGTCTCGCTCGCGTGCCACATGAAACGTAATATCAACTAAAATTCCGTCAATACGCACTGGTATGGTAAAGATTCCGAATTTTGTAATCGTGCTATTACCAAATCCCATAAGCCTCCGTCTATTCTTGTTCAGCTTAACATCCAGCTGTAGCATCGATAAAGTATCATGCCGCGTTAAACACAAGGCCAACCCTGTATCAACAAGCGCCGAAACTGTTTTATTTGAAGTACTGAAAAATATGTCCTTAAATATCAGGTCACTTTGTCTTACTGCCATCATGTTTGCTGGTGCCTTTTCCGATTTCACCTCCTTCCCAGCACATTTACTTGTTCGATGTCCTTCATTTCCGCATTCAAAACATTTTAACCGCCTCTGTTGACAGTTCCGAGCGATATGAGATTGATCACCACAAATGAAACATCCTTTGTTCGTCGAAGCTAAGTTATGTGTATCCCTGTTTGAAGACGTTGGCTTCACATAGCTCCAAATACTGGATTGTGGTTTTCCCGACCGGATCTTCTCATACTTTGATCTGTTCCTTTAGCTCGTGAATGTTCCTTGCCTGGTACTTTTATTGATGCGGGATTCTTGTATACCCTCTACGAAATATTCTATTAGACTGGAGTCATCGAGGTGGATTGGTGGCGGGGTGTAATAAGGCCTTTTGAAATAAGGCCTTTAATGCCTTATATCGCAACCAAAGTGAGATAAAGCCTTTATTTTGTCATTTTCAAAAAAAGGTCTTATTTCACATTTAAAACGCAATTAGGTCTTTTTTGAAATGTGCAATAAACCCTTTATTTATTTACGCGAGAACTTATGAGAATTCCAATGAGCAAATAACTGTTATATAAATAACATAAGGGCATCACCGTGGTGGTAGCCACGGCTGTGACACACGACCGGACTTGGATAGCGTAGCCCAGAGTTATTTTTTATAAGCGCGGCCGAAGGCCTCCTACGCTGAAGGGTGTACTACGCAGAAGGACATCACCGTGGCCGTAGCCACGGTTAGGGCACACGTTCGGATGGATGGCGTAGCCCAGGGTTATTTTTTATAAGCACGGCCGAAGGCCGCCAACGCAGAAAAGTGTTCTGCGCAAAAGCCCTGTGGACTGGGCCATAGATACACTCAAATAAATTTTGGTATAAATTTTAAACTTTTTTGGTCGATATATAGGACTCGACCGTAAAATTATTAAAATTCAAACTTTGAAAAGTTTAAAAGATTTTTAAACTTTTAAGGTTTAGATTTTATTCCAAATTAAAATTTAATTAAAGACTTTCACAGATTAACAATATTTTCAATAGTCTCTCAAAATTGCTTGACCTTGTGTTTGTAGATGATAACTTAATATCCAAGCTCTCTGAAAGTGACTTCCCACTTAGTACTTCCGATAAACATCATGTCCCTATTTGCATTTCTTTGGAGTTTTTTGATACAATACCTGAACTCATTGAAATTAATCCTTCGTTTAATTTCCGTGACCCCAATCTTAATAGTTTAAATGTGGCTATTGATAGTATAGACTGGTCCGATCTATTTAGTAATAATAACGTTAGTATTTGTTTCGATAGTTTCTTAACTAAATTGTTTGATATTTTTTCTTGTAGCCTACCACTGCTTCGCCCCAAAACGTACAAACTTCCTTGGTACAATAAAACGCTAAAAAAAATAAAAAATAAGAGAAATCATGCCTACAAACTCCATAAAGCTGATTCCAAAAATACTGACTTAAAGGAGCGATACCTTAATCAATCTAGAGATTTTAATATATTAAATAAATTTCTTTACAATCAATATTTAAGTAGAATCGAAGCTGGGATTAAAAATGATCCGAACAGTTTTTGGAACTTTATCCGTTCAAAACGCGGTTGTTCAAACATTCCATCTTGTATGTTCTTTAATGGAAACTGCGCCCATTCGCCTTCTGATACTGTAGAATTTTTCGCTGAATTTTTTAAATCTAATTTTGTATCAGATAATGTCTCTCTTGGTCCGTCCGTTAGTCCGTCTCTAAGTCATCCCCATTCACATCGCTTAGACCTTGGGTCCCACTCGATTTCTGAGTCTGACGTATCAAATGCCATTTCTACTTTAAAATATTCTTTCAAATGTGATAATGATGGGTTATGTGCCTCTTTTATTAAGACCTGCTCTGCGTCCGTATGTGTTCCCTTGTGCCATATTTTTAATTTATCGCTCTCTTCTGGATTCTTTATAGACAAGTGGAAAATTGCTTCTATTACGCCTATTTTCAAATCGGGCAATAAGAATGAAGTCACCAATTACAGGCCCATTTCTAAATTATCAGTTTGCTCGAAGTTGTTTGAAAAAGTGATAAAAGATAAACTGAACTTTATTGTAAAACGGGTCATTATTCGCCAGCAGCATGGGTTTGTTGCGAATCGTACGACGGTTACTAATTTGGCTTCTTTCTCTGAATTCTGTATATCTGCCTTCAAAGATGGCATTCAGGTTGATACAATATACACAGATTTCTCGAAAGCCTTTGATAAAGTCTCTCACAGCATCTTATTAAGAAAGTTAGAATATATCGGTTTTCATTCTTCGGTCTTGTGTTGGTTAAAATCCTATTTGTCTAATAGATTTTTGTTCGTAGAATTAGGTAATTGTAGGTCCACTCAGTTTGTTGCTACGTCCGGTGTTCCTCAGGGTAGTATTCTTGGTCCTTTACTGTTTGTTTTGTTTATAAATGATATTGGAAATTGCTTTCATAACTCAAATTTTCTATTATATGCGGATGATCTTAAGTTGTTCCGTAGTCAAATGTATGGCTGACGCTATATCACTACAGGATGATCTAAACAGGCTTGTTAATTGGTGTACTCAGAATTCACTTTCTCTCAACATCAGTAAATGTTTTCATATGACTGTATCAAAATCCCTCAATAGTATTAGCGCAAAGTATAGCATCTCAACGTTTGAACTTACCACAGTTAGTGAATTTATAGATCTGGGTGTAGTTTTTGATCGGAATTTCACGTTTGTGAATCATATCTGTTATGTACTTCCGAAAGCTTACCGCAATCTAGCTTTTCTGATAAGGTACGCTAAGGACTTCAAAGATCCATATACTAGAATTACCCTTTATAATTGTTTAGTTCGCTCAAAAATTGAATATGCATCAATAGTCTGGAATCCCATTTATATGAATCACTCTCATAGAATCGAGCGACTACAAAGAAAATTCATCAAATTTGCTCTTAATTCACTACATTTTTCTGATCCGATTCCTTCCTATATTTCACGCTGCAAATTAGTTAACCTTCTTACTTTAGAAAATAGAAGGCAATTACATTTATTTATGTTTATTTATGATGTTATCGTAGGTCGTATAGATTGCCCAGATCTTCTTGAACTAGTCACATTTAATGTTCCTCAAAGAACACTTCGTTCTAATTTAATTTTTTATACTGTGCCTGCTAGGACCAATTATCTTAATTTTGCCCCTATATATCGTGCCCTTGTAGGGTTCAATAATGTTTCTAAGAGACTGGATATTGATTTTTCATTATCGAGAAATGTTTTTAAATCTTCAATTTGTAAGGTCTTATTCTAGTCTAAAAGTTTTTTTTTTATTGTTAAATTATCATGTAATGTGTTTTTAAATATTTAATTTTGTATAGTCTGTAAGATTTATATCATAGACTAATAAATAAATAAATAAATAAATACTTTCAAAAGTTTAAAATTTAAACCTTTTTTTGGTTTAAATTAAAAAAAATGTCTGCTCCCAAATACTCTTCATGCTTTTCCCTATTGTATCTTCTTTCCTATCCTTTTTTCTCCTTTTCCGCCAACGCAGAAAAGTGTTCTGCGCAAAAGCCCTGTGGACTGGGCCACAGATACACTCAAATAAATTTTGGTATAAATTTTAAACTTTTTTGGTCGATATATAGGACTCGACCGTAAAATTATTAAAATTCAAACTTTGAAAAGTTTAAAAGATTTTTAAACTTTTAAGGTTTAGATTTTATTCCAAATTAAAATTTAATTAAAGACTTTCAAAAGTTTAAAATTTAAACCCTTTTTTGGTTTAAATTAAAAAAAATGTCTGCTCCCAAATCCTCTTCATGCTTTTCCCTATTGTATCTTCATTCCTATCCTTTCTTCTCCTTTTCTGCCATATTGTTCTCCCCCAAAATCCCCTTAAACCTTTTCCATATTGTGCCTTTTTCCTATCCTCTTCTCCTTTTCTTCCTTCTTCATTTTATCTGTTTCCATAATTATTTTGTGTTTGTTTGTTTCTCCATTCAACAGTCGTTCATTCAAATTGTCTAATAACTATAAATGAGATTTTTATATTGTTCATTTCTCGAAAAAGCAAGTTGGAATTTCAAATCAAAAATTAAATTTTTTTTGTTGAAACCAAATTATACGACCAATGAAAGTTTAAAATTTAAACCTTAAAAGTTTAAATGAGAAAAAGTGTAAGATTTAAACCAAAAAAGTATGAAATTTATTCCAAAAAATACTTTGAAATATTTGAACTTTTGTAAGTTTGAATTTTAAACCAAAAAGGAATAAGAAACTTTTAAACTTTCAAATGTTCAAAATTTAACCCAATAAAAGTTTTAAATTTCTTTCAAACCAAATCAAAGTTTAAAAAATATTCCAATATTTATAACAGTGTATTACTCAGGAAGGAGAATTCTGCCGCCTGAGGGTTATTTCTTATTTTTAATTATTGATGTGTAAAATTCGAGCTTCCATAAGTTGGGCGATACTATTTTAGCTATTTTTTAATGCTATAGTAGAAATTTTTCCAAATTTTTACATGATTAAAATTCGATATTTTTTGCTTCGACATTTTATCATTCGACATTTTTTTTTTTTAACATTTTCGGTTTCGACATTTTTTGTTTTCGGCCTTTTTTTATTCGGCATATTTAGATTAGACATATCGTACCAGACCCCGCAGAAAGTGTTCTGCGCAAAAGCACTGTGGACCAGGCCATAGATATTACTCCGGAAAGAGAATTTTTAATAAGCGCGGCCAAAGGCCCCCAACGCAAAAGCTGTTCTCCGCAAAAGTTTTTTCTTTATCTTCTCTTTCCGGAGTAATATCTATGGGCCGGTCCACAGTGCTTTTGCGCAGAACACTTCTCTGCGTTGGCGGCCTTCGGCCGCGCTTATAAAAAATAACCCTGGGCTACGCCATCCGTCCGGACGTGTGCCCTAACCGTGGCTACCGCCACGGTGATATCCTTCTGCGTAGTACACCCTTCAGCGCAGGCGGGGTCTGGTACGATATGTCGAAAATTTTAATGTCGATCCCGCGTAGGCGGCCTTCGGCCGCGCTTTTAAAAAATAACCCTCAGCCGATAGAATTCTCTTTCGGAGTAATATCTATGGCCCGGTCTACAGTACTTTTGCGGTCATTTCAACTCACAAAATTGGTATCGATTATTAGCCTTTTTTGGTCGTCGTCTCCTATACCAGGCACTTGCCACAAAATGAAATAAGACCTTATTCTTAATAAAGGCTTTATAACTCAATCGATAGCGATATAAGGCCTTATTTCAAAAGGCCTTATTACACCCCGCCGGATTGGTTTGCCAATTTCCATCAAAACGTACAAATATTCTCGTAAGTTTTCACCAAGGTGGTTCTGACAGGCGCGATGTACCTCAGGTGATGACATTGCCACGCCAAACTCCCGACGCAATGCGAGCTTTAGTGAGCTCCAGTTACATACACCGACTTGACTTCGAATAAACATTTTAGCTCCGCCCTTCAGGAGCTGTTTAGCATAAATAAACTTCTGTAGCTCGTTCCATCTTACTGCTTCCTCGTTTGATTCAAAAGTTTCAAGCCATTGTTCAAAACTAGGCTGCCCTGATCCGCTGAACGATTCCAACGAATCTTCAATATCTCGAAGCGTAAACATCGATCGCTCGGCCACCACCTCGCGCACACTTATAATACTTGCGGTGCCATCGTCGGAATATTCGTCATCGCTCACATTCAGGCCGAAGTGTTCTAGTAATATGTCCTGGAGAGTAGCCTTCCGTCCATTAGTAGATAAACCTAAACCACCCACCTTTTCCCAAAGACCGTCAACAGTCAAACCTAAAATTTCGTCACGATCCATGTCTTACAAAATTATTAAAATTATGTGTTATTATATTCTAAATATCAAATATTATAAATGTTACAAAATAATATAGGTACTTGAAAAGTTATTAAAATTTTATGTTATCGTATTTTGTATGGATCAAGTATTAAAAGGAGTTACAAAATTTAATAGGCCATATTTTTCCACTTTACTGTGCCTCACACTGATTAATTTATGTTAGTGTTCACACAAAGCAAAATATATAAAATTAATTTATTATTTGTGTTGCAATATTTCACACTACTGTTCGTTTTTCTATAGCCGTATGTTCCAAATTTCCAGTTGTCGTCTACTGTGGTTGTTCGCCTGTCCAGCGTTGATTTTATTGTCAACGGTATGTGCGTTATGTAAATGCACTTGTATATATGTACAATATATCGCCCGTTTTATGCAATAGGGATTTAACTCGAAATTTTCGATTTCTGGGATTTTGCCATATATTTCAATAACTGGTTATTGCCTTTGAGTCTAGTCTTATAAAATACTCAAAAAGATAAAAATGGCGGAAATAGAAGTGATTTTGTAGTTAGCCGTAGAAGGAAACTATTTGAAATTATAAAACTTTATTTGCGTTTTCCCAAAAAAAAATTTTTTTGAGTTAAATCCCTATTGCATAAAACGTGCGATATGTATGTATACCGTTTATCTGTACGGACCACGCCACGGATTTCACCGTTTTTTCCAGGTTACAGTTTTTTGAAAATTTTGCGTCCGATTTTATATGTCACACATGTACATACATATGTATTTATTTTATTAATTTTTGTCCCTTAAATATATGTACACAATTTTATTTATTTTGTACCGCGTACATTAAGATACATATGTATGTACAATGTGCCCCGAAATATTTTTTTTGGATTTTCTTAAAGCAAGACCCCTCAAATTTTTCGGTTTTAATCGCAAATTACGAAACAAGTTTTAAAAACTAAATACAATTAGATCTTCAGGGCTCTACCGAACTTTAAAGTTTTGCGGGTTTGTCATTCATGCATTCATACATCCGCATATTGTTTGCATACTTACTATGTAATTCTTTTCGTTCTTATAAGTTCTATTCGCTTAATTTTTTTATGCAACTTACTTTTAAGTGCAAAAATCTGAATTCCATGTAGTTACAATGAAAATACTCGTACATAACATATTTTCCACAATGGGTATGATTCGGCTTCTGCATTTTATTTGCCTTTCAATCGTGGAGAATCAGTTCGATAAAAAAAAAAAACAACAATACGGTTCTTTAACTAAAGCATAAAGTTTTTATTTGTCTAAAGTTTATTTTTATAACGTTACGAATATGCTGGAATCAGAAAATATTTAGAAGAGACTGCAAGCCCTGGGCGAAGGTACTAGTATGCAGTGTTGTCACCGCAAATTTTTCGAGGGAAGTGAAGCGGCTGAAAAATCGAAGTGATTCGAAGTAAATCGAAATAAAGCGCGCCTAAATGGGTTTTCATCAGAGACCCAAAATAACAATTATCCTAATATCGACAATCGTTAAAATTACGGAATTAGACAATTTTTGTTTTTTCAATCGGCACATAATTGTTATGAGTAGTTAATTTATATTTTTTTCGATCCTACATAACAATTACTGGAAGATGGATATTTTTTAGATCAGCTCATAATTGTTACTAGCAATTGATATTTTTTTTTATCTTAAACAAGTAAGGAAGCCTAAGTTCGAGTGCAATCGAACATTAGATACTCAGCTGTATGCTTTCATTGTTTGTTTGCGTTTGTTCGATATAGGGTGTATTTTATATGAAACGAGTGCTGCATAAACAGGGCGCAGCCACGCCCATTTTCAAAATTTATATCAATCATCCAAATAAGCATACAAATATTATTGTTAGTGCAAAATTTCATCCCTCTATGACTTTTAGTTACAAAGACTTCACGTTACAAATTCCAAAAGGGTGTTCCAGAAATATCTTTGTTAAAAAGTAGGCGTGGTCATAAACCGATTTCAATACATTTTTGCGTGTCTATTAACACATGTTATAAAAGTGTATAAACCAAGTTTCGTCATAATATCTCAATTATTTGTCGAGTTAAAGGCTAAGAAATCTCATATATCCCTTTGTCTAAAAAGAGGCGGTGCCACGCCCATTTTCCAAACTTTTTTATTTTTTGTTTCCGGTCTATTGTAAAACTCATGTCACAAAATTTCAATGAATTATCTTTATATTTCACATAGATATCGCTTAAAATGGTTTTATTAGGTCACTTTATAATACACATATATAAAAGTGGGCGCGGTCGTCAACCGATTTTGGTAATTTTTCGTCCACACATTTGGCTAAGTAAATATATCACGCGTACCAGATTTCATCGATATATCTTTAACGGTTTCTGAGTTATGGCTTATTAAACTTTCAATATTCGCTCCTTAATAAGTGGGCGTGGCACCGCCCATTTTCCAAAATTTTTGTAGTTTTTGTTTTATGTCCATAGTTGGACTCCTGCCACAAAATCTCAGTGATTGATCTTTATATTTGACAGAGATATCGCTTAAAATGTTTTTATTAGGCCCCCTTATATTTCCTATATATAAAAGTGGGCGTGGCCGTCAACCGATTTTGATAATTTTTCGCCAAAACATTTGACTAAGTAATTATATTACGCGTACCGAATTTCATCGATATATCTTCAACGGTTTCTGAGTTATGACTCATAAAACTTTCAATGTCTGCCCCTTAATAAGTGGGCGTGGCACCGCCCATATTCCAAAATTTTTGTGTTTTTTGTTTTATGTCCATAGTTGGACTCATGCGACAAAATTTCAATGATAGATCTTTATATTTGACAGAGATATCGCTTAAAATGGTTTTATTAGGTCACTTTATAATACACATATATAAAAGTGGGCGTGGCCGTAAACCGATTTTGATAATTTTTCGTCAAAACATTTGTCTATGTAAGCAAATTACGCGTACCAAATTTCATCGATATATCTTCAACGGTTTCTGAGTTATGACATATAAAACTTTCAATGTTTGACCCTTAATAAGTGGGCGTGGCACCGCCCATTTTCCAAAACTTCATCAAATTTCTTCATAAGGGCCCGAGCTCAATACGTGGGTAAAATTTTAAAACTCTAGCTATATTAGTGGCTGAGATACCAAATTTCCGATTTTTTCTATATAGGAAAAGTGGGCGTGGTCATGGTCCGATTTCGCCCATTTTCAATACCAACCGTCCCAGTCTCGATACCAACTTGCGTTCCAAATTTCATCAAAATATCTCAATTTTTGCGCGAGTTAGAGTGTTTACAGACGGACGGACGGACGGACGGACGGACAGACGGACGGACGGACGGACGGACGGACGGACGGACGGACGGACGGACATGGCTCAATCGATTTCTCTTTTCACCCTGATCATTTTGATATATATAAGTCTATATCTATCTCGATTATTTCATTCTGTTACAATCCACCGTTATGTGATTAAAACTATAATACTCTGTGTACTAGTACAGCTGAGTATAATAACAATTACTGGATGATGGATATTTTTTAGATCAGCTCATAATTGTTAGTAGCAATTGATATTTTTTCGATCTTAAATAACAATTACTGGATGACGGATATTTTTTAGATCATCCCATAATTGTTATGAGTAGACTGCGGATCTTTATGCAAAAAATTTAAAATGCTTTATTAAGTGTTATATTGATTCAAAACTATATATTCGCATTCCAAAACGAATTTTCTTGCTCTGTTTTGAATATGCAAAATATATGCAAGTTATATACAAGTTATATGCAAATTAAAAATACACCTTTTTTATATAAAATATAGAATTTTAAGTGATATACACAATAAGTAAATACAGTTGAATGCAAAACTCATTTGTTGTATGCTGGAACATTTGTTCCATGCAAATAAATAACCCATTAACACCCAAAACAAAACTGTAAATGGTAACTAATTTTTATTATAATAATTTTTAATGTAAAGAGATAATTTTAGTTGTAGTTAAGACCACAATATACTACAATTGTTTTCTCCAGATTCTGAATGCAGAAATTGTGAGGCTTATCGGTTAATATCAGTTTATATGAACGCTCAAATTTGGGTCTTTAATATTGTCAACCCAATTTCGAAGCTTCAAACACTTTCTCTTCATCATTATAAAATGATAAGCTTGTTAAACGCTGAATGACAAATTATTCACCCCGATTCTAAATATCCGCCAGGATCTCAGCCCTTGTGGATTTTTTTGTTCACCAGGAAAATTTCCTCCTATTCTCTTTCACTAGCGAGAAGAAAAACTGGCGAACAGAATTTCGAACATGTGAGCGGATTTTCGAAGTCAGCTTTTTTGTTGCAAGGCAGATCTAGGAAGGTAGGCGCATAAGCGGATTCAGAAATTTCCGATGCATTTTGTTATTGTATTTGGTAGTGCGGTGTCAAAATGATATTTCGCCTTGGTTAAAACCTGAATTCACTTGGGACTGGCCCATTCCTATTGGGCCATGATGTGAATTCGCTTTGATTTTTACATTACACTCTACCTTTGTTAATAAAAAAGTAACTTCGGAATTTGCCTATGCGCCTACCTGTGTCGCCTTCGATATTATGCGAATGCCGTATTTATTTTCAAACCACTAAGAATTTTTCAATAAAATTTTCTGGAAATGTTATGTGAATGTTAATTTTACAAATTTTAAAACCCCACTATGCAAAAATACTGTGGACTGCTCCAGAAATATAAATCCAGAAAGGGAATACCGCCGGCTGAGGGTAATTTTTTTTGAAGCGAGGCCGAAGGCCGCAAACGCAAAATGTTTTTCTACTCAAAACACCTGTGGATCGGTCTGTAGATTTTACTCCAGAAAGAGAATTCTGTCGGCTGAGGGTTATTTTTTTTAAGCGCAGCCGAAGGCCGCCAACGCATTAGGGTGTACTACGCAAAAATAATTTATTATTAATAAACTATAAGTTTTCCCAAGATTTCGTTTGCATTTTAGTGATCCATATGACCCCCCTACCCTAAAATAAAAAAAAAAAAACCGAAAATTCAGGGGCCTGGCCCGTATCGAAATTTCCCCACAAATTTTGCATTTTTGTTAAAAGATTGCAAATTTAACAAAATTGAGAGTGAATATACATGGTATTGCTTTTCGAAAGTAGCAGAGGTCTATAAGAGGAAGATTGCGCGATGGCACGAATCTGTTTGACGGAATCTTTATAGGAAATAAAAGTTTTTTGAGAGTATTGCATTGATTTTATTAATTTGCAGCTTTATTAAACACTATAGAATTAATAAACCTGCGTTCAAATATTTGGGGAAACTTTCCAATAATGTCACACGCCCCCAAAAAAACGACTTCTACCGGGTGGTAGGGGAGGGGAAGAGTGTTCTGAATCCGTAAAATTTAGGCGCCGGACGTACCTCTTTTTCGAGGAAGTTATGGTTAAAGTTTAGTAACTCCATATAAATTCGAAAGATAACGAAAAAACTTTTGCACGGAACAATTTTCTGCGTTGGCGACCTTCGGCCGCGCATATAAAAAATAACCCTGGGCTACGCCATCCGCCCGGACGTGTGCCCTAACCGTGGCTACCGCCACGGTGATGTCCTTCTGCGTAGTACACCCTGTGAAGTCGCTATTAGCAACATTTTTAATAAAAGTGATTTTAACGCAATATTGTAAAATTTATTAAGTATATTAGCAACATACTGTGTTGTGACTAAAATAAAGAGTGATATTGGTTTTGTAAATGAGGAATTGGGGTTGTTATTGGTAAAAATTTAACATCTTTACCAAATTCCGGGAAAACTAGGTCCGTCCGGCGCCTAAATTTAACTGATTCAGAACCTACTCCTCCCCTACAACCCAGTAAAAGTCGTTTTTCTCGGGGCGTGTGACATTATTGGAAAGCCAACCCAAATATTTATTGGACATTTTAATATCACATACACAGCAGCCAAAGAAACTATTTGCAATCTCTCCTAAATAAAACTATGCGCATTCTTGCGTTTTTTTGCTTGAAGACGGATATCAAACGGGAGTTGGAAAAAATTCTGACGTTTGATTGGCTCAATCCACCTTCAGCAAAGTTCTAAAAGTTGTTGAAATTTTTGAAAATGAGTTGTATCCGATTTGGATTCATAAAGCTATGAACAGCGACGAAAAAGAAAGTTTTTAAGTGCGGTTTTTAAAACTACGACATCTCTAGTGTCCTTGAATGTATTGATGGAACACATGTCCGTATCAGCGCTCCATATCAAAACAAGCACCCTTACTACAACCGGAAGGGATACTACAGCCTACAAGCCGCGAAATATCCGGCTGCCCCTTCAATAAACTTACTAAAATATCTATTTGCTGTTTATACTTTCCGTCATAAAAATAAGCCAGTACATAATTGCCATAATTAATTCAATTATGTATTTTTTATTAACAAAAGTTATATTCACTCACATTTTGTTCAACATTCACTTAAAATTGTCTTTGAAAAATCTCACAAAATAATGGCATAAATTCTCGCTTTTATTTTCATTCATGATACCTACTTTTCTTCCTTATTCGCTTTTCACTTTTTCGAACATCATTTAGAATAGCCGGAAAGGGAGAAGCGAAAAAATCCACAAGGAATTTGTGTTTAGAATAAGGGAACAGGGAGAAGCGGAAAAATCCTTGTGGATTTTTCGTTTAGAATCGGGGTGATTATTAAAAATTAAGCCATTAGAAATGACTCATTGCAAAATATATTCCATAGAATTCTTCAATTTGAAGCAAATTATAGGAGTATGAAAACGCCAAAGTGTCTGTCTCACGATAAAATATATATGCAAATTTTCAATTTTTATGTAAATATGCAAGTTATATGCAATATGCAAAATATGCAGAAATAAATATGTAAATTTAGAATATTTAATTAATAACATTCATTTTTCTCTTTTGAACCATATCGCTATCTCTTCTCCTTAAAAATATGCAATTGCATAAAGATCCGCAGTCTAGTTATGAGCACTTTATATTTTTTTCAATCCTCCATAACAATTACTGGATAATGGATATTTTTTAGATCAACTCATAATTGTTACTAGCAATTGATATTTTTTTCCATCTTAAATAACAATTACTGGATGATGGATATTTTTCATAATTGTTATGAGCAATTTATATTTTTTTCGATATTAAATAACAATTACTGGGCGATGAGATTCTTTAGATCAGCTCATAATTGTGGAAAAGCGGGTAAATATGGATACGGAATATGAATATAGAATACCGAATACCGCAAAATGGGTATTAAATGAAAGCGCTTGGCTAGGGCTATCATTTGGTCGAGTTCTCATTTCGATATATTAATCGATAACAGTGTTATCGATAAAAATGTGATGCATAAAAATTTCAATGAATGCACACAAAATGGGTATCAAATGAAAGCTCTTGGCTAAGGCTATCATTTGGTCGAGTTCTCATTTCGATATATTAATCGATAACAGTGTTATCGATACAAATGTGGTGCATAAAAATTCCAATTAATGTACACAAAATGAAGCCAAGCGCTTTCATTTGATACCCATTTTGTGTGCATTCATTGAAATTATTATGCATCACATTTTTATCGATAACACCGTTATCGATTAATACATCGAAATGAGAACTCGACCAAATGATAGTTCTAGCCTAGCACTTTCATTTGATACCCATTTTGTGTGCATTAATTGAAATTTTTATGCATCACATTTTTGTCGATAACTCTGTTATCGATTAATATATCGAAATGAAAACTCGACCAAATGATAGTTCTAGCCAAGAGCTTTCATTTGATACCCATTTTGTGTGCATTCATTGAAATTTTTATGCATCACATTTTTATCGACAACTCTGTTATCGATTAATATATCGAAATGAAAACTCTGAAATGAGAACTCGACCAAATGATAGTTCTAGCCAAGCGCTTTCATTTGATACCCATTTTGTGTGCATTCATTGAAATTTTTATGCATCACATTTTTATCGATAACTTTATTATCGATTAATATATCGAAATGAAAACTCTGCCAAATCATAGCCCGAGGTAAGAGCTTTCATTTGATATCCATTTTGTGTGCATTCATTGAAATTTTTATGCATCAAATTTTTATCGATAACACTGTTATCGATTAATATATCGAAATGAGAACGCGACCAAATGATAGCCCTACCCAAGCGCTTTTATTTGATGCCCATTTTGCGGTATTCGGTATTCTATATTCGTATTTCGTATCCATATTTACCCGCTTTTCCACAATTATGAGCTGATCTAAAAAATATCCATCATCCAGTAATTTTTATTTAAGATCGAAAAAAATATAAATTGCTCATAATAATTATGGGATGATCTAAAAAATATCCAGCGTCCAGTAATTGTTGTGGAAGATCGAAAAAAATATCAATTGCTAGTAACAATTATGAACTGATCTAAAAAATATCCAACATCCAGTAATTGTACTTGAAAGAGTTTTTAGTGCTTAGCACGAAATTTTTATTTTAATTCAATTTTTAATTGTTGGGGTAAGTGGAAAAAAATTCAACAACTATTTACAGCGAAGGTTGAGTGTATAGCTATTTCACGAAAAACCATTTTCGATCATCAGCACTCTTTTCGGAAGTGGAAGAGGATTACCGGGGATTGAACCCGAGTCCATTCCATCTTCAGCCGCAATGACCCAACGCGTTGGGTCATTGCGGCTGAAGATGGAATGGACTCGGGTTCAATCCCCGGTGAATCCTCTTCCACTTCCGAAAAGAGTGCTGATGATCGAAAATGGTTTTTCGTGAAATAGCTATACACTCAACCTTCGCTGTAAATAGTTGTTGAATTTTTTTCCACTTACCCCAACAGTAATTGTTATTTAAGATCGAAAAAAACATCAATTGCTAGTAACAATTATGAACTGATCTAAAAAATATCCATCATCCAGTGGAGCATTCCATGGAAAATAGTAAATTTGTCCCGTACAAACATTTCGATTTCTCACACATATAATAGTTTGTTCGATAACCTTTTGGCTTGTCTGTGAATTGTAAAGATTTATACCATTTGTCCCGTACAAACAATGTAAAAAATTACATTACAGCATTTTTAATTCTTTTGGAGTAACCTTATTTCTAATATTTTTCCTGTTTGAATAAACCTTGATACTAGTGCTACCACATTTACTTTTTTATTTTTTTCTAATACAATTAGACTAAAATTGCACTTGGTTCACATAAACCAAGGATCATGGTAGGCTAGCCTTGTCCCGTACAAACACATAACTTTTTTAAGATTTTTCACACATACCAGAATATTTCAAAAGCAAGTTTCTGCTTTTAATAAGAGTTTTATCAAACAGTAATAATGCACCACATATTTTGTTGGTTAACATTTTGGTGTGCCTTTAATTCAAATCCAAAACTGTAAAAATTTGTACAATTTGTCTCGCACAAACCATGGAATGCTCCCAGTAATTGTTATTTAAGATCGAAAAAAATATCAATTGCTCATAACAATTATGATATGATCGAAAAAATATCGATCTTTGAATAATTGTTATTGATGATGGAAAAGTTTTTCCATTGCTCAATAATTGTTATGAGTGATTTTTATATTTATTTGTTATAATTGATATGGTCTCTGGTTTTCATACGTTCAATGTTCCCACGAGGTCAAGAAAATTTGGATCGTAAAAAGAGACTAATATATATATGTATCATAGTTAGGGATAGTGCACTAAACTGGGAATGCATTTCAGGTTGCATTAGCATTACAGCTATTGAAGAAGTTTGAGTCTGCACTATTTTTTTTAAGCTAGCTGATAGTGCAGGCCTTCTGCATTACCAGCAAAAAAAAAATAAAATAGTGCAATATTTTGCAGCATCATCAGGCCCGGCGAGAGGGGGTGGGCTGAGGGGGTCAATTGCCCCGGGCTTTAGAGGGACCGGGAATCCCAAAATTATATCCAAGCTGTTTGCTTACAGAAAATAAACAAACAACACCTTTCATCACCTTTCGTAGAGATAGCAATCATTTTAAATTTCAACAAATTTTATAAATCTCTTAACGTGTCTGCACCCCACTTAGGGAATTGTTGATTTTTGGCGTCGGCTTTGCAGCATAAATTTGAATTCATTTTCTGTTGCAACAGAAAAATTCGGTATGATGCAAATTCTTATACAGCTACATATATATGTACGTGCGTGTATTAAAGGGCTGTAAGAGTGCTGAAAAAATTAACTCTATATGCCTAAAATAAATAAGAGGCCTATGAGTGAACACAACAGCAGCAAAGAATGTAAATTGTATAAGAAGGGAGAATCCGCCCACGAAAAATGTAGCGAGTAAATTACGAAATTGGCTGAAATTTCAATCCAGGTTGAATTTCTGTTTTGATTCTTTCATCCGTAATTTCGTGACGAAATCAAGTGAACGCAATTTTTGTTTCAATTTTGTCTTTGTCATTTGCTTTCCTACCCAATGCGAAATTTGAAGAGCCATAACATATCGCACACTAAATCAAAAAGCGTTACAACTCAAAATTCAAAAATTTTCAGGAGAGGCAAAAAACTTTTTAATTTTTATAGGTAATGATATGGGAAAAGGATACGTATAATAGTTATTTCTCACTTAAAAAAGACTCTGATGGAAAGGATTTTTTGGCAGCCGCTAGAGATATATTCTGTGTACCAATTTATGGAAGAAACCCGATTTCGAAAAATTTTGAGTTGTGACGCTTTTTGATTTAGTGTGCGATATGTTCAAAATGAAAATGTTTAGCTTATTATTTATATTAAGTATTATTTAAATAATAATTAAATATATATTTTAAGTGGTTATACAATATATATATAATGAATAATAACATGTTTATCTCTATAAATTACGTGTTGTTATACATATATTGTTTATGACAATATACACATTTATTGATCATATACATTTTTGGAACATTCTAACAATGGATGTTATCGAAATCAGAATTTATGGTGTTTAAATTTTGCAATATATCAAATAATTATGATTTCCATTTTCATTGTGTGTCTTTCCGAATGCTGATTATGCGCACAGGGCATTCTGGCTGCACAAAGAAGAAAATGCGAAAGAGCACGGAGAGAATTGTGTGCAGAAATTATGCGGTATGGGAACAACTTATGCGCAAATTGTTCACGAAAAATGACCAAGAACAGTTGTTCATAATCTATGCACACTTGTTCATAACTTAAGTTAAGCACTATGAGCATGTTTTATGAACAACTGGGCATATATTATGAACAACATTTTCATAGATTCTGAACAACTGGGAAAGACTATGAACAACTGAGCATAGGGTATGAACAACATTTTCATAGATTGTGAACAAATAGGAAAAATTTTACACCTCCTGCTAATATTAAAGAAACAAAATTTCATTTTATTTTCAAATGTCTTTATTTCAAAGTACAATTACTTACTAACTAATCGTCGTACCATACGAAAACTAGCACATTTAAAACTTCTAAATTAAAAAATTCTGTACGAAAAATAGCACATTTCACTTTTGGTTGACGAGAAGTAGGAAGTTCGACTTTTGGCCCAAAAAAGGAGAACTTTCAATTTTTGGCCGACGAAAAGTAGCAATAATTATACTATACTGTTTTTACATTAAAATTGTTGTTGTTTAAACGAAATTGATAGTTTTTGTCAGCCAAAAATTGAATGTGCTTGTATTTAAGGCCACAAAAAATTGTATGCTAGTTTTCTTATAGTACGCCGTATATAAGTTCCAGAAACTTGTGTTTTCAGACGGGTATTCTAGGTTGAAGAGGAAAAAACACTTGAAATATGTATCAAAAGCATTAAAAGCGTCAGTAAAAAGATAAATTAGACTTTCCACGATTAGAACATATTTATATGAATTGGTATCATTTCGATCCTTAAGAATGATCAAAAATGGTTGAAAATTTATTTTCTCGCTTACACAAAATCCTTTACGCTTTTTTATATTGCTTTGTATGTCAGCAGCGCTATTTATTTCGACGACGAAGGAATTCCAAGCGTCGCCTGTTCTAACCTTCCACGTCTGATTTTGAATTGGTTTTGTCACCACAGGCTTAAAAATTGCTGCCAGCACCTTTGAGACTTCAATTAATTCTAAATCTGCAAGAAAATTCAAAAATAACAATTAAATTTTAATAATTTTAATAATTAAATTAGTTCTTTATTTCATGTTTAAATTTTTTTTTTACCTTTGTTTGTTGAACACAACCGGCACTCTTGACACAAAGAAAGTGTTTATAGCCATATATTATGCACAATGTTCATATATTATAATCAATTGTGTTTGATTTTCAAATAACTATGCTATGAACCATGTTCCCAAACTGTGCACATTTTTTGTGTATAACTTATGCACAATTTTAATAGATTGTGCAGAATTTATGATTATTAGGCATAATTTATGCGCAAAGTTGCATATTCAAAAATATACTTAAACATTTCATAGTTATGCACAGCTTGTGCATAAATCATGCACAACAGTTTTCTCCGTAAACTACGCACACAATCTTACGTAGGCCACATATGTATACAGACAATTTTAATTGTGTTTGTGTCCGCGGTTTTTTTCGCGATGTTGACAAATAACATGGGCTTCGATTGGCTGCTTTTGTTTTTGTATTACCACACATACATATCTCTGAGGAAAAAAGCTCTTGCACAGCCCCAAGAGAAACCACAACATCCAATTCAAACCCCAATGCAGATTGAAACCCCAATTCAAATTGACCAATACCCAGCCACATATGCTCAAGCAGCAAAGAAAGGCGTAACACCCCGCTCGAACCCTAATAATGCCATTCCAAATAGTATTGAAACCCACACCCCAACGCAAAACACTAACGAAATGCGAGAAATGATAGACTTACTGAAACAAGTCATGCAACAAATGACATCAATGATGAGCCTCCTCGTCACCCTCACGACTAAAAACTGTGCATCTTCAACCCGTTGAAAATTATCATTTGGAATGCAAAGGCCTATCCAAACACTTACTTAAAGTTAAGTTCAGACCCACGATATAGATATACTCCTCATATCTGAGACCCACTTTACTGACAAAAGCTACTTTGAAGCAGGGTTTGAATTGCTGACTGCTGCGACTAGCTCAGTCTAAAAAAAAATATAAAATTTTTACAGTGTATGTTTCCAAAGTTGATTTTAATACCTTTCTAACGGTATAAAAATTTTTGAAATCGGTGGATTAGTTTACGCGTGATATCAAAATATAAGAAAGCCAAGAGATGCATTTACTTAAATAAATTTAAAAAAAAATAAAGAAAAAGGCCATTTTAGTTTTCTGATATGTTATATATATTAAATAGACCTTTCTAAAAAAAATTCTTATTTTTCAAAATCGCTTGATCTTTGAAGTGTTTTTTCAGTTTCAAATTTTATTTTGGAAAACAATTTTTTTCAGTGTATTAAAACAGAAAAAATTTTTACAGTGTATTTTTTTTAAGCTAATTTCAATACCTTTCTAATGGTATGAAGATCTTTGAAATCGGTAAAGCCATTCCCTAGTAATCACACTTTAAAAGTACCTGTTATCGCAATTTTTCGAGTATTTTCGAATATTTTCGAATATTTCGATACCTTGCCACGCCCACAATTTTTTGAAACTGCAATTTCTAAAATGAGGTTGTGTTTGGGTAGGTAAGATGTACATCAATGCAAAATTTCATCAAATTCTGAGGGGGTCGGGTTCAAAGCATATTGGGTTTGATATGAAATTCATCAAATGTGAAATAAATATTTTAGTTTTGAATTTGGTTTTATAAAACCTTAAAAAATGGTGAAACAAAACTTTGTTTAAACAAATTTATGTATATATTTTAATGTAAACGTGTTAATTGGTAAGTAGCAATAGTAAAATGAACCACTTATTTCAACCATGATTCTATATCAGCCTGATTGAGAAAATATCACACTGTGCGACGCTCACATAAACGCCCATAGCCGTCCGTATCGAAAAAATCAAACGAGTTTTGATTTTTCCCATAACAACGTGTCAACTGATTGCTTTTGCTCAACGCGGTGTTGCCGAACGAACTTTTTTAGCCACTAAAACATTTGAACTGTATTTTTCATTGTATTATTAAACGAAATCTATGCGAATGTAAAATGTAATGGAATACATCTATGTTCATAGGAAAAACCGCTTATGTTTACTTAAGCGAAATATGAGTTATTAGATAATTGTTTAGCTCATTTATTGAAAATAATTGTGATTTCTGTATATGTATGTCGTGGCCGCTGTGGTGCAGTGGGTAGAGTGCTCGGGTTCAAACCACGGCCCGAGCAAAACACCAAAACAATTTTTCTAATTAGTAAAAATCCAATTATTGTGTTTTTTTAAGAGCAGCGGTCACCTCAGTAGGCGGCATGGGCATGCCGAGAGTATTTCTGCCATGAAAAAGCTTCTCACAAAAAATGCATTCGCCGTTCGGAGCCATCATAAAACTGTAGGTCCACCCAATTAGTAGGAAAAAACAAAAAGGAGCACACCTCGAATTGGGAGAGAAGCTCGGCCATAAAACTCGTCAGAGTTATACACAGCTATTCTACAATCCCTCGGAACTCCGATCGCGGCGACGTCGACTGCTACGACAAAACGAAAATTGGTATTCTGGTTTACGACGTTTCGAACATAAGTGTTGTTAAGTGTTAAACTATGTTCGAATCAGTGTTAGATAGCGTTTATGCGAAATAATATGTATTTTTTGACAGCACATTTGTGTTTTTGACAGCAAATTTATATTTTCAGCAAGTTTTAGATTAAATGTTCAGAAAGAATGTATTAAATGGTTAAAAAATGGATTCTATTGCTGCAGCAGCTTTTTTAGTGGAAAAATAAATGGAAGAACAAAGGAATTTGGACATTAATTTTAATTCATTTTTTTTAAATATGGCTTTCTATTATAAAAAAAGTGCCAACATATATGAAAACGGCATTTGTAGAATACTGTTACCAAGATTCATGTGAGAATACTGTATGCTCAAAACTAATTTGTCTAAACCGCAAAATTGCTAAAGTGAAGAAAACTGGGCTGTACACTTAAACTGAAAATAAAGACAATTTCCGAAAGAATAAAATGCCGCCTTCTAGTTCAATAGTAGACTGAATATATTTCATGCTCACAAAGTATGATAGGCTCTAAGTCTTGAAGCCTTTGCTTATGTACATATGTATGTTCATATAATGAGAATATGTATAGAAAAACAAAATATATAACAAAAATAGGTATAAGAAAATATGTGGTGTGATTTAACTGCATACTTCCAAGAGAGCTGGTAGACAATATTATGAGTGCATATATTGTACATATGTATGTAAGTATGTATATAGTACTTTTAACAAACGGAATAATTCATGTAAGTAAATGACTACATATGGATATTTGCATTGATACATATGTAAATAGGTAAATGTGTAAGATGATGTGACAGGGTGTCTCAATAGTGACCCAACATCCCGGCCCCGTTGAAAGAACTTTCAAATTTTAACCTTGATTCAAATTGGCAGTATTGCAATTTTGTGAATAGGGCGACGAATGATTCCTTTTGCTGTTCGTATGTCCACCACTCTAACTCTGGCATCTCTTCCCGGGATTGTGCTAATAACTCGTCCCAAGTGCCATCGTTGCGGTGGTACGTTATCCTCATGTATTAAAACCATTGTGTCCTTCGTAAGGTTTGCTTGGTTGGTAATCCATTTCGTTCGCGTTTGAAGTTCATTTATGTAGTCGTGTGACCACCGCTTCCAAAATATTTGTTTGATAGCAGTTATTTGAGCAAACTTGTCGATATTGCTAATATTGCTTGTTACTTCTCGTTCCGGCAGAGATTTTAATGCGCTGCCTGTTATAAAATGACCGGGCGTCAGAGCCTCGTAATCGCTAGGGTCAGATGAGAGTGGTGATATAGGCCGAGAATTGAGAATGGCCTCAATTTCCACTAGCACTGTTGTGAGCTCCTCGTACGTTAATCGGGCATTCATGACGCTTCGATTTAAATGGCCCTTGGCTGACTTTACTGCCGCCTCCCAAATACCGCCAAAATGAGGTGCCCTAGGAGGAATAAAATGAAAATTTACAAATTCATTAGTGCAATAGGTAGTGATAACATCTTGGTTTTCCTTTTTGAAAATAAATGCTTTCAGTTCAGCAAGTTTGCTGCAAGCGCCGACAAAATTAGTTGCATTGTCGCAGAAGATGTCTGATGGAAGACCTCTTCTTCCTATCATTCGTTTGAGTGACGCCAAAAATGCATCTGTAGAGAGGTCTGAGACGATCTCAATATGCACCGCCTTCGTCGCGAAGCACACGAAAATAGCTACGTAGGCCTTATATGGTACCTTGCCCCTGATGCGAAGGTAGACGTTAATAGGTCCACAAAAATCGACCCCGCAACGAGAGAATGGACGTGACGGTGTTAACCGTTCAACAGGAAGATTGCCCATCATATGTTGAAGTAGTTTAGGTTTGTATCGCACACAATGGATGCATGACCGAACGATGCGTCTAGTAAGATCGCGAGCGTTGACGATCCAGAATTGTAAGCGAATTAAAGCTAACAGGGCTTTAGGTCCAGCATGGTAGTTTTTGATGTGCAGATATCGAACATAGCGTGTCACAAATTCGCATTTTCTCGGCAGCAAAATGGGATGCTTTCGGCTTTCTGGGATATCTGCGAGTTCAAGTCTTCCACCAACCTTCAATAGTTCGAACCCTTGAGTGGTTTCCAGAAATGGGTTTAAATTTCGTATTGCGCCATTTGTTGTTGTCTCTTTCTGCAATGATCTAATTTCTTCGGCGAAGTGCTGCTGTTGTATGTTCCAAGCAATGCATAACAAGGCGCGGTGTAGTTCATCGGAAGTGAGTGGTCCATTCAAATTTTGTACGTTATATTTCTTAAGCCTTGCACACAACCGAAGCATTATTGCAACAATCCGTATTTGGCGAGTGTGAGAACTGTATCTGTCGATGGCTTCAAGAATATAGTTACTTGCTATAGTCACTTTGAATGCCGATTTTCGCACTTCTGCATTAACAATTTCCATATCAACGTCGTTGTTTTGTTCGCCAGGCCAATCTGACATGTCTTTATACAGAAATGCAGGACCCGTAAACCAAATTGAGCTAGCGAGTTCAATAGGAGTGCTTCCTCTGGATACAATGTCCGCTGGATTACTTTTCGTTGGTACATGCCTCCAATGAGCGTCTCCAGTCGTATCCTGTATTTCTGACACTCTGTTGCCAACGAAAGTCGAAAGCGTAGCCGAATGCATTTGCAGCCAGTGGAGAACGATTTGCGAATCTGTCCAAAGAAAGGTATCAAAATGATAATTACAAAATATGGATTTGGTTTTTGTAAAGAGTCGAGCAAGGAGTAGTGCGCCACAAAGCTCCAACTTTGGCAGTGACTGTCGTTTGGTTGGAGCGACTCGTGATTTTGCCGTAAGAAGGCGAATGCAAACATTACCAGTATTGTCTACGATGCGTGTATATAGACCGCAGCCGTAGGCACGAATCGATGAATCGATTTAATTTAGGGGATAAACAGTACCTTGGAATTTTAACTGTGGACAATTCTGTTAGATTTTTGACAAACGTTTGCCAAGCTGATTGGATGTTTTGTGGGACCGATTCATCCCATTCGAGTTTCAACAACCACAACTCCTGAAGCAGAACCTTTGCGGTAACGATTACTGGCGCTAGGAGGCCAAGTGGATCGAAAAGCGATGATGCGATACAGTATTGTCCTCTTTGTGACACGATGGCTTATTGGCTGTTTCGACAAAAACGTAAATAAAAAATTATCATTAATCTGATCCCATTTGAGGCCAAGAGCACTGGTAGAAGAAGTATCGATATTTAAATCTTTGGCAATTTGTTCGCCTCTGAAACGCTGGTGGTTGGAATGCCATTTTGCTAGCTCAAACCCACCCAATTTTAGCAATTCGGTGACCTCGTGTTTGATTCGAGATAGCTCTGCAAGCGAATCGGCACCACACAGCAAATCATCAACATAAAACGATGTCTTGACGATATTTGAACCAACGGCGAATTGCGAAACATATTGATCAGCCAGATAATGCAGACTGCGGATAGCGAGATATGGTGCAGCTGCCATTCCGTAAGTGACAGTGTTGAGCTGGAAAGTTTGAATATCTTCATCAGGTGAACTTCTCCACAAAATATATTGGAACCTGCGATGCTCTTCACTGACTAACACCTGTCGATACATTTTGACGATGTCTGCTGTGAGCGCGAAGCGATGTAAGCGAAAACGAAGCAAAAGTGTAACAAGTTCGCTTTGGATTGTAGGTCCGACCATTTGAATGTCGTTTAATGACGTCTGCGAAAAGGTTTTACAGGATGCATCGAAAACCACCCTTAGCTTTGTTGTTGTACTTCCTGGCTTTAGAACGTAGTGATGAGGAATGTAATAATGCGGCTGGTCTAGGCTAGGGTTTAGAACCTTCTGCATGTGGCCGAGACTTTCATATTCGTCCATGAATGCGGTGTATTGTGTCCTGAGGTTGGGAGAGCGTAGCAGACGACGTTCTTGAGCATTAAATCTTCTCAAAGCAGTTGTGTACGATAAACCCAAACATGCAGGATCGTCCTTGAACGGAATTTTGACTATAATCCGACCATTAGGGTTCCGAGTGACGGTGTCGTTGTACAGTTCTTCGCAGCTATGTTGTTCGCGTGTCCACACGTCCGCCTTTGTTGCTACTTCTTCAATCTGCCATAATTTTTCCAACCTCGAGTCAATAGAGTCTTCACACGCAAGCAAGCAATTGGTTTTGAGAAGATTAGAGTCCGCACGATAGCGTCCCGAAACTACCCAGCCCAGAAGTGTTTTCTGCAATATAGGAAGGTTATTGCCAAGTTTTATTTGACCTACTGAGAGTAAGCTAAAGAAGCTCTCCGTTCCCAAAAGCAAATCAATTTTTCTAGACTTGTTGAATTGATTATCCGCAAGAACTATATTTGCTGGAATTTGCCATGAAGATGTATCTATTTCCGGCTCCGGTTGATAAGCGATATGTGATGTAATGCAAAAGGTTAGTGGTATCTCAAACCCTGTCGATTGCGACTTGATATTTGTCGATGTCTTATATTTGATATTGGTGGAGGATTCACCAATACTTTGAATTTCGATGTTGTGTTTGCTGCGTGGAAGCATCAGTTTCTGCGAAAGTTCGTCAGTAATAAAATTTACCTGGGAGCAGGAATCCAGCAGAGCTCTGCCAGAACGATAATTCCCAGAAGCGTCCCGAACTAAAACCATAGCGGTGGCGAGGATAATGTGGTCTGAAAGCGAACTGTTCATGTGTGTATGAACAGCAGATGGCAAGCTAGTATCTGATGAATTTGGCGTGGTTGCACGATGTAGTAAAGTGTGATGTTGACAAGAGCAGACCTTGCACTTGTGCGATGATGTGCACTTCGATAGTTGATGTCCCCTGGACAAACAATTAATGCATAGATTCATCTTTTTGGCATGGTCAAAGCGTTGTGATACACTAAGCGCTCTGAAACGGTCACAATTTTGTATTTTGTGGCTGTTGCTAGAACATACCGAACAAGAAGAATTTGTGCAAGAAAATGAATAACCCTTGTGTGGATTTTTTGGCTTAGAAGCCTTAGTGAGATTTTGTTGTGTTGATACAACGGCGTGAGCATTGTCGATTGAGTCCAGGTACTGACAACGTCTGTCTAAAACCTTTGTGCAATCTTCCCAGCTCGGTAATTTTTGAAAATCTAACGACTCTTTCCATTTACGGTTGGTCTCCTCATCTGCCTTTTGTAAGACCAAGTAAATAAGCATTGCTTGTGCAATTTGGCTTTCGGTTCCTAATGATAATAACGAACCATAAATTGCAGAAGCCTTGTCAATAAGACTCCTCAATTGACCACCATTGGGCTTAGAGATAGACGAGAGTTCAAATAAGGACGAAATATTTTCTAAAAATATAAGGGTTGGGTTATCGTACCGAGCCTTAAGCCTTTCCAACGCCTTCGAATAATTTTCGTTGCTAACTGGGAATGCATCGATAGTTTCTAACGCCGGGCAATGGAGACAATTACGTAAGTGATTAAATTTTTCAATATTCGATAGACTAAACTCCCGATCTATAATTTGCTTAAAAGAGGTAATGAAGTTTTGGTATTCAGAATACTTGCCGCTGAATGAGGGAAGTTTGAGCTTGGGTAACTTCGAACCTGCTTGCATAACACATGTTGAGTCTGAGAATGTAGCGTTTTGATCATCCGACACCTGTGATTGAATGATCAACTTTGTCGTAATATATAGTTCTTCTATGTCTGCACGGCCAGCATCCTCAGAATCAAGCTTTTCGATTTCTGATTGAGTAGACAATATATTCTTGAAGTATGATTCAAGAATACCAAGTCGGCATTTATACTCAGCAGCAGAAAGCACCTTACCACCTGGTCGAGTACTGGCTTCAACAAGATTTTTGATGCGGGAAATACTGTTCTTTATATTCGCTCGCTGTTGTTTTAACTCTTTTAAAGCCATTTGGAAAAATGTTGTTTTTGGTTTAAATAAAGTTATTGAAAAATGTTCGTGTAATTAATCGACTTGGAAACTATGTAGTTGCGGAGGTGATAGCAGGATGACGTATCAAGTAACTAGGGCGCATATATTTACCAAACCAAGTAAAAGTTTACCACTGTGTGAAATTAGCAAGTTGAGCGAACGAGTTTGTAGCAATGTATAGGTTGTGCCCAGCGACGATGATTAAGATTGTGAGTGATGGCGATAGCGATAGCGGCAACGATATGCCAAATAGTTGACTACAATTTTGATGAAATATTGGTGATTGAGCGATAGTACCGGCATCAACGAATTAGTAGATTAAGAGCGATGATGGAAATTTTGGAACAGCTGTATAACAACAAGCGTCCAAATGCGATAATGCAAATATGATGATGTTGATGATGCAAGCCAAATGATGACCACCAAGAGCGAATCACGAAATAATATTTTCGCCGAAGAACGACATTTAATTTGTGAATAAATTAAATTTAATTTATTAAATTAATAAATTGTAATTTAATGTGCGCGAAATACTTCCAATTTAAATGCACTTCCCCACGTTGGGCGCCAAAAAATGTATGCTCAAAACTAATTTGTCTAAACCGCAAAATTGCTAAAGTGAAGAAAACTGGGCTGTACACTTAAACTGAAAATAAAGACAATTTCCGAAAGAATAAAATGCCGCCTTCTAGTTCAATAGTAGACTGAATATATTTCATGCTCACAAAGTATGATAGGCTCTAAGTCTTGAAGCCTTTGCTTATGTACATATGTATGTTCATATAATGAGAATATGTATAGAAAAACAAAATATATAACAAAAATAGGTATAAGAAAATATGTGGTGTGATTTAACTGCATACTTCCAAGAGAGCTGGTAGACAATATTATGAGTGCATATATTGTACATATGTATGTAAGTATGTATATAGTACTTTTAACAAACGGAATAATTCATGTAAGTAAATGACTACATATGGATATTTGCATTGATACATATGTAAATAGGTAAATGTGTAAGATGATGTGACAGGGTGTCTCAATAGTGACCCAACAAATACAGTTCGGAAATTAACACCAGCTAAGCTTGGATAGAATGAACCAATTTTGTTTACTTACAAACTACTGGGAATTTTTCAGTGAAACTTTCAGGAAATATTCTTTGGATGATAATTCATCTACCTTCAACGCTTTCAACTATTATTAAATTATAATATTAAAGTTCTCCAAAAGGAGAATTCTGCCGGCTGAGGATTTTTTAAAGCGCGCCCAAAGGCCGGTGACACAAAGAAGTCTTCTACACACACATTGCTTTAACAAGGAATATCTCTTGCGCTATAATCGTCCGCGGGAGCGACTTTTTTATGATCTGTGATAGGATCGTGGTTCATTATATACAAATTTTCCTTTAACACCAGTGGTACATTATTGCGATTCCCACTTTAGCTATTAGTAATTTAAAAATAATGAAAAAAACTGGACTCCATGAACTCAAGGGCAATGAAAATGCCAACTTTAGTGAAAATAACATTTACAGCTTATTCCAACAAAGTTTCATGCGAAAACCTCTTGCAGTTGGTTTGTTTTACACTATGTATTTATAGTAATATGTTATATTTATGCAATCCATGGATGACGCTCCACACTGGTCGCATATCAACAAGTTTTTATGGATCGCAAAACATAAAAGCAAATTTGAGATCCAGGTTGCAATCAACCAAGTCATGAATATGTACATATCGTGTAGCAGGAATTTTGTGACTCGCCAGGACGCGTTGAGCATGAACGGATATAGAAAGCGAGCACGTTTCTTCGATTTGTTAGTTTCTCGTGCAAATGTTTGTAAATCATGTTGCAAGGCGATATTTTAAATCTTTAAAAAGACACAGTCAGGCAAAAATGCTTAAAGGAGTACATCTTGGCACAGAAATTATGCCCGACTTGCGCTACCCACTCATATTACATGATCGTAGTAATAATACACAACTAAAATTATTTTCAGAAGCTTTTATTAAACAATAATATATAAATATTGCTAAAAAGGATAATAAATTTTATTATTAAATAAAAGTCCAATACGTTGCAACTCCTTGTACTTATTTCCCTCTATTCAGTTTATTGTACTAAAGCAGATTCCTTTTGTTCACTTATTTTGCAAAGAAAAGGCCAGTAGCATAGCTAAACCAAGCCTGTTTTGTATAATAATGTTGCATAAATTTGAAAATCATAGTTTAATTACATTAAATTGGTAATATTTCCAAAAATAATCAAAATTTCTATTGCCTCCGACACACAAAAGCTGACGGAAAGAATCGCTCCGATAAACTGTCAAAAATCCGATCCATCGTGAACCAGAATGCCGATTTCCGAACTTCGAAAAAATCTGACGTTCATCGGACGTCAATCGAATTGCAGAATGCCATTTGATCCGATTCACCTCCGATGAAAGTGGATCGTAAACCGGAAGAGATGTGATAATAGCGCCATTGTATTATTATTATATAGTATATGTTATTTTCACATGTAACCATTTTTAATGCGTTTATTTTAGTTTCAAATAATCTTAAAATCGATATTATCCAGTTATAACTTTTATGTTTTTCGGAGCATAACTTCGCACAGGATGAGATAAGAAAGTTGCATAAATGATGTTATATTTAAAAAATTTAAATGTTTGAATGAAATCATATCCCTGCTACATAGCAAAGGGATAGCGTATTATTCAAATAAATGAGAAATTAGGCAATGAAAAGAAAAGTAACGGGTAATTTACGATAAATAAAATAAATTTTTATTTTAAAATTATCCCTTTTTTCCATTTTTGAACGGGTCAACGGATAGCGGGCCAGCGGATAGTGAACATCTGATATTTTCCGTCATAAAATCCACACAGGCAAACAAAATTGCGACAAAGGCAGCTTTTAGAAATTTTTTTGTGTAAGCACGAAATAAAAATTGCGTATGGTTATTGCTTTATTTATTGCCAAAAAAAGTGTATTTTCTTTTACTTATTTTTCACTTTTCAACAAGAAAATAACAAAATGCATCAGAAATGCAACTATACAACTCTGACTCCTGAGGAGGGATAGGACCACGCCACTCAAAAAACCGTTTTTACCCCGCCGTCTTTTGTTAACAACTTTTTATTGCATTAAAAAATTAAGTTCCGATTCGGATTCGTGTTCATGTAATCAAAACGCGTCGATTGACACCCCACTTCTTGAAAATTTACCAATTTTCACCTAAACTAATTAATTACCAAAACTTGGAATACAAAATCGCGATTTTTTTTATTAAAAATTTTCGCCTACCACAGTGAAATAGTTATATGTGCATGGAATAATATTTTATAAAAATTATAAAAAACTAAAGTTATATTTTTTTAACCCTCTACCGGTAACCATTCGTAAATTTTACGACTACGAAAATGAAAATTTCGCGCTGCAAACGAACTACGCTATTGATCGTGCTGAAGGTCAGTATAGCTTCATTATTCGTGGTGAAAAGTTGATTAGTGAGTGAATACGGGGCTTCAGTGGTGTGCGTGTATGTGAAGTAGTGGTCATAGTCGTAAATTTTACAAATGGTTACTGTTTGCGTAAGTTTTTTTTTCGATAGCTAGTTGAACGACTCATAGCAAAAAATGATCAAAAACTATAAGATAAGTTATTTATTTTAGTAGAATCATGGCAACATGCAGGGAGTATACTCACCACTTAGTTTGAAAGAAGTTAAAAATATTTTGGAAAAAGAAGAAGGCGAAATACAAAGCAAAGGATCAGAAACTGAGGATAATACTGACTGCGATTCCAGTGCTTTTGAATCAGATTGCGTGCCGGACGACGATGATAGTTCGGATATTGAAAGACCCACTTCTAAAAAAGCAAGGTCCAGTGCCGAAATATGTATATGATAAGTCCTCATGAAGAGTTGATAAAACCTTGGCTTGAGCAGCGTTTCCAATTGCCAACTTTGCAACGTTCGCTCAAAGTTATTGTAGCAGATATATTAAAAGTGGATACTGAGAACCAACAAGGTTTTCCTACTCTACAAAATTATACCACCTGTTCGTTGTGCCCGTATCAAAAACGGCGGATGACGACACTTTTGTGTACCCTATACGAGCAGCCACTTTGCCGAGAGCACTGTGCAAATTATTGTATACCATGTGCAAACGAAAATTAGTCTTACTTAAATTTATGAATTGTTATGTTTTTTATGTTTTATTATTGCTTCTAAGTCATTAAATGTGAAATAATTGATTTAAAAAATATATTTTTGTTTAAAAGAAAAAATAGTCGTAAAATTTACGAATGGTTACTGTTTACGTATAGTCAAACATATGGTTACTGTTAGAGGGTTAAATATTATTTTTTACATATATGACTAGATATGAACTAATACAATAGCAAATCAATTTGTCTTTATTTACTGGTGATTTTAGTTTAATTTTTATTTAATTTTCCCTTAGGAAAAAATTATATGTGCGTGATTTTTAACATGTATGTGGCTAGATAACAATATTTTATAAATTCTAATAATTTATATGCTTCCCTTTCTTCAACTGAACCTGGGTCAATCTCCTTGGCATGGACTCTTATTTCGTCCCATTCCTTTACCAACGTTTCTTTAAGCTGCTTCATGGTCTGAAACTGTCTACCATTCTTATAAACCTTAGCCGAGAGTATTCCCCACAGGTCCTCAATGGGGTTGAGGTCAGGACTGATGGCTGGCCAAACCAACAAAGGGATGTTTCTGGACGATAAAAAATATTTTGTTGTACGAGCGGTGTGGATTGGGGCGTTGTCCTGTTGAAATATCCACTCATTTCCATAAACTTCTTCAGCAAATTGAATAAGGACATTGTCCAATAACTCAATGTACATTTGGGAATTGGTTTTGCATGGGATGAAACAGAGTGGAGATTTTCCAGCATACCTAAAAGCCCCCCAAACCATTAACGAGCCGCCACCATGGTTTCGCTTAAGACGATTCTGCCTCGGGTGTCTTAAGTCGCGCCAATATTTTTGACAGCCATCGGGACCATCCAAATTAAACTTTTTCTCATCGCTGAATATAACTTTTTGGAACTCTGTATCCCAGAACTTATATTTATCGGCGAAGGCCAAACGGGATGTCATATGTCTTTTTAAAAGCATAGGTTGAGATACTCGCGCAGTATATGTGACATTTTTGTTTTGGGATAATATTTGGTGGACTCGTCTCCTTGTTACCTTAAGATTAAGATGGGCTTGAATTTCACTGCAACTCATAACTTTTTCAACAGCTAGACGGCGAATTGTTCGCTTACAACATTCATCAATCTCTGATTTTCTGCCACTGCGTTTGGTAGTCCCATATTTTTCCGGGTTCTTTAGGAAATTAGTAATCGTATTTCTATGGCGTCCCAATTTCGTTGCAATTTCGACCAATGGCACACCACCATCCCTTTGTCCAATTATAAAACCGCGCTCTGTTTCTGTCAAGATGGATCCGCGTGGCATTTTTTCTAAAAGTTGGAAATCACTCAATATCCGTTTGCAAAAAAATTTATATTTGCTTCACTTGCGATTTGTATGAATAAAGTTATTTTATCGTACTTATTGACATTTGAAGCAGGGAAAATGCGTTTTGCACATATAAATATTTCCTAGGAAATGTGGCATATACCACAAGTTTTTATATACCGTATACATTATCAGCGGATTAAAACTAATCATTATATATAAACGAATTACCAAATATGTAATATAATATTTACATGCCCAAAGATAACTAAATAGAGTCTTAAATTAGAGAGATAAATTGAATTAATGAAGTGTACATATAAATATTTAACTGAGGTATGTCGCTTTTTTTCATAAAATTTAAAAATTTAAATTGAGAATAAATATCGGTCCTAAGTTTGGGTATTTTATGCGAAATTTGTGTTTCTTTCCATTATTCCAAATACGGCAACACTCTCACGGCTGTTCAAAATAGAAAACAGCTGACTTTTCTGTTGTCATGCGAGCATGAAATTCGTTCAACTCGTTATGTTTACGGGTGCTCGATTCGGGCGGTAAACTCGTTGATGACTGTTGGCGCCCTTACATTTTGTATGGAAACTGTCAGCCAAGAGAGCAGTAGCTGGATTCAGTAACATTACACGACAACGCAAATCGAGTTGTTAACTTAACAACAATGACGTTTGCAGTGACAACAGTAGGATCCGCTAACTTATTTTTCACGACATAAAACAGCTGACTTTTAGTATTTATTCAAAATGACAAAAAGCTGAAACTCTGCTCACATCAGCTGTTTGAAACGTTGATATTTACGAAAAGCACAAAAAGGAATGTGCAAAAGTGCAAAAGTAAATTTTCTTAATTAAATTTTCTTAATAAATATAAATAAATATGTAAGTAAATATAATTAGTATTTATATATATATATATATATATATATATGTATTAGTCAAATATTGAGGCATTTATTAAGATGGCCCCACGCGTGTGTACCACTGCAAATGCTTGTGAGAACATTTGTACAATAATACATATGTGAGGTAATTAATTTAAAAAAAGTTGCTTAATTCAAGTAATTTAATGTCTATTTTATTTGAATATCTATTCAAAACCAATTCCGGATATGTTTTAATCAAATAATGAGGCATTTATTAAGATGTCCTCACGCTGGTGTACCACTGCAAATGCTTGTGAGAACATTTGTACAATAATACATACTAGTATCGCCGGTGGTCGAAATTCGACCATGCAATTTATTTTTTCAACTTTGTATTGGTACAAAAATTATTCCTTTTCGCGGAGATAAGCAACACTTTCCAAATTCCAGTTGTACCGCAACACTGATTTGCCCTTTTGATCACGGTCCGACGCGAAATCATGGTCAAAATCAAGGCAGATCTAGGAAGGTAGGCCCGGTGGTGAGCGCTTTTAAATTAAAGCGACTCTTCAACTGTGTTTACGATATTTGTAAACACGTTTACGATATCTATTTATCTTAACTAAAAATTTTATTTATTAATTATAAAGAAATTAAATAATTTATAAAAAAAATTATATGCCTATGCACTGCTCCTGACTCATACGAACACATCCATATCAATTTTATGTGGATATGAGTATGTTAAATGTGCAAAACAGCCTGGCAATTGTTTGTATGGAAAAAATGTTAGCCTATTAATATATAGATAGTGGGCACATTTGCCAACGAAGTAAATCAAAAATGGTACAAAACTAAAAACTTTATTTATTAATTATAAAGAAATTAAATAATTTATAGAAAAAATTATATGCCTATGCACTGCTCCTGACTCATACGAACACATCCATATCAATTTTATGTGGATATGAGTATGTTAAATGCGCAAAATAGCCTGGCAATTGTTTGTATGGGAAAAATGTTAGCGTATTAATATATAGATGTGAGGTAATTAATTTAAAAAAAGTTGCTTAATTCAAGTAATTTAATGTCTACTTTATGTGAATATCTATTTAAAACCAATTCCGGATATGTTTTAATCAAATAATGAGGCATTTATTAAGGTGTCCACACGCTGGTGTGCCACCGCAAATGCTTGTGAGAACATTTGTACAATAATACATATGTGAGGTAATTAATTTAAAAAAAGTTGCTTAATTCAAGTAATTTAATGTCTATTTTATTTGAATATCTATTCAAAACCAATTCCGGATATCTATTTATCAAATATAAGAAAAATGTTTGGCTTTAAACCTTTCTCACAAGTTTTCTCACAAATAAACAACACAAAGCTACAAGTCGTCAAATCACTGACGTTGACGGCAACAGCTGTTTGTTCGATCGCGAATGTTGTTAAGGAAATAGCTGACGAATATTAAAGGTGACAAAATTATCGTTTACTTCGCTAAACGATAACGCATGTTGTAAAAATTGGGTAGTGAATTCCGCTACAGAATCCAGTATAAGCGGGCAGCGAAGTGCCCCAAAAAACACTACTAAAAATAATAATTTCTTTTTAATTTCCAGGGTCTGACTCAAATTTTTTTTTACAATAACTTTTTATATAAAATGGAGAAAACGAAATTTCGTCTTAGCTTAGTACATATATAGATTAAGCAAAAAAATCCTACGTTGATACATATTAGGAGTGTTTTAGGGCACTTCGCTGCCCGCTAATACTGGAGTATACATACAAAATGTTAGAGACTTTAAGAGACTTTTAGAGTGTATGACAGCTACTCATTAAACTGATCTTTACTGACTATGTCAATTTTTTCTATTGTGAATAAGTGAAATGGTTTAAAATTTTAGTCGATAGATGTCTCCCCTATTTCGAAACTATCTTCGAATCTAGCCAAGACTCAACGCAATACCGATCTTTAGAAAATTTTTTCCAATTCCGTACTTTAACGAACGGTGTTGGGTTAAGTCTTGGCTAGATTAGAAGATAGTTTCGAAATGCCTTTAGACATCTATCGACAAAAATTTGAAGCAATTTCTCAAATAAACCCACCTTTTTTCCAATTCCTTTCCTTTAAGAACGGTGTTGGGTTCAGTCTTGGCTAGATTCGAAGATAGTTTCGAAATGCCTCCAGACATCTATCGACAAAAATTTGAAGCCATTTCATCAAATAAACACACCTTTTTTCCAAGTCGTTTACTTTAACGAACGGACGTATAATTTTCACTTGTTTTTATACCAGTGGTTGCTTTTTTCGCAAGTCTCTAACTCTTGCCCAAACGAATGCGGCTATTATTTCAAGAAAATCAATAGCAACAATTCATTTTGGAATAAAAATCGGAAAAAGGGAAATATTTCTGGTATACATATTCTGAAATAATGATTAACATACGATTTAGCAAAATTTAATTAGATTTATTCGATATATCGATACGATCACCAGTCTTTTTTTCAATAACTTTTTATGTATGGGAAGAAGAAATTCGTCCTGTAAGCGAGCGATGAGCTAACAATTTAAGCAAAACAATCGTACGTAGCTACGCATTCCTGCGATTCGCATTTGGCTGTGCCAACAAAACTATAAATATTTTATAATGCAATAACTATTTAAAAAATCATGAGCAAACGAATTGGGTTTAAAGATGTGATTTTGGATGTGCCAACTTTACAGGGCTATTATTAGTAACAATGGTTGGTTTTGTGGGAATTGCGCTTAAAAGCAGAGTGAATATTTTAAAAACTTAAACTTGCATAGAAAAAATATAGGCTTTTTTTTTTCAGAACTTACCTTTGGGAATGCTGGATAATGGGGGCAGCAAGCAAAAAGTATGATAACTGTCATCACATCCGTCACATAATAGCATGGACTCTTCCACGTCCCCTCGATTACATATGTGGCAAATATATTTCATTAAAGGGTCAACTATAAGCGGATCAGGAGCTCTCTTTGGATTTGTTAAATTAAGTGAAGCAGTACCACTACTTAAGCCACGTACTCCAGATATTGATGTTGAAGCACTAGCGACATTAAAGGAATGTAAAAGATCACGTTTAAGTTCTTCCTTTACATCGACCTTAAAGTTTTTTCGTGAAGCACCGCTTAATCCGCAATTTGCACTTGAATTAGCAAATCGTTTAGAGCGTCGAGCATTTTCGTTTGGTGGTGCAATTTGTTGACGTGTTGGTATTTCATGAGCCGTGTAATCTGTGCCATCTTCAAGTTTTACAGCGTCCACTGCACTGCATGTTGATGTACCAGATCCTAAAACTTTTCCAGATGTATAAACTTCAAACGGATGAAGTATGCGCTCATAGTGTGCTTTTAAGGTTGCACCAACGCTTTTACTCGAAGGATAGGACATACGATTAGCAATTTTTGCCCATTTGCGCTCCTTCGTTGTTTGTTCCATACCGCCTTCCTCCTGAACAATACGATGAAGAGTATATAAATCCAATGCTTTGCGCTCCACCATTGGTATTTTCAGTGAAGAACCTTGAAGTTCCCAAAATTTTGCGATTTGGTCTAAGAAATTGAGTTTGACTCTGGTTTTTGCTTCCAATTCATTAAGTCGTTGCACTCGTGGCGTAAATTTTAGTTTATCTACATCTACAGCAAATGGTGGTGACCACGACTCAGGTGGTAAAATTTTTGCAATACCACATTTTTCTGCAATTGGCCTAATCTTACTAATATAAGCTAAAGGATTCTTGAACTCATCCTGCGTTGGACGAAAAACCGGACACTCAACTGGTGTATCAAAATTAAACTCTTCTGTTTTAATTAAGTTGAATGTACTTGAGCTGTGAGGTTGCAAATGCATAAATGGTTTAGCCCGCGTGCGATCGTTTGTAGGATGCGGGCAACTGTTATGGTACTTTTTACCCGATCCTATTGCTATATTTGTAACGGAGCTGCTGCTCGTACTTTGCTTTCCTTCGCATAGGGCATTGTTTGTAGATAATTTAACAGTGTCATGATATATACTATTTTTAATTGATTCCGACACATTTAAATTGTTGTTAGATTTTTTTCCCGATTCAGAGCCGCTCACATAGCCTCCAGTAGAATTGCGTGTACGTAAACGCCTAGCTGGTGTTATATTGCCAATATCATCCGTTGATGTAGATATACCCGCTGAATCCGATGTACAAATTTTTGCCGACATGTTTTTAACAACTTTTAGTACTAAAAGAAATTTTTTTTAAAATACCTTTTATTGAGTAATTTTAAAATAGTGCTTTATACAAAGCGCATAAGCAATATAGTATATTTTTTATTTAATTAGCTTTAACACTGTGTTGACCCAATAGTAATGTGTATTATGCCGTATCACGAAAATAAAGTTTGCGTGTGTCAGTTTTATTTGAACACTTATGTTAAAAAAAAATTTTTGGTGTAGAATTTTTTTTAGGCCAGCGCAGTGCCGCGACTCCATACAAATGGTGGACAAAAATAGAAGCAGTGGTTAGAATTGGCTGGAACTTCACACCTAGAAGTATTATGCCATGCTAATTTCAAAAATGAAATCGGTTTTTCGGTACCGGTTACTCATTTCGTGAAAACCGAGTTTTTCTTGCATTTTTATATGAAAATAGTCATTGTGAACATGTGTTGATGTAAGTGGAAGCAGTCGTCCACGGTGGGCAGGAAGCGACGATAGGTTGCATGAAAATGTCGACAAAAAAGGAAAGTGGGGTTGTGTTATGTGATGTTTATAGATGAAACATCCGTTGAAATTAAAATCCGAGCTGCTCCATTTTCAAGGATATCCACATTTTTTGTTTTTTTTTTTTTGAAAGGATCAAATATTGACGAAATCGAAAATTCGCCAAAGCTCAAATTTTTCCGATTTCAGTACATTAGCTGGTAGCTAAAGGATACAAGAAAAGGTATTAAAAAGAAAACAGGACACCTGTAGTGGAAAAATCCAATGTGAACACGACCTAAAGGATAACCACTGAAATATAAAATAACACAAAAAGTACCTACTTTAATGCGCGTATAACTCCTAAAATGTTAACTCTACGTGAAAACTCCTGATGATATGTTTTCTTCAGAATAAATAAAGCAATATTTCTTTAATATACAATTTTGATGTACCTGCAGTGCTTAATGTACTTTGGTGCATCTAAAGTGAAAATTTCCAAAAAAGTTTATGTAAATATTTTAATCTAATGATCCAACTCTCATTCCTACATATCTATACGTTAATAACCAAATAAAGTTAGAGCTGAGATACGCGCTAGCTGTGCACGGTGGACAAGAAGCAACAATAGGTTGCATGAATATATCGAAAAAACTATGGCCCAACGAATATGTGCCTATGTATGTAAGAATGAGAATTGGATCATTAGATTAAAATATTTACACAAGCTAGCAAAATAATTGAACTTAAAATAGCACCATAAAAAAACGTACTTTTTTTGAAATTTTCACTTTAGATGCACCAAAGTACATTAAGCACTGCAGGTACATCAAAATTGTATATTAAAGAAATATTTCTTTATTTATTCTGAATGAAACATATCCTAAGGAATTTTCACGTAGAGTTAACATTTTAGGAGTTATACGCAAATTAAAGTGGGTACTTTTTGTGTTTTTTTATATTTCAGTCGTTATCCTTTAGGTCCTGTTCACATTCGATTTTTCCACTACACATGTCCTGTTTTCTTTTTAATACCTTTTCTTGCATCCTTTAGCTACCAGATAATGTACTAAAATCGGAAAAATTTGGACTTTGGCGAATTTTCGATTTCGCCAATATTTGATCCTTTCAAAAAAATCAAAAAATGTGGATATCCTTGAAAAAGGAGCAGCTCGGATTTTAATTTGAACGGATGTTTCATCTATAAACATCACATAACACAACCCAACTTTCCTTTTTTGTCGACATTTTCATGCAACCTATCGTCGCTTCCTGCCCACCGTGCATCAGAATGGGCTGAGACTTTACACCTCAAAGGACTATATCACACCAATTTCAGAAAGGAAATCCGTTTTTCAGCGTCTGTCACCAGTTAATTAAAAACAATTTTTTTTTTATATTTTTCAAAAGGTAAAATAACTCATAATCATCGTAGACATATCGCTAGCTTAGAGTGTAAATTGTGTAAGTCCTTTTTTTCAAACTTTGTAGGAGAGACAAAAAACAAAAAATAAAAAAATTTCAAAACGAAAAAAATTTTCTGTTCATATAAAAATTTTGGACTTGCACAATTTTCTTTGCTTTTTGGACTTACACAATTTGCGTATCACTGAATAACAACGAGTAGAAATATGACAAGTATCACAGATTTGTTTAGCGTGGTGCGTATCTGATTTTTCTAGCTTTCTACACTTAAAAACACTTTTTCATAAAAATGGACTTACACAGTTTGCACTCTAAGCTAACGATATGTTTATAAAAACCGAAATAGTAATCAGAACTTGTTGAGACTTTACACCTAAAAGAACTCAGCCATGCTAATTTCAAAAATGAAATTGATTTTTCGGTACCGGGTACTCATTAAAAAAAAACGATTTGTTTTTACATTACTATATGAAAGACAAATAAGGCATAATCATTGCTGATTGTGGTGTTTACGAAAACATGAAGGAGTTGTCAGAATTTATTGAATCTTTACATCTGAAGTGTCTATATTACTCTAATTTTAAAAAAGTAATCGGTTTTTTGTAACGGGTACCCATTAAAAAAACACCGAGTTTTTTCACATAACTATTTAAAAATGAAATATGGCATATCATTGCTGCTAAATGTTCATAGAAATAGAGTTAATAATCAAAATTTGTCGAAACTTTATTCCCTAAGTGAGTACATTATGGTAATTTGAAAAATTAAGTAGTTTTTTCCTTACATGGTAACCTTTAGAAAAAAAAATTCTTTAAAATAAAGCATAATCGCTGTTATATGGTAACCCGAATAACCCTGGCGTTGCCATATGGCAACGCAATTAGAGGTTCTTTTGAGTCTGTAAAAACTGAATGAATTAAGGTAAAAGGGTGTGCGATAACCGTTATGACGCAGAAATATCGGCGCTAACACTTGTTGCACAGAACATAAAATTTGAGTGAAAGATTTCATAGTTATAACATTGTGAAGTTGAGTGAAGCAAAAAAAGAAAAAAAATGACAAAAAATCAGCAGACGTAATAAGTGACTATAATTTATTAAAAAAAAAAAAAAGCAAAAACACTATCGAGTTGCATTGTTTGAAAAGGTTTTTAGTCAGAATTCATGAAAAGAAAATAAGTAGTGTAAAAAATTTAGTTCGAGATGGTTTTTTTTTTGCTGTTATTTGCTCATGTTGCCATATGGCAACGCCAGGGTGGATAGGGTACAGGTTTTTTCTGATATATATGTAAAATTTTCCGGCCATTTGCCGTTGTTTATGGTATTATATATGGTGGCCGCTGTGGTGCAGTGGGTAGAGTGCTCGCCTGCTATGCCAGAGGTCTCGGGTTCAAACCACGGTCCGAGCCAAACAAATTTTTCTAATTAGTAAAAATCCAATTATTGGGTTTTTTAAGAGCAGCGGTCACCTCTCGGCAGTGGGCGGCATACCCTCCGAGAGTATTTCTGCCATGAAAAAGCTTCTCACAAAAAATGCATTCGCCGTTCGGAGCCGGCATAAAACTGTAGGTCCACCCAATTAGTAGGAAAAACAAAAAGGAGCACACCTCGAATTGGGAGAGAAGCTCGGCCATAAAACTCGTCAGAGTTATAATAGCGCCATTGTATTATATTATATGGTTTTTTACTGAAATCAATTGATTATCTCGTATATAAATCTATCGCTGAAGGATATCTTAGACTATCTAGAAGACTTTGGTTCGGAGATCAACAGGTAGTTAGTATATTCATAGAACTACCGGAAGAAGGCGCAAGTAGCGTTGAAGATAATGCAAGCTATGATGATTACGGAGCATACCTGACAATTTATTTGCTGGACAACTTCGAGCAAAATTAAATTTGCCAGTGGCGATCGTTTAGACAGATTTGAAAGCGCTATTGAAACCTTGGATCTCGATGTTATTCAAGTCAAAAGTGCCAAACACAAATGCAGTGGCAGTCTGGAAACCACAATGTGCTATAATTGAATCGTTGCGCCTATTGATAAAAAACGAAGATGTGCCGGCGATGAATGCAGTTCAATAGTTCGAACGCAGTGCAACAAACACAACGTTGGGAACTGTTTGAAGTTCAAGCCATACTATATTAGTATTTTATTTATGAAAAATCACTAAAAATAAAATTTTCATCATTGTAAGTCTTTCAGTTCTTCATTTTGGTCAAAACCGCCCAAAAAATATGAATTTTCAATACAGAAAAAAAACCTGTACCCCACCAGCCCTGGCGTTGCCATATGCCAACAGGACATATCTCAGGATCCAGGACACTTACCGGTGTAAATTTTTGTATGCATCTTATTCATGGTTTTAATGACCAATCCTCAAAAATTCAGCACAATATCTTTGCAAACAAGCTTCAGGGTTATTCGGGTTAATAAAAACATAACTCATCGATGTTTTATATTTTAAATATTTGTTTGTGTAAATGGGTAAAAAAAATATGTCAAATACAATTTATTCATGAAATTTTAAACTCGCGTTGAGCAACATTTTCCACTAATAGTAAAACGTTGTAATTTTGCACAGGTAATGTGATTAGTTAGGTCAGCGTTGGGCAAAGTGGCTCCTGGTAGCATTTTGCACTTAGGAGCCGTCTCGGCACATTTGGGTGGTGGTGAGGGACGCAACCCAAGTTCAGCATAAGGGGAGGAGAACTGAGGAAGAACTCACTAACACATAAGCAAGATTGAGAACGAGAGAGTAGTCGCCGCCTTTATTCGTGGCAATGATGGAAAATGAAAGTTTCCAATTGTGTCAAATTTGTACAAAAAGTGGTGAATTTTTGAATTTGATTGTGCAATCAATTTGAAAATCGTCTGTTGGTACCGTTACCTTGATAAAATAAGTTTACAGCACATATTGTATAATAAGGATCTCATACAAAACTACGTCCTAATTTTATGAAGATTACTTTATAATAAAGTTTATATGCCTACATATGAAAAAAACAACCGTTTGTTTACTATGAAGCAAACAAAAATGGCATTGTGATCGAAAAATATTTATTGAGTTTTGCAGAATAGTGCGAAAATCAATTGATTATACATTATGGCCTTGCAACTTCCCAAATATCCGAAAACTGCACAGGCACGAGTCATTTTCCATCACTGGTTCGTGCCTGAGAGGCAGTGTGCAGCAGTATTGCCGCAGCGTCAAACAATTTGGTATCACAAATTGGTACTTTAATGGTTTTTTCTTCGTATCACCTAAAAATTATTGAAAAAAAAAATTTAATTAAATGGAAGGCCAGCTTAGCACCTTTCATTTGGTACCAATATTCCTCAAAGTCTATCTGAGTCACTCTGGGTCAACATTTAGGCCTGTATTCCGAGAAGTTCCCACTTATTGAAATTCTATATACCCTATCGTTAATACCACATGAATCTACTGCAAAAATTTCATAAAGATCGGTTGATTAGTTTGGGAGTCTATAAAGGACAAACACACATTCTTTTTTGTATAATAGATTCTATTTAATATAAGAAAATTTATAAATATAAGTTCTTGAATTTTGACATTGCTAAAATATAAAAATAAATTTCTATGAAACGAATTTGAGTGAGTTTCATAAACCAAATATTATTTCCACTAAAATAATATATGTATTGTAGGAGCGGCAACTCTGGGGGAAGAGCGCCGTTGTCAACAGGGAGGATGTCATTGTGTAAGGATTATATAATAAATGTGTTTTACTACTATTTTCTACAACTAATAATACTACAACTATGCTCTGCTACTATCAACACTAAAAGTATGTATATAGTTTGTAAATAAATCGATTTGCATGTAGAAATGAAATACGCACAAACTAAATGTATAAAGTCGTTGCTACCTAAAAATCTAAAAATTCAGTATTAATTACATTTTTCGTAATTCTTGGCGAAAATTGTATTATTTTGTTTCCGTACTACGGCAACACAGTTTGAGAATTGTTGATCGTGGCTGAGAGTTGGTGGTTTTGGTTTTTGATTTTTAGTGTTTCCACAGGCTTCTTGCGATGAACATGACGAGCTAGGGAATATACGCTGATTTTAATTGTTTTGCCTTCCCCTTATCACCGAAAACAAATCAGCCCTTCTCCATCCTCTTGCTGGCTCCGAGACTGCTGCAAGAGCGAAATTTTCGCCCATCGCTGAGTTAGGTGAACAAAATTATAAAAAGACTCAATCAAAAAAAAAAAACATATAAAAAAATTGGACCTACCTGATGTGCATACATTTGTACTATTATTTTAGCAAGCTGTTTTTGTTTGGTGCTTAAGCAAAATATTATTCATTATGCAGATAAAGAGTAATAGGTGTGTTATTTTTATTTTCTTTTTGTTCGCCTTTCGTCTAATCAGTGGGCGCTGTAAGGTGTCTCGATTCCACTTATTTGCTTACCCGAATTGGTTAACATATTATTTGTTAACTGGTGCCATTGCTATCCACATGTATATATAATAATATAATACAATGGCGCTATTATAACTCTGACGAGTTTTATGGCTGAGCTTCTCTCCCAATTCGAGGTGTGCTCCTTTTGTTTTTCCTACTAATTGGGTGGACCTACAGTTTTATGCCGGCTCCGAACAGCGAATGCATTTTTTGTGATAAGCTTTTTCATGGCAGAAATCACTCGGAGGGTATGGCCCCCACTGCCGAGAGGTGACCGCTGCTCTTAAAAAACCCAATATATGGATTTTTACTAATTAGAAAAAAAATTTTTTTCGGTGTTTGCTCGGACTGGTGTTTGAACCCGAGACCTCGGGCATAGCAGGCGAGCACTCTACCCACTGCACCACAGCGGCCATATATAGGTATATGTAACTCTTCGTATACCTTTGTTTTTGGCTCCCATCCCGTGATGCATATTTAAGTATTTTAATTAGCTGATAATTTTTATACCTTTCATGAGAATGAAATGGTATTATAACTGTGTGCCAAAAAATTTTTGTCGAAAGTACCAGAAGGAAGCGTGGGGGACCCACCAAAATATATACCGATATGATCAGAATTACGAGCTGAGTCGATTAAGCCATGTCCGTGTGTCCGTCTGTCTGTCTGTCTGTCCGTCCGTCCGTCTGTGTGAACACAAACTAGTCCCTCAATTTTTGAGATATTTGAATGAAATTCGGAATACAGGTATGTTGTTATATGCCGCTGATCATTTGTCGGAACCGGCCTAATCGGACCACTATAACATATAGAAAACAACCGATTATTCAGATATACATGAAAATTTTGGGGTGTAATTTCTGCATAACTTCCTCATTTAAACAGCTAAGGACATGAAACTTTGAAGTATTTGTACCCATATTGGCCTAAACAAGGTTAACGAAAATTTTCAAGATCGGACCACTATAACATATAGTTCCACAACAACCGATTGTTCAGATATACACATTTCAGTGTATAACTCCTCCATTTTAATAGCTAACGGCGTGAAATTTTGAAGTATTTGTACCCATGTTGCCCCAAACAAGGTTAGCGAAAATTATAAAGATCGAACCACTATAACATATAGCTCCCATACAACCGATTGTTCAGATATGGACATTTTGGGGTATAACTTCTCCATTTAAATAGCCCATACACCATTTTTTCTAATAAATCCTTCCATAAATAACCAACAGAATTGAAATTGTAAATTATACAAAATCAAGCTATGTATACATAGGTAACTTTTCATTTCCCCACTCATGAAATGTATGAAGTCTTCGGTACGGCCGAAGACAGCCGCGCTTTTACTTGTTTCATTTCAAATCACCCTGTATCTCTAAAATATTTGTTGACACTTTTAGCTTTAATTCAACACCTTATTTTTGAAAAGCGAACCAAAAATTTAGATCTTGGGGCATTCACAAAAAGTATTAAATAAAGATCAGCTAATATAATACAAAAAAGGGCAAATATTGGAAAAAGGTGGAAGAGATTTCGATTGTTTCTCTTAGTAGAATGTCCAAACTACCGTAAGCAAAAAAAATTCACGGAATTTTATGTTTTTTTTTTTGCCTCCAAAGTTTACCAATTTTCGGATTTTGGTATGTTTAATCATATCTTTATTTATTGTTAAAAAAAATATTTGTATACTTATTTTTTTCATGAACCATATATTTTTTGGTCTGTCGCATATATCTTTATCAAATTGCAAAAGTTGATCTTGCTGGGAATAAAAATGTATTTTTAACAAATTTTTAACTGCGACCACTTTTATGTGCGAAGCGCCGAAATGAAATGGTATGTAGAAAATAGGTGTACTTTGAGGGGGTGCGTGAGGCTGAAAGTTGTTTTTATCACAAAATAACTTAAGAACTTCTCTTAGTTGGAGTTTTAGCTGTAACTTGACATCAAAACATCTTAGTTTCAAGACAGTCGATTTTTGTATTTTTGTCCATCTTCGCGGCACTGTGCAGCGTTAAAAACAGCGAAATCGCGGTTTTTGTAATAACTTCCTTATTTGATGTCGGATCTCTATCATCTTAATGTCGCTGAAAAGGTCTCGACCAGCACTATATTTGGTCCATATAAAGTTTCGACCTCAAAGGTTGTTTTGAGTTTTACCTTTAAAAATTTTGGAGTTACTATCCCTATTTTTTTATTTTTATCACTAATACAAAGCTCTCAAAAAACCATGAGGACACCGCTAAAAAAGTTGTAGCCTTTATTCACAAACAAAATTTATACCATTTTAAAATCAGGGAACCTGTGTTTTTTGAAAAATTATCCCAAGTTCTTATTTATATGAGGCAGTAACGCCATATAAGTAGTGTGAGTTTTTGATTAAAAAGTCCTCGCTTGACTTGAGTATATTGTACAGCGATGGAACAGCAACCAATACCGGACACATGTAGGGGATTCACAACCTGTCATATTGCGTCATATCGTCATAAGTCATAATATTTTGTTGTTGCATTCTAGGCTCTATGTGTACTAAATAAATACAACTCTGCACGATATGTTTTTGGGTCATCGTATTTGATCAGCTGTTTTTGTTTACTTCTTTACAAGGCTTCGGAAGTCTTTTATAACTATTTCCGTACAATATTTTAATATGACATATGACTTTATGAAACTTTGTGAATCACCTAATGATATGCAAATTATTAATGATTGGACTATTCGTGCTGATCAACGTTATTTATATTGAATGATAATGGCTGTAGTGAAGATTTGGCAAGTATTCAAGTGGGACCTCTAAGCACAGCGCGCTGGCTTACAACGGCTGCACGATTTCTGCATTGGTGCGTATCGTAAAATCATCCAAGTTATTAAGAAAAACTGCTGCAGTTCGTTGTAAAATTATACGCGCCTAAAGAGACAACGGAAGTCTAAATGTATTATCAATACTTGCGCTGGATGCGTCGTCTGCAGGAATGCAGTTAATTAGGGTACGTTCATGAAAATTTATAATTGCAGCAGTACAGCAACCCCGTTGCTTATTTTGCACTTGCCTGCTGATACTCAGCTGATATATTGCTATACAGCATTATTAAAAGTATTTGGAATTAATTTCTGCTATTAAAATTACAAAATTGCATATTCCATTAAATATATAGCAATCATGTTTACCTTTCTCTTTCCATTTTTTTAAAGCAAAAATTGCAGACACAAATTTTCTGTTGCCAATTATTCAACCAAACTGCACGGTTGATGTGTCAAACGAACGTTTGACTTTTGCAGGTGTTGCCACAGACACGCGAAGAACGTGTTACTTGCAACACTGCGGTTCTGATTGCCGTCGCGAACGTACCCTTATTCAGCTTACAATTGAAAACAACGCATTTTACTTTAATCCCGAAAACATCTTCTTGTCTATGATAACCGATACCGAAAACGACGATGCCCTCCAAATTTTGAGATATTTATGAAGGAAGTTTCAGAGCTCTGAAAGTGAATTCTTCGTCGCTTATATTACTTTGCTTACACTAAAAAAAAAATTACTCAGATTATGGAAAAATGGGAATGATTTCATTGTTTTGAATACAATTTTCATTCAAAACGTGGTTTTTATTCCTTGATTTAAAGCAAATTGTACATCAAAACAATGAAAATATGTCTTTAACGCCGAAACATTCCCATTTTTCCATAATCAGTGCAGGTTTCGAACGTTTAAAACAAATTGGAATTTATGTGCAGGGTACTCTCTTCCCTCCCATATGCATTTTATATACATATATGTACGTATATACTATGAACGATATTAAAAGCAGTTTTCCCCTTTTTTTATTTTTATTACCTCGACAATAGTTACTCATACGCCTCCCCCTCCCCCTCCATCGGATGGCTTTGTATGTGAAAACTGAAAATTCTTTCTTAAATATCTCGAAAATGCGAGCTAATCCGGATTTACTAAAAACACCATCGTAATCTTGAGCCAAAAATTAAGCTAACGTGTTTCGCCGTTTCCCTGTGGTATTTTTGCCTCCCTACTGTGTAATTTTTAACTCTTCAATTCCCAATGTCACCTATAGTATCAGTATCACCTACAGTTGATTTTCATTTTTTTTTTTTGACCAGTCAGCAGCTATTTTTTAAACCAAATTATTATTGATACGAAAATAATAAATACTAGAATCTAAAAATAATTTTAGTCAAGAGCAGTTACTCGTCATTTGTCAATCTCGTTCACTTTTTCCACGCATATTCCCAGTTTTCTTGCTTTTTGTGACTTCGTACTATATAGGCTGAAATTGAAATGCTCAGACCGCAAGTATTGTACTTTTTCTTATCGAATGTGATAAATAAGAAAACAAAGTATAATTTAAGTGCATTTTGTAACAAAAATAATTAATTGTACTTTTAGTTTTTGGTCGTTTTTATTTTCATAACTACTTTATTATTGAGCTCTCAAGACCATTTTTTTTAGCGCAAAGCATTGCTTGTGCTAAAAATAGAATTTGTACAAACCAAACAAACACACAACCACACCAACATACAGGTGACAAATGCCGATAACGTCGGCAAGGTCACTGTTGCTGGATGGTAGGTTGTAAAAAGGAAAAAAAAAATTTAAAGAAAAATTAATACAAGCAAAATGCAAGGCGGCGGTAGCCTAGTGGTGATGCCATTAGACTTCCAACCGGAAAATCCGAGGTTCGATCTCGGCGGACACCAAAGAATAAAAATGTTAAAAAGAAGTCTGATGAAGAAATGTGGTGGTCTCCGAAATGGATCTATAACTACTACCAAAAGAGTATTAATTTTTCATACCAATTTTTCCTTAAAAAAAAACAAAAAAAAATGGTCTTGAGAGCTCAATAATAAAGTAGTTAATTAATATTGTGGATATCATAAAGAAAAAATACAAGGTGTCACCTATTGGTGACACTGGGCATTGTGATACAAAGACGTAATGCTTTTTGTTCGTCGTATTGCTTTGTGGTAATGAGAGTTTAGAGCTTGTTTCCATCTTTTTGATTAACCTTAGATGAAATTATTGAAGAGTTGAATGCTGATAAAGACTAGGGCCATATTTTTATGTATATTTACTCCGGATGATAATGTGGTAACTGATGAGACGGTGGAACATCATGCCAGATTGCAGCCAGTTTATGGACCATACAAGCTCTATTTTGATAATATCTTTACTGGCCTACCTTTACTTGTGTATTTACGGAATCAGAATATTGCTTGAACGGGTACCATTCCTGAAAAAAGTTTAGAAAATTACCAAATTCTATAGACGTGAAGAAAAAGCCTAGAGGTGAGATTTTTTAATGTACCTATTATTTATCTCATTTCTTTTAACCAATTCAGGATATGTAAAGTTGTGAAAGTCCACCCCTAAATTTGAATCTTATATTGAGAGGATTAAGGGACAAAAAAAAATTTTTTTCTGATCCCGCGAAATTCCGCCGAAATGGTTTTTTTCTTGTAACTTTGTTATTTAACATACGATTTTTAAAATTGATACGTCATTATTTTCGTACTTCGAAGCTCTATATTTTCTTCTAATGTCCTTTTGCACTCTGAAGTCAAATAACAAAGTTACAATAAAAAAACTGTTTCGGCGGTATTTCGCGGGATCAGAAAAAAAAATTAAATTTTTTTCTTTAATCCTCTCAATATATTTAAGCTTCAAATTTAGGGTCGGACTTTTACAACTTTAGATATACTGAATTGCTTAAAAAAATTAGTTAGATAATAGCTACGTTAAATAACTTCTTTGTGACGTAACTTCCTTGTTTATTAATTTAGTAAAACCGTTTCAAGGCAACATTGTCATGAATTTTGAAGCACTTTCATTTGGCAATACAAAGAGGATAATTCATGGACATACAACTAAGTTAGCTGACCCAACTATGGGAAAACGACTTCAGAGCTCAAAAGGATATTAAAAGGAAGTGTAGAGCTTCAAAATACGAAAATAATGACTAGGGCATGGAAATCTATGCAAATACATGTTTTTCTTAGATTTAGGTAGAGCAAAATAAATAAACAATCTTTGCGAATCGTGAAATTGTCTTAAAAATGGCATTCAAATGTTTTTGCATATTTTGCATATTTTGGTCATATATGCATATTTTTACATATTTTGCGTTGTTTGCATTTTTTATTACATATTTCGCATTATATTGCCTATTTTTGTAATTTGCTAGTTGACAGTTTTATACAAACGAAATTCATGCATAACAGCCATCTGACGACGAATAGAGTTTCGTGTGAACACGGCTATTATTAGTATTTTCGATACGGTGCATACCTGTCGACAAAGAGCCGTTTTCAAACATGCTCCTATTACCTCTGTGGATGTAGAACGTTCGTTTTCTATGTATAAGAGCTTTTTTCGACCGAATCGGCAAAGTTTTCTTTTATTTATTTTTTTTTTTATTTATTTATTTCTTTATTTCACCAATGAATACAAAAAGTGTTCTTATAGGCTACGCGATAACAAATGTATGTATAAATATGTAACAGTGCAATTACTTAAATTAAGTTAAAAACCTAAGTATAAAAATGATTCAACTCAGACTTTATGCGATCTTTTGAAAAAGAAAGGTCGATCTCGATAAATTTAGATATTCTGTTAATTTCTGCAAGCGCAGAATCGTTGAATAAGGATTAACCTTTGCAAATTATGAAATGTTCTGAACTGAACTGAATTTATGTATCTACATATACATATATACATATAAACATACATATGTATAAACATACAACGTAAGACCAAAATTGAATTAAAAAATGTGTGTACCTAATTTATTTAACTATTGTAACTTCAATAAACATGAATTATCTGAAGTTGAAAATTTTGAATTAATGCATTTTTTTTTTGATTTTTCATGCATATTTCTCAGTTTTTGTTGCATTTTTTATGCGCATATTTTTTATTTTTAGTACATGAAATTCCATGCCCTACTAATGACGTATCAATTTTAAAAATCGGATGATAAATAACAAAGTTACAAGAAAAAAACAATTTCGGGAGGGTCAAAAAAATTTTTTTTTGTGTCTCTTAACCCTCTCAACATAAGCTTCAAATTAAGGGGCGGACTTTTACAACATTTTTTTTTTCGACCCTATCTAGTGTCTACTATGTATAATTCGATCCATTAAGAGAAATTGTTAATTTTTTCTTAAACTTAGCTATGGGAATTGGAGAGTTAATAAAAAAAAAACAAGTGTTTCAACGTTATAGCTTTTTTGTTTGTGAATAAAGGCTAGATTTTTTTTGGGGGATTCCTCATGGTTTTTTGGGGGCTTTGTAAATAAATAAATAAATAAATAAATATAGAGCTGACCGAGACCTTTTCACCGACATAAAGATCTTAGAGATCCGACATCAAATAAGAAAGTTATTACAAAAAACGCGATTTAGCTGTTTTTAACGCGGGACTAAAAAACTTTTTTTACACCAAAAATATTTTTTCGACATAAGTGTTCAAAGAAAACTGACACACACTAAACTTTTTTTTTTTGTCCATATAACGTGATACGGCTTAATGTGTATGTCCTTTCTATCCCAACAAACATTTTAGTTGGAATTGATTTGAGGTCGAATGGATATATCCAACTCGTTTTCCAATTTCCAATATTTATTTTCCATTATACATATTGGTCTGGAATTCAATTTTTTTAGCATAAAGTAGAACGAGTGGTACTAAGCCATTTTACACACATGTTACCCCAGCCAGCATTTTTTGAAAAGATGATTAAAAACGACCAAATTTAAAAACATTTTCTATTGGAATCAGTGATGCCGTTTTGATATAATCGTATCAAATGTGATACTTTTTTAAGCCCAAGATACGTATGTAGATACTTTTTATTTTGACGTAGAACAAATTTGATACCTTTTGAATCAGCATCAAATAATTTTGATACGATTTAATCAAAATCAAAGAATATTAACCTATTATTTTTCAAGAAGACATCGAAGACATTGCTGCTACCTATTTATTTTGTTTATAATTACACTACTCGACAAATTTTGATCAACTCTAACCACCAAAAATGAAATAATACTTTTCTAAAGCGATTTTACGCTGATTCCGAATATCATCTCCATTTTTTTGTGGCAGACCCAGTTTTTGAGATATTGGTAAAAATGTGGAAAAAGCCATATACGCCAGACATTGCATCACATAAGCGCATCAAAAACTACTTGACCAATTTCGGAGTGTGAAGGCAAAAAATGGTTGTTGGAGCTCCCTCTAACAGTACTTCCTAGATGTCAAAAAGCCACGATGTCTAATAAAACTTTTTGATGCACTTATTGATGCAATGTCTTGCATATATAGCTTTTTCCACATTTTTACCAATATCTCAAAAACTGGGTCTGCCACAAAAAAATAGTATTTGTATTTGTAAAATTTTTCTAGAAATTATAAATTTCATACAGAATATGGGCAAATTAAGAATGTATAACTAGGTTAGTAAATCATTAATGTTAGAATTAAATTTATATTTTGTGGAAGCTAAATCCACGTATGAAGAATTTGATAGACAATTAAATTCTTTTAGTGCTCTATATATCGGAGCATTCATGGCATAATTAGTTTTAACTAGCTCCAAGAAAAAAACATCATGATTCCTTAAACTCCTTTGTGGGATATTAAAATAAATGCGTTCTAACAAGAACGGAGAATCAATAGCGCCTCTTATTAAATCAAAAACAAAATTTGCCGAGATCAATGTCATTCTAGATTCAAGAGATTTGAGCCTAATTAGCAAACATCTTGCTCCATAAGAGGGTATGGGTTCAGTGAATCTAAGAAAGCGTAACGCATACTTCAAGAAAACTTTTTGAATTCTTTCTAGTCTATTTGTATTGCACCGATAATAAGGTCTCCAAATGACAGCAGCATATTCAACTCTAGAGCGCACCAGTGAGGTAAATAGTAGTTTTAGCGTATATGGGTCCATGAAATCCGAACTAAAACGGCGAATGAAAGCCAGCATTGAATAGGATTTTGCAATGACAAAGTTTAATTGGTTTTGAAATGAAAATCTCGTGTCAAATATTATACCTAAATCCGAAATCTCCTCTACATAAGATAATATAGAACTTCCGATATTATAGGAATTTCGAATGGCAGAATAAGATTTGGAGTAGGTCATTTGGAAGCATTTCTTAATGTTCAAGCTGAGCTTGTTTTTACGACACCACTCAGAAAGATTATTAATATCTGATTGAAGATTTATAGCGTCAGACTGACACGTGATTCTATTAAATATTTTCAAATCATCCGCATATAAAAGAAATTGCGAGTATTTAAAACATTTTGAGATGTCATTAATAAAAATAATAAAAAGTAATGGGCCCAGAAGACTTCCCTGTGGTACACCTGAGGAAGCAATAAATGGTTGAGAGCACAAGTTATCAACTACCACTACACATCGACGATTTGTGAGGTACGATTTAATCCAAGCTAAAAATGTGGAGTGAAATCCCAGATTACCTAGCTTAGAAATCAAGATCGAATGATCAACCTTATCAAAAGCCTTTGAAAAATCAGTGTATACGGTATCAACTTGCACTCTTCTACTAAATGCAGATATACAGAATTCTGAAAAAACTGCTAGATTCGTGACAGTTGATCTCCCGGTCATAAAACCATGTTGGTTCACAGAAATTAAACGATTAACAGCAAAATAAATTTTTTCTTTAACAACGTATTCAAAAAGCTTAGATATGGTCGATAATTTGGAAATTGGTCTGTAGTTGGTAATATTATTTTTATTTCCATTTTTAAATGTAGGAGTAATACGCGTCACCTTTCATGCATCAATGAAAACTCCACTCTCAAGAGAGTTGTTAAATATCAATAAAAGTGGATAGGCAAAAGCTAAGCAATTCTTTAACAGGTGGGATGATAAGCCATCCACATCTGTTTGCGTTGATGCCTTGATATTTCTTATACAATCCTCCTCAACATCTTTTATTGATAAGGAAAGCGACCCCCAGTTGATCGAAGAGTCCTCATTTTTGCTGTAGACACTATCGCTATCTGTCACCGCTTCAAAATTTGACCGAAAGAAGTCTGCAAATTGATCGGCAGCCTCTGAAGAGGAATGAGCGTGTATGTCATTTTAAAAAAGATTGGAGGGAATGACTGAACATTTCCTTTTTGAATTAACATATTTCCAGAATGACTTAGAATTTAACTTTATATCAGACTCAAATTTAAGTATATAATTCCTCTTGAGAACTTTACTCAATGCTTTAAACTCCTTCGAGTAACGCAAATATTCCTCCTTGTGGATAAAGGAATTTGATGTTTTGTACTTTTTAAAATGTTTGTTCCTCAAATTCTTCAATTTCACTAGTTCCTTCGTAAACCATGGGGTCTTATACCTACGCTTAGACATCAGAGGTATATTATTTAAACATATTTCATTGATCTTACATTTAAAAATATCATAACATTCGGATACAGCAACACCTTTAAACAATATATCCCAATCAATAGAAGAAATGGCATCATTAATATTATCAAAATTACAGTTTGCAAAATTTAAATTACGATTATCGGGTAGCTTAGTAGCGTAAATGGCATTGTAAACATATGATTCCAAATCCAAAACAAGCGGAATATGGTGTAACCCGGGAGTAGATAAAGGGTCAAGACATTCCCTCAATAAAAAATTTAATTCATTACTGATAAAAATAAGATCAAGAATTCTTGAGAACTTGTTTACAAAGCCATTTATCTGACTAAAATCCAGACTTAAAAGCTTATCTATTAAGTAAGATTCAGAAAAATTAATTACATTAGAGGGATACAAGGCAAAACTATCATCAAATTTTGACCAGCCAACATTGTTTAAATTGAAATCACCAAGAATACAAAAATGTGCATTAAATGATGAAATAGACATTATATTATCTACATGCGCTTTATACAGTGATTCAGAGCTAGAAGGCGGTATATATGACCCACAGATGTAAAGTTTTGTATCGCCATTCACAACAACACATATATGATCAAGGAGGGTATCAAAATTATCAAGTGCCACAAGCGATGAACTGTATTTCCTCCGTACGACAATAAGTACACCTCCACCTCTAGAGAGCCCCGTTTTCATGGAATCCCGGTCTTTACGATACACATTGTATAGGTTTGTATAAAAAAATTCATTATCGTAAAATTCCGCATTGAGCCATGTTTCAATGAGGACAAAAACATCATAGTCTAAATGTGAGCTCATATTAGCCGCTTTCGATTCACAATTTCTCTGCTGGCTATAAATTTCCCTCTGCCAAATTTATATGTGAATGATAGCGAGCAGAGGGAAATTTTTATCGACCAGTTAGCGAATATGGCTACTACTCATTATGGGTTCAAACATTTTTGTTCGATCCGACCTCGCTTGTCTGATGGCGAATCGAGAACGCCAATTAAAAAGTAGCTTGGACTTGGTTCTTAGTCCAGAAACATTTTGGTAGTAGATTTTTAAATGCAGGGGCTGGGATCCATCAGGATCAGAGCTATCTATGTTTCTTGGCGTTCGATTCCGACTTTTTGAAAAAAATTGAATGGGCGAATTCTAACATTCGTAGGCCATATGTTCGCATCCAGCACACTATCCACATAGCTTTCATGCACTCCTAATTTAAAATTTATCCTTCTGAAGGTACTTAACTTTGCTTTCTTCTTTACCAGTGCATAACAGGCCAAAAGTTTCGGTTCAATTTTGGTATGTTTTGCAATAAACGATAAGATGTCCTCCGCTGATAATGGAGATGATATTCGGAATCAGCGTAAAATTTCGCTTTAGAAAAGTATTATTTTATTCATGGTGATTTTTGGTGTCGAGTAGTGTTATTTATATTTTAGTTTGACAAAGGTACCTATTAAGTAAGGTATCTATGTACATATATGTATGTATACTTTGTGCAATAGTTTTTATTTTATCCATTGAAATGTAAGTGATTTCTGTTTTTTTACTGTGATGGTTTTAAATGTTATAATGTACATATCTATCTGTAGGTTTAACAATGTGTACTTTTAATATAATGTTTGTTTCATTATGTTTGTTAATAAAGTTTACGCCCCTGAGGATGCCAAGGTGTTTGGCGAAACGTTGGGCAATCAGTGGATGCAACTACATTTTTATCTGACTTCGCACTTGCAACTTTCTTGACCAAAAAAGCCCATTATATGCTCATACTATTCTTTTTCATTTTTAAGATTTTCTAAAAATTTTAACAACCTGTGTTTGCCGCGAGAAATATGTATTGTGAAAGTCTTGAAAATACCAAAAATGGGCAACATTTTATCAAACTGTATAGTAGGCATCACTACCCATGGCAGGCATGAGCACGGCTCACTAACACAGGTTAGCTAACTAAACAGCTGATTTTTAGTTTCCACAGTATCCACAGAATACACAAACAATTTACATTAAATGAGTATGTGCTAACCTTATGTTTGAACCATGCTTTGATTTAACAGCTTTTATTTTTTTGTTGCTATAGTCGAAGCTGTTCAAAGAATTATACCTACCAAGCGAAAATCGGTAATTATTAAAATAAGAGTTTTACACAAATTATTGCGGATTTCGAATCACAAATCCAGTTTTAATTTTATATTTTTCAAAAGTGTACATACGTGTGTAAGCACGTCAAGAATTATCTAACTAACCTTGATGCACGTCAAACATTGGATGCGAATGTGAATATGGACAAATAAAGCTAAAATTTCAGATTGTGCTGATGAAATTTCAAGCTCTACTTCAGACGAAGAATAAGTACTATTTTATGCATTAAGGCTTAATGATTATGCGGTCGTAAGGAAATTTAATATGTGTATTGTTTTGCAGAGCCGTGAGCACGTCGACACACAAAAAAAGATTAAATATCCAAGAAGCTTCCAGCCAGTGTGGCTGCATATTTTTCCATGGGTCACTAAGGTAGATGATCGGCCGTATTGCCAAATCTGTAATAAATCCTTAATTAACATAGTTTCGCATCTAGGGCGACATCAGGCCACTTTAATGCATAAAAAGAATGTTAACGCGAAAAGGAACCAAAGCAAATTAGAAGCTGCGGCTACTACAATTGAAAATAAATTAAAGGCTGGTGTTGAATGCGCTGAAATGCGTTTGGTAATGTTTGTGGTGGTCATACTATATATATTACTTCTATATTGATAGTATTCTATCTGTGCAATGTGTATTAATTCAGTCAACAATTTTGTGCCACTTGCAGTTCTGCGCATGCGCCTCAATTACATTTAATGTCATCTGTGAAAATGTGTGACAAATACATTCAATTGAGTTCAGAGGCGTTTGAAAAAAAATATTGAAAGGCATCATTGCGTTCTAGGGGACTTATACCCATTTGATTTTAGTGTTTGAATTTGTTTATAATTAACATAAGAAATTTGCCACATTTATTTTTTGTGAATTTTTGTATGAAAATTAGTAGAATTGTGTAGGAATTACTTTGTTAAGTAATTACTTTCAATTATATCAAAAAATTAAAATTGTATTATTAGATTTTCAATTTTATTTATTTTTATTTATTTATTTAACACACTACGGTAAGACATAAAGTCTTTTCAATGTACATATTTCACAAACAAGAAAACATTTATTTAATTTATAAATAAAATAATATAAAATACAGTGTTGGAAAAAATAATGGGGACACGAGAAATATTTTACAATTCTCCATTTATTTCATTTTATGACCAAATAATAATATAAACTATATATTGATAGTTACACGGAGAGGACATGCTTCAATGACTCTGGGGTGGTTTTTGTATAATAATTTAATTTTTATAAACAAAAATAATGAAATGTATAATTTAAGTTGGAAAAAATAATAGGGACAAACTTTAAATTCGATTGTTTTTTCAAATAATCTACAATATTACTGCTGCAGTTAGATTTAAACTAAAGTTTAATTGAAGCTCCTTCATTTTTTATAACTTCCTTACATCTTCGTGGCATAGGGTTGACCAAATCAGCGCAATTTGCAACCGGTATTAAGTACCAAGCTTATTTAATGTTTTTTCATAACTCTTGCTTATTTTTCCATTTTTGATCCGCCATCGTCTTCTTTAATATTCCCTACTAGCAAATACCCGTCCCACTTCGCTGCGACAAATAACACTATGCCACTCCCTTCCCTATCGGTCTCCCCACCAGTCAGCATTTCCCGTTCCCCCTATCTTTTCCTCCTCTTATACTACTCTCTCTCTCCCCGTCTCAAGTTCCTTATCAACAACTTTCCATGGCCATCCGGTGCACATATCGGTGTACATCATGATTACTAATATATTTTGGATAACCGACTGGAAAATTGGAATGGAATGAACTCTCTATTGAAGCTCTAATTCAGGGACCCATTTTAACAGTTATTTTTTTTTCGGAGGTCAAAAAAGTCCGGGCCAAAAAATGATGCTAAGTGAACACCCATGACACCAAAATGACTTCCAGGACCTTTACAGGATCAATCATGCATCCTTTTTATTTTTCTAACTTTTTGGGAAAAAGTCCTCTTATAACTGTTAAATCCGGACTTTTATTTTTTAAGTCCAAGAATAACTGTTATATCCGGACTTTTATTTTTTAAGTCCGAGAATAAAAGTTAAATCCGGACTTTTATTTTTTCCGGCCAAAATAAAAGTCCTTCTTAATAAAAAACGAACGGCTTATGCGATTGGAATAATTCGTATTGATTTCCAGAGTCCAAAAATGTATACTTCTTCAACATTATATATTACTAATACTACGAATTTAGCATAAACAGACATACATCTATTTTCTCATATGGGGATGAATAAGTAATCTTCATGTCAGGATAACTCGGAAACTAGATCCGACACAGAAAAATGGAAATGATATTCGGAATTAGGAATGAAATTTACTTTAGAAAAGTCTTATTTCGTTCCTCGTGGCCAAAGTTCTTTTTGATCAACACCAGTTGCATGCATTTTGCCACTTGGTATGCATAGTATATGAGGAAATAGTTGTGTGTGTTTTTATGCTAAATTCGTAGTATTAGTAATACATAATGTTAAAGAAGTATACATTTATGGATTCTGGAGATCAATACGAATTGATTGGTGCCTATCTTGTTCCAATCGCATAAGCTGTTCGTTTTTTATTAGAAAGGACTTTTATTCTCGGACATGGAAAATAAAAGTCCGGATTACATTTTTTTGCTATTTTAAATCAACACTTTTTGATCAACTTTGGCCACGAAGAACGAAATAAGACTTTTCTAAAGTAAATTTCATTCCTAATCATTTGCATTTTTCTGTGTCGGATCTAGTTTCCGAGTTATCTTGACACGAAGATCACTTATTCATGCCCATATGAGAAAATAGATGTATGTCTGTTTATGCTAAATTCGTAGTATTAGTAATATATAATGTTAAAGAAGTATACATTTTGGATTCTGGAAATCAATACGAATCGATTGGTACCAATTTTATTCCAATCGCATAAGCCGTTCGTTTTTTATTAAGAAGGACTTTTATTTTGGCCGGAAAAAATAAAAGTCCGGATTTAACTTTTATTCTCGGACTTAAAAAATAAAAGTCCGGATATAACAGTTATTTTTGGACTTAAAAAATAAAACTCCGGATATAACTTTTTTTTGTTTCAAATATATTAAAAAGTCCAAAAATAACTGTTTTGCAAGGACTTTTATTTTAAAAGTTATAACTGTTTGGGTCCCTGCTCTAATTGATACCTTTAATTTGATACCAACAATGCCCAAAAATATTTCGGGGGCTATTTAGGCCCATGTTTCAGCCTCTATCCCGAGAACCGATTGAGATATCCGTATAGTGTAAAATATAAATGGATACCCTGATCAGCACCTTTAATTTGATACCAATATTACGAAAAAATATTTGGGGTCATCCGGGTCCACGTTTTGGTCTCTATCTAGAGAACCGACTGGAAAATTGGAATGGAATGAACTCCCTATTGAAGCTCTGATTGATACCTTTAATTTGATACCAATATTACGAAAAAAAATTTGGGGTCATCCGCGTCCACGTTTTGGTCTCTATCTGGAGAACCGACTGGAAAATTGGAACGGAATGAACTCTCTATTGAAGCTCTGATTGATATCTTTAATTTGATACCAATAATGCAAAAAAATATTTCGGAGGAATCTGGGTCCATATTTTGGCCTATATCTCGGGAAGGGGTTGAGATACCAGAATTAAATGTGGTCATAATTTCAATCTAATATCAGGTGATCATTGTGTCAAAATTTGAATGTGATCGGCCCGGTAGTTTCGGCGTCCATAGGGAACAAACATACAAACAAACAAACAAACTTTCATCCTTATATATATAGATAGATAGATAGGGCTGAGGATACAAGCGAGCCCACAAAAACACCTGGTACGACAAGGAATGTCGCGATGCCTCGGAAAGAAAGAACGCCGCCTACAGGGCTACATTTTGTGCGGGCGCAACGCGAAGCGTATGGGAGCGTTATCGAACGGCGAAGAAGGAAGAGAGGCGCCTTTTTCGAAAGAAGAAAAGGGAGGCTGAAAGGCGCGAGTGTGAAGAGCTTGAGATGCTGGCGGGTAGGAACGATGCTCGAAAATTCTATCAAAAAATCAGGCGGATGACTGAAGGTTTCAAGACCGGGGCAAATTCCTGCCGGAATGATAACAGTGATCTGGTAACTGATGTCCAGAGCATACTTAAGTTGTGGAGGGATCACTTCTCCTCCTTGCTAGATAATGGCAACAGTGAAAGTGCGGAAGGAGAAGATGTACGACCCGAATCCCCAATAGCAGATGATGGTAGGCATGTTCCACCACCTGATCATGACGAAGTGCGAATAGCAGTATCTAGACTTAAGAATAACAAGGCCCCGGGCGCTGACGGCTTGCCAGCCGAGCTATTCAAACATGGTGGCGAAGAGTTGATAAGGAGCATGCATCAACTCCTATGCAGAATATGGTCGGACGAGCGCATGCCCGACGATTGGAACTTAAGTGTGCTCTGCCCAATCCACAAAAAAGGAGACTCCACAGTACGCGCCAATTATCGTGGGATAAGCCTCCTGAATATCGCATATAAGGTCTTAGCAAGTGTATTGTGCGAAAGACTGAAGCCTATCGTCAACAATCTGATTGGACCTTATCAGTGTGGCTTCAGACCTGGTAAATCTACCATCGACCAGATCTTCACAATACGACAAATGCTGGAAAAAACCCATGAAAAAGGATCCGACACACACCATCTCTTTGTCGATTTTAAAGCCGCTTTTGATAGCACGAATAGGAATTGCCTGTATGCCGCAATGTCTGAATTTGGTTTCCCTGCTAAACTTATCCGGCTATGCCAAATGACATTGACTAACACCACCAGCTCCGTCAGAATTGGGAAGGACCTCTCCGAGCCGTTCGAGACCAAACGAGGTTTCAGACAAGGTGACTCTCTTTCGTGCGACTTCTTCAATTTGATGCTGGAAAAGATAATACGAGCTGCAGAACTTAACCATACAGGAAGCATCTTATATCACAAGAGTGTGCAACTGCTGGCGTACGCCGATGACATCGACATCATTGGCACTAACACGCGCGCCGTATGTTCTGCCTTCTCCAAGCTGGATAAAGAGGCTAAGAAAATGGGTTTGGCGGTCAACGAGGACAAGACGAAGTACCTCCTGTCATCACACAAAGAAACAGCACGCCTTGGCAGCCACGCCAATGTTGATAGCTACAAATTCGAAACTGTTAAGGACTTCGTCTATCTGGGAACCAGCATTAACACCAAGAATGATGTCAGCACGGAGATCCAACGAAGAATCACGCTTGCCAATAAATGCTACTTCGGAGTAAGTAGGCAACTGAAAAGTAAAGTCCTCTCTCGACAAACAAAAATCACACTCTACAGGACGCTCATCGTTCCAGTCCTCATGTACGGCGCAGAAGCATGGACAATTTCAAAATCAGATGAGATGGCACTTGGAGTATTCGAGAGAAAAGTTCTTCGTAAGATTTATGGACCTTTGCGCGTTGGCGTGGGCGAGTATCGACGGAGATTTAACGATGAGCTGTACGAGCTTTACACAGACATCGACATTGTTCAGCGAATAAAGATCCAGCGGCTGCGTTGGGCAGGTCATGTCGTGAGAATGGACGAAGGCGCTCCGGCCAAGAAAGCATTTCTATCGAAACCCGCTGAACGCAAAAGAAAAGGGAGACCTCCACTGCGTTGGGAAAATCAGGTGGACAGCGATGCTGCCTCCCTAGGTGTTCCCAAGTGGCGCCATGCTGCACGAAACAGAAGCAATTGGCGCGCTCTGTTGGACTCGGCCAGAATCGTCTAGACGGTTAAGCGCCAATCAAGAAGAAGAAGATAGGGCTGAGGTACGACGTCTGTGAGAGCTACTCCAAAACAGCAGCTTTCTTATGTTCAAACCATGAGTTTTCGATTCTGGGGGCATGTTTGGGGTCATTGTCATGCGTAAATCGCCATCTAATGATATCAAGGAGGGTTTAAATGATCCTGTTTTGAGTAGAACAATTCCCAACAGACCTCGAGAAGTAGGACTAAGTGGAAGAAATCCGAGAAAAGCTCCGTATCTGAGAAAAAATAATGTAAGCCAACGAACTGAATTCGTTCAGAGGACGCCACCGTGCTTGATAGTCTTTCTGGTGTATCTGGGATGAAATTCTGCATTCTGCGGGCGTTGAACGAACATTATGCCATCCGAGCCGAACAAATTTACTTTTGTGTCATCAGATTAAATAACGTTATTCAAGTTGTCCGGTAACATGTTCCTCTGAGCGAATTCAGTTCGTTGGCTTACATTATTTTTTCTCAGATACGGAGCTTTTCTGGGATTTTTTCCACTTAGTCCTACTTCTCGAGGTCTGTTGCGAATTGTTCTACTCAAAACAGGATCATTTAAACCCTCCTTGATATCATTAGATGGCGATTTACGCATGACAATGACCCCAAACATGCCTCCAGAATCGAAAACTCATGGTTTGAACGTAAGAAAGCTGCTGTTTTGGAGTAGCCCTCACAGACGTCGTACCTCAGGCCTATAGGGAACATTAAAGAAGACGATGGCGGATCAAAAATGGAAAAATAAGCAAGAGTTATGAAAAAAAAATTAAAGAAGCTTGGTACTTAATACCGGTTGCAAATTGCGCTGATTTGGTCAACCCTATGCCACGAAGATGTAAGGAAGTTATAAAAATGAAGGAGCTTCAATTAAACTTTAGTTTAAATCTAACTGCAGAAGTAATATTGTAGATTATTTGAAAAAACAATTGAATTTAAAGTTTGTCCCTATTATTTTTTCCAACTTAAATTATACATTTCATTATTTTTGTTTATAAAAATTAAATTATTATACAAAAACCACCCCAGAGTCATTGAAGCATGTCCTCTCCGTGTAACTATCAATATATAGTAATTATTGTTTGGTCATAAAATGAAATAAATGGAGAATTGTAAAATATTTCTCGTGTCCCTATTATTTTTTCCAACACTGTATACTATAAATTTTTGGCGATCCTGCGAACTAATTATTTGAACGAATATACATATATTAGTTTCTTGCGTCGACTAGCTGTGCCATTAATATTTTAAATCGTTAACTACAATACAACAATTAAAAGTTTGAACATTTTAACATATTATTAATACGCTAACATAAATTTTGTTCCATCTTCTCCGTCGAAACTACTGAACCGATTTTAAAACTCACACCATTAGAAAGGTATTGCTCTCACATAGAACTGCGCCAATTTTCATGAAAATTGGTTGGAAAATGTGTCCACAATCGTCGTTGGAAAATTGCCGTGTGGTTGTTGTTGCATGCTTTTGCACACAACAGAGCTGTCTCAATGCGCAAGCATACCTGACTTTGTGCGTGCAATTGTGAACATGTTTGGCTGGATGTGGTGTGTAGTTTCAAAGAAGTAGGTAGCAACGTAAAAAGGTAGCAAAAGCACTACAACAAAAACACAAAGTCAAGGACTAGGATAAGAAAGAATAATTAGGAAATAAATTGAGTAAAGAAAAGAGCAGAAATAGAAAGAAAGAAGTAGGTAGGAGAATTTGGAAGACGAGTAACGATAATAACACTAACAACAACAACAACAAAATAGTAGCAGCATCAACAGGAACAAGAAGAAAATGTTAGATAACAGTGACAACAACAAACAATTATACGAAAACTATAGTTGCACTTTAGTCATAAGAAAACATCTAGAAAGACTGTCGAGTTTCGACAGTAGGCAGCACTCTAGTCTTGATAAATCCGAATTTAATTACATATATTAAACAATGCAGAAACCAATGATTACAATTATCCGAAACTAACAATTCAAAATATAGATTGAAAATTTTAGCCACGACTTTTTCTGCAATTGGCATATCTCCAACAACAACAGCTACAACAGCAAATAATTCGTAATCGCATTTAATTTGTCAATAAAGCAGTAACAACAACTACATCAACAAATATTCACCTAACAGCAATAATAACGACCGATTTAACAACAACGTGCAATCAAACCTATAACTACTACAACGAAAAGCAACATCAATTTTGTTTCAACAATCTTTAGCGATATCAAAACCATCAACTTTATCTACATTTTCATCAAAAAATTACTATCAACATCACCATCAGAATCTTCATTTTATTTCGTTAGCTCCAACATTCTTTTGGTGAGCTGTATTATTTCTATTTATACTTTTATATACATACATATATATTATTATTAATATTCATATTTGTATATATACATATATACATATGTATGTATATATACATATATAACAGAAATTATTATCATTAATATTTTAACAAATTAACTATTTATATTATTATTGTTCACTCCTTTTCCAATTTATTTGAATATTTATTTTCTCATTAATCATGAATCGTTCACCTATACGTACACGAACATATACATCCACAGATCCACAACAAGAAAATCAAAATCAATTTGTAGATTTAAATAATACACAAACTATAAGTTCAAATCAGTTATTTCAAAATAAAAATATTAATAGATCTAAATCCTTAAAACTTCCCCAATTCTGGGAAGAATGTCCTTAAGCGTGGTTTCTTTTAGTTGAAGGACAATTTGAAATTAATCAGATTTTTGATGATAATCTGAAATTTCAAAATATACTTATTTCGCTCCAACGTGATACAATTTCAAAAATTTTAGATGTAATTAATCCTCCACCTTTAATTAACAAATATGAAACTATCAAAAAAACTTTATGTGAAAGATATTCCCTTAGTGAAGAAAAGAGACTAGAACAATTATTTTATAATACTTAATTAGGTGATCGTTCTCCGTCAGAACTTTTTCGACATATGAAATCTCTAACAGGTTCAAATTCAATAGTTAGCCAAGAGTAGGGATGGCAAAAAAAATGAAATAACCGATTAACCGCTTTTTAGGTTAATCGAAAGTGTTCGATTATTAATCGCGAATAATTGTGGGAAACTAACCGATTAAAACCGTTTTTCGATTACAATTATTCCTTTAAAAAAAAATATATAATAAACGAAAAAATCGTAATTTATTAGGAAAAATCGTCAAAATGACAATAAAATCGTCTATTCGGGAACTGGAGGGAACATTTATTGCGGTTTTTTTGGATATACTCACAAAACAGTAGGTAACCGAATTCGGACTCGGATGAAAAGGCGGAAATTCTCAACGTCGATTATTTCCTTTCGATTATTTTCGACTTGAGAGGAAAAAGGTTAATCGAAAAAATAATCAAAAAGAAAAAACCGATACATTTTAACCGTTAACCGAAAGAAATTAACCGATTATAATCGTTTTTCCGGTTATTGTTGCCATCCCTAGCCAAGAGTTATTATTTAAATTATGGATTAGAAAACTTCCCCAACAAATTCAAATTCTCTTAACTTCTAGTAATAATCAAAATATAGATGAAATTAATATTTTAGCTGACAAACATTTTGATATTCTTAATAAACCTCAATCTTCTAAATCAGCTTTTATAGCTAGCGTTGAAAATAATGTACTTTCTGAATGTGTTAAAAATTTAACAGATTTAACTACTGTTATTTTCCAAAATTTAAATAACATAACATCTGATATTAATGAATTAAAATTACGATCAAGATCTAGAGAAAGAAATAATTCAAGATTTAGAAGATTTTCAAGATCTCGAAGTAACAATAATAATAATTATGATCAAATTTGTTGGTATCATAAGAAATTTAAACATAATGCCAACAAATGCATTTCACCTTGCAATTTTAACAAAAATAATATTCAATCTAATTCAAGTAATTTAAACTAAAGCGTTCCATTGTGATGGTGGCTGATAATGGAAACAATGTGAAACCCTATCGCCGCCTCTTTATTTATGATAAATTCAATAATTTAAATTTTTTAATTGACACCGGTGCAATAGTTTCAGTTGTTCCTTTTTCCAAATTCAAATCGTATACAAGAAATTCTGATCTTAATTTAACCCTAATCCTCTAAAGTGAGCCTCTCAGTCTCACTTTAAAGTTTAAAAGCGAATTATTCCTAAACCAAAAAAGATTTTTGTCTGAAATTTTGGGTATTCCTCCATTTGTGTTCATAAATTATGAAATAATTATGATCTTTGGGCTATTTATTTATTTTAACCATTTTTTTTGCAATCGTATAAAATTGTAACGAAAAACCGAAAGTGAGCCTCAAAGACTCACCTTAAGTATCTTTATCGTAATAAGCTTACATTTCTAGAATTCAACTAAATTTTGAATCCGTTGTTTACAAGGTTTACCCCTTGAGGTTTTTACATTGTGAACTCACCATATTTCCCCGGATTTTGGTGAATTCATCATATTTCACCATAGATCTTTATATAATAGGATGTCATAAAATTAACGAGACCGGCAAAGTCAACAATTTCAAAACAATTAACATTTTATCATTTTTCTGTTTACTGAGATTATAAATTACGGAAAAGATGCGTTCAGATAGAGAAACGAACGATCAGCTGCTTTTATGCGTAAGAAATTTCACCACGAACGTCGCGTTTTAAAAACTTGGAATTTGGTTGCGGAAAATATATATTAGGGGCGATCATATGAAAAATTTATTCATATTTATTTGATTCATAGCTTTTCTCATTGTGTGCACAAAAACAAATTTATAACATATGTATTAAAACCATTTGTAATGAACATTCAAACAACTACAAAAATGTGTGAAAATTACAGTTCATTAATATCCCCTATTTTTCGAAATTACCTTTTTTATCTTTATATACTAAAAAAATTGTCATAAACTGTTATAAGAATGTATAGAAATGCTTCCGAATTCATTACTGTATAAATAAAAGTAAAAAACAAATACCAAAATAATGTGTTTCAAAATTTCCCCATAGGTGAGCCTCAGAGTCTCACTTTCGGTTTTACGTAACTTTTTAAAATTCGGTGATTAGGGTTAACAGCAGCTAACGGTTCTACTATCAAAACTTTTGGAACGAAACTTTTGAAACTTAATTTAGGATTAAGACGTGATTTCGAATATCCTTTTATATTAGCTGATATTTCAACTCCCATCATTGGTGCAATTTTTTTAGAAAAATTCGGTATATTAATTGATATTAAAAATAGAGAAATAATAGATTCAACTACTAAATTAAAAGTCTCTGGATCTTCAGGTTATTGTGATATATTTTCACTTAAGATATCATTCACTGAAAATAAGTTTACTAAAATTCTTGATGAATTCCCTTCTATTACCTGTTAACCAGATTACACTAAATCAGTGCAACATCAAACAGTTCACAGGATTGAAACAAAGGGAGTTTTACCTTTCTCAAAACCTAGACGTCTTGATCCAATTAAATTAAGAATAGCAAAAACGGAATTTGAATATTTAGTTAAAACTGGAATATGTAAACCTTCTAATTCCCACACTGCTTCTCCTTTACATTTGGTTCCAAAAAAAGATCCAAATGATTGGAGACCTTGTGGAGATTATAGAAGACTCAATTTTATCACTATACCAGACCGTTATCCACTGCCTCATATTCATGATTTAACAATTGATTTAAAGAATAAACACATATTTTCCAAAATTGATTTAGTCCGTGCTTATCACCAAATACCAATGGCCGAAGAAGACATTCATAAAACTGCAATAACCACACCTTTTGGAATGTTTGAATTTATTCGTATGCCTTTTGGTTTACGTAACAGTGCACAAACATTTCAAAGAATTTGTTTTTGTCTATATTGATGACATTCTCGTTGCAAGTGATAATGAAGAACAACATATAGAACATTTAAAATCCGTATTTGAAAGACTTCAAAAATATAATTTAAATATTAAACCAAATAAATGCATTTTCGGTACAAATAAATTAGACTTCCTCAGTTATGAAATTTCATGTGATGGAATTAAACCTTCTTCCGAACGAGTTGAAGCAACCATTAATTTTGAAAAACCAATTTCAATCAAAAAATTGCAAAAGTTTCTAGGCATGGTTAATTATTTGAAAGAGTTTTTTAGTGCTTAGCACGAAATTTTTATTTTATTTTAATTCAATTTTTTTTTTCCACTTACCCCAACAGTTAATTATTACCATAGATATGTTAAAATGTTAGCAGCAGAACTATGTCCGCTATATGAAATGTTAACATTTACTATTAAACATAGGCCCCTATTATGAGTTTTGTTCGATCTTCGATATTCGCTCGTCATCGAATATCGAATGTCGAAATATCGCCTTCGTATTATGACACTTCATCGCCACCGATATTTTCGTTGCGTATCTAATTTTTCATCGAACAAATTTTTGCTTGCGACGCAGTACTATTTTCTGGTGAAATAATTAAAAATGTAAGTTTTTTATGTCTATTTCAATTTTTCCTCTGCAAAAAAATAAACGCCTTTTGCAACTTGGGGATTTTCATTCATCAGACTGACCAGCCTTTCCAGTTGTTGCTTTGTGCTTACAACTTTAGTCCTGCGTAATATTAATAACAATGTAATTTATTATTTTTTTGCAGAAGAAAAATTTAAATAGACATAAAAAACTTACATTTTTAATTATTTCACCAGAAAATAGTACTGCGTCGCAAGCAAAAGTTTGTTCGATGAAAAATTAGATACGCAACGAAAATATCGGTGGCGATGAAGTGTCATAATACGAAGATGATATTTCGACATTCGATATTCGATGACGAGCGAATATCGAAGATCGAACAAAACTCATAATAGGGGCCATAAACTTAAAGAACTTAACTGGTCAGAGAAAACAACTAATGCTTTTGAAAATGTTAAAAAACTCTTTGCCCAAAAAACACTACTTACACATTTTGATAAACATGGTCAACTAAATCTTGCAGTAGATGCATCAATGTTGCAATTGGTGCATTTTACAACGAATTAGTAACAACACTTTAGAACCACTTGCATATTTTTCACGCAAATTATTCTACTTTTGACAGAGAACTTTTGGCAATCTACAATTCAATTAAACATTTTAAACATTTTCTTGAAGGCCGAAAATTTACTGTATTTACGGATCCTAAACCTCTAACACAAATTCTTAATTCAATAAACAGATAAATCACCTCGACAAATTAGACATCCCGAATACATTGCTCAATTCACAAGTGACATTCAATACATTTCTGGCAAAGATAATATAGTGGCTGATACTCTTTCACGAATTCCAGATATAAACACAATTTTGTCTCAAGATATACATTTACAAACATTACATGAAGAACAACAAAAAGATAAAATTTTACATGAAATTATTTCTAACAAAAATTCTAAAAGTAATTTAAAACAAATAAATATACCAGTTCTTAATCTTAACATTTGGTGTGACATTACTCAACAACCTTTTAGACCATTTGTTCCAAATTCAATGAGGAGAATTTTTTTGATAAAATTCATTCATTATCACATCCAAGTTTTCGAACAACTAGATGTTTAATTTAATCAAAATATTATTGGCCTAATATGCGTAAAGAAATTAACAATTGGACTTCAACTTGTATCAGTTGTCAAAAATCTAAAATTTTCAAACATACAAAATCTATTGTACAAAAAATTAGTATACCTAATGGGCGACTTGAACATATACATATGGACCTTGTTGGTCCATTACCTATGTCAAGAGAAAATCGTTTCAATTTAACTATAATTGATAGAAATACACGCTGGCCAGAAGCTTATCCAATTAAAGATATTTCTGCTTCTACAATTGCAACAACTTTTGTTCAAAATTATATTCATCGTTTTGGCATTCCACTTAAAATAACTGTAGATCAAGGATCTCAATTCACATCAAAATTATTCACTGAATTAACTAAATTGATAGGATCACATAAAATTCATACGTCTCCTTATCATCCTTAATCAAATGGAATGATTGAAAGGTTTCACAGAACTTTGAAAACTGCTATTACAGCTTCAGGAGATTCCGTACACTGGTCTGATATTCTTCCTTGGATTCTACTTGGACTTCGTACTTGTATTAAGGAAGATTTGAAATGCTGTCCTGCAGAATTAGTATATGGTCAAACTCTTAGATTACCAGGTGAATTAGTTATTTCAAATAATAATAATAACAATGAAAATGATAATTCAATTGAGATGATTACTAAATTAAGAGAATATTTTTCACATATCAGATCGAAAGTTTTACATCACAATAAAGAATATTCTTTTATTCCAAAAAATTTAAAATCTTGTAAATATGTCTTTCTTAAAGTTATTCACAAATCTAATTTACAACCACCATTCAAAGTTATATCTAAACATGAAAAAGTGTTTAAAATTCAATATGGAAATAATATTAAAACAGTTTCCATAGATTTACTTAAACCTGCAAATAATAAAATCCAGCCAAAAAACTAGCATAAGATCAGACGAGCGCATCTGTAGTTTTAAATAAACACGCACAGCTACGTGTATGAAGGGATTAAGAAAGCGTATAAGAATAACAGCAGAATTACCCAGCAGGGTTTTTCCATATTTTGGTAATGGCTTGAAATTGTATTCAATGAAATAACACATTACAAATAGCTAAGAAACACTCCTTCGCTAAACTTTGCTCATTACTTGTAATGCGACAGTTTTAAAATTATTATTTTTTCGCTTACTGGTAATGCAGAAAATAATCGAAAAGGTTTGGAGTACTGCCGTTATTTTTTTACAAACGCTTTGCTTTGATTTTAGTTTTTCTAAATAGCAGTTTTGTAAAGCAATTTACCCTCATTTTCGTTTATTTTGCCAGTTGTCATTATAAAACTGTCGTGGCTAGTCGCGTTACTCCATCGTTGAAAATTTTTTAAATAAGCCAATAGCTGTGCAAATACATAGTGTAATAATTATTATTCAAATAGTGTGTTTTTAAAAAAAAAACATTTTGAAAGAATGTTTTGATCTTTTATTCATTCTGTTTGCTATTTGTTTTCGACATAAATTGCTCACCCATAGTTTTAAAATTATTTTTTCGCTTACCGGTATTGCATAAAATAAGCGAAAATATTGGGCACACTGCCGATATATTTTGCAAAGCCTACATTGATTTAAATTTTTGTAAATAGCAATTTTGTAAAGCAATTTACTCTCATTCTCATTTATTTTGCCAGTTTTCATTATAATGCATTATAGATTACTATACTGGATTGTGTGATATATGCAATTACTTATACCAGTGAAAGAACTTATTACTTGTAACAGCTTACTTTTCGCAATATTAATAGCGACTTTATAATATATTACTGTCTACCATATTGTAAGACAATACGGCCAATGGCATGCCTATGTTAAAGTAATGTATTCCGTATTCGAAAGTGTAAGCGATGAATCAAGATTTCTCGATGATTTTACCCATTACATGTAAGAGAAATCTCTGCTGGGTAGTATTGACATAAGTATGTATGTAGAAAATTTTGAATTAAGTCATGTGATGTGTAGCCAGGGACTTGTAACAAAACTCGTAACGAAACGAAACTCTCGTTTCTGGCGTTTCTGTTCCAAGAAACATTAAAGGATAGAAACTAAATTCGAAACCAAAAGATTGTAACGTTTCAATAAGTAACAAAACCTGTAACGAAACTAAATTAATTTTGTTCCTTGTAACAGAAACAGAAACAAAACTCCTTTGTAAAAAAAGTCGTAACAAAACTCCGAAACGTTTCCAGCAGAAACAAAACCTGTAACGAAACTAAATTATTTTTGTTCCTTGTAACAAAATCCGTAACGAAACTAAATTAATTTTGTTTCTCAGAACTTTTGGACTTACACAATTTGCGTATCGCTGAATAACAACGATTAGAAATATGACAAGTATCACAGACTTGTTTAGCGTGTGCGTATTTGATTTTTCTTGCGTTCTACATAAAAATACAGTTTTTCATAAAAAGTGGACTTACATAGTTTGCACTCTAAGCTAACGATATGTATAAACGTAAGAGCAAAATTGAATTAAAAAATGTTTGTACCTAATTTATTTAACTATTGTAACTTCAATAAACATGAATTATCTGAAGTTGAAAAAATTTGAATTAATGCATTTTTTTTTTTTTGATTTTTCATGCATATTTCTCAGTTTTTGTTGCATTTTTTATGCGCAAATTTTTTTATTTTTTAGTACATGAAATTCCATGCCCTATTGATCATAATCCGAAGAAAATACTAAAACGTCATCAAGATACACTACAACAAAATTAAGACTTCTGACAACTTCATCCATGAAACGCTGAAAGGTCTGAGCTGAGTTACATAACCCAAATGGCATTCTCATAAACTCAAACAGACCAAATGGTGTTATAACTGCGGTTTTAGGGATATCTTCAGGATTCACAGGAATTTGATAATACGCTTTCATGAGATCAAATTTCGAAAAAAATTTTTGCGCCTGCCATTTGCATAGTAAAATCAGTTAAATAAGGTATCGGATATTTATCTGGTACAGTAATTTTATTAAGTGCTCGGTAATCACCACATGGTCTCCAAGTACCATCAGCTTTTGGAACCATATGTAGTGGATTAGCCCAATTACTATTGCTTGGACGAATAATTCCGTTATCCAAAAGATATTGAAATTCAGTTTTTGCTATAGCAAGTTTATGTGGATCTAACCTTCTTGGACGAGCCTTTACAGGAGTACCACAAACTGTAATGTGATGGGTAACTTGATGCTTACATTCAGTAGAAAAACTTTGAGCAGAATACAATTCAGGATATTCCTTGAAAAGATCATGAAATTTGCTTTTTCCTGAAATAGCTTTAATGGAAATATTGTTTCCCTTCAAATAGCTAATAGGTGTGTTTAAAAACGTTAAACCGTCGACGAGTATTTTTCTCTTCAAGTCTGGTAACATGTGAAAATATCTCAAAAAATCAGCACCAATTATCGGTCTTGAAACATCTGCCAAAATAAAATTCCACCTATAATTTCGCCTAAGACCAAGATCCAGTTCCAATAATTTTTCACCATAAGTAGGAATGCAAGTGTTGTTAGCGGCATAAAGGACGAGTTTACTTGATTGCTGTGATGATTTGCAAGGGAAAACAGAAAGTTCAGCCCCTGAGTCAATCAAAAATTGAATTTTCGTCTTACGCTCAGTGATGAATAATCGACCAGATGTATTACCATCGTCATGAGTGATCGAGACCTCTGACGAGGGCGAAACTAGTTTTTTGCATTTTTGAAACCACACGACTGTATGCATTTAGTTGCTCTCTCAGCAAAACGCCAATGATACCAACATAACCCTGAATCTTTGCGATTTCGCGATTTTGAACGAGATTGTGAAAAACGATTTTTAGATGAATTAGTACGATTAGAAGAACGTGATCGGTTTTCGATTGCTTCAATTCTCAAAAAAATCGAATCTAATTTTGATGATAAATTAGATAGTTCAGAAGAAGACGATACGACAGGACAAGACGAAATAGATCGTGCATTTGTTTGACTTAATTCAGCTATTGATAACGATGAGGCAGGGGACACAGGCAAATGGATTGGCTACATTGAAGTCCTAGGTAAAATCTTTATTTTGATACCCATATTGCCCACAAATGTTTTGGCGCTATCCGGCTCCACTTTTTGTCCGTTATCCACGGTCTCGACCTTTGTATTTTTTTTTATATTTGTAGTTACCCACCCACATAAAAAAATTACGAATAACCCAAAAAACCGATTTCAAGAGCAAAATTGTTAAAAAATTTAAGACATTTTAACACTCTGGCTGCCAAGGCCTTTTTAGAATTTTGATCGTTCAGTGCCAATGTCATTTGACAATTTTGGTCACCTGAGGCCAACAACTTTTTTTTGTTCCTTTTTGTCTCTTAGTGCCTAAAAATAAGTTTTGACTACTCCCGACTTTATTGTGGACCCTACTTTTGCAGTTATAACGGTTTTTTGGTGTCGCACATTTTCGTGCGACATGGCCTGGGAGAACATAAAATATGTTGTGGGGCCACGTCGCACGAAAATGTGCGACACCAAAAAACCATTACAATTTAATATTTTGGTTTTATTTTATTATTTTATTATTTATTTATGTTTTTTTTTTAATTTAGAATAATTTATAGAATGGCGCGAAGAAATGTAAAAGTAGCGATAATATTGCAGATATATTGCAACTTGTGCTAACTTCGGACAGCGATGATGGAGATTTTTCAAGAGACGATTCTGAAATTGATATTATTGTTTTTTAAATAATATACATTTGAATTTACATACATATATGTTCTTATATTTTTTTTTTGCTCATAAATGAATTGAACTAATAAAAAGGCACATCTAAATTTCCAACATTTTTATTATCCAAAAAAAAATACCATTAAAAGTACACAGGGGCCATGGGAAATACGCCTAAATGTTCACCACAGGCCAGAGAATCCGAATTCCATGTAAAATTCCATATTAAAATGCATGAAAAGGTGCGACGTGGCCTAAAAGTAACATTTAGGTGTCGCACGAAAAAGTGCGACGTGGCTTGATGGTAACATTTAGGTGTCGCGCGAAAAAGTGCGACGTGGCCTGAGGGTAACATTTAGGTGTCGCATGAAAACGTGCGACATGGCAGCCAGAGTGTTAAGATATGTTACCCTTTTATACCCGACTTTACTTCATTTGAACTTGATGAACTCTTCCAAATTTTATTCGATTTTTAATAGCTATACATTTCCGGAAAGCGCCTTAAATAACGCAGCCTACCGTGTGATTTAATTGAAAAATAATGTCCGCTTTCGGGAAGAGTATAGGGCAAGAAGTGGAAGATTCATGAGAAAAAAAAGAAAATGATCATTTTAGACCGCGATATTACCCTCCCTGGGTAGTGTACCAAAAAACGGAATACGCCATTCGATTTAGCGGTTAATTCTACGTATGGATGGATATAATTTTTTTTCTCGTGCAAAATCCTAACTTTTCTCATATATAAATCTAAACATACCTTGAAATTCTGGGAATTTGCGCGGTTTTCGGTGTGGGCTAGTGACTAATGTCTGTATTTCAAAATAATTTTGGGACAAAATAATTTTGGGACAAAATTCTGACAAAAACTAAAAAAAATTCTGCGCGACTTAATAATTTCGAATCAAAATTCTGTATTCCAAAATTCTGGATGGACATAATGATGAAGGGTCATAATCCTGGAAAGTAAAATTCTGGTTTCGAAATAATTTTGGACAAAAATTCTGGTTGTTTTTATTGTTGAAAATAAGGCACTCATATTTTGATTTTTTAAGAAACAAATGTGTAATTCGATTTCCGATTGTATATATATATTTCCGATTTTGTATATATTTGGAATGAAAAATCGCTGAAGGGTATACTACGCAGAAGGACATCACCGTGGCGGTAGCCACGGTTAGGGCACACGTCCGGACGGATGGCGTAGCCCAAGGTTATTTTTTATAAGCGCGGCCGAAGGCCGCCTACGCAGAAAAGTGTTCTGCGCAAAAGCACTGTGGACCGGGCCATTGATATTACTCCGGAAGGAATTCCTTCCCAAAAGTGGGGTTAAGGACGGCATTTTTTGCAACTTTAAATGCCTATATTTCGGAAACTATAAGCCTCCGAACTGTACCGACTTCAGATATAGGATCGCGGGGCGGTGCCACGCCCCCCTGTAAAATCAGCCCGGCGCGATTAACTTACTAAACAGCTGATTATTGAGGCCCCTATTATGAGTTTTGTTCGATCTTCGATATTCGCTCGTCATCGAATATCGAATGTCGAAATATCGTCTTCGTATTATGAGACTTCATCGCCACCGATATTTTCGTTGCGTATCTAATTTTTTATCGAACAAATTTTTGCTTGCGACGCAGTACTATTTTCTGGTGAAATAATTAAAAATGTAAGTTTTTTATGTCTATTTCAATTTTTCCTCTGCAAAAAAATAATAAATTACATTCTTATTAATTTTACGCAGGACTAAAGTTGTAAGCACAAAGCAACAACTGGAAAGGCTGGTCAGTCTGATGAATGAAAATCCCCAAGTTGCAAAAGGCGTTTATTTTTTGGCAGAGGAAAAATTGAAATAGACATAAAAAACTTACATTTTTAATTATTTCACCAGAAAATAGTACTGCGTCGCAAGCAAAAATTTTTTCGATAAAAAATTAGATACGCAACGAAAATATCGGTGGCGATGAAGTCTCATAATACGAAGACGATATTTCGACATTCGATATTCGATGACGAGCGAATTTTGTCTACTATAATTATCCCTTTTAAAGAGTGTTGACCTCTGTAAAATAAATCTTTATTATCGAACCATGTTGCCAACATTTTGACAGGCAAATGCATTTTTGTTGACATAAAAGAGGGCGTCATGAAACAATAATGGATTTTTTACATGAAATGAGGTGACATGCGATCGTTATCAAAAATATGGGTTTATGTCTCATTTTCGGGAAAAAATTTATGACGTTAAGTCCCATTATATTGAGATTTAATGGCCCGCGGGCGTTATTTCCGCACCGTGTAATTCAAATACAATTTCCGATTTTTCAATACATCATTTTGAAAAACAGAATTTTGACTTTACAGAATTTTTGTTTAAAGAATTTTTGTATACAGAATTATGAAAAACAGAATTTTGAAAACGGCATTTTGACATACAGTATTTTGTAACACAGAATTTTGAATCCAGAATTTTGGAAACAGATTTTTAAATGCAGAATTTTGTCTCATAATCATTTTCTGGCCAACCTTTTCGGTGTAACTCCATCCAGTTTTTGGAAAAGTGAATTTTTTTTTTCAGTTTACTTACTCTAAAACATCCTATTTTCATATTCCGGTGCCGGAGGGAATATCTAAAAAAACTCATCTAATGTATACTGAATTGCTTAAAAAAATTAGTTAAATAATAGCTACGTTAAATATTCGATTATTAATTTAGTAAAACCGTTTCAAGGCAACACTGTCATGAATTTTGAAGCACTTTCATTTGGCAAAGCAAAGAGGATAATTCATGGACATACAAATAAGTTAGCTGACTCAACTATGTGAGAACGACTTCAGAGCTCAAATGGACATTAGAAAGAAGTGTAGAGCTTCAAAATACGAAACTAATGACGTATCAGTTTTAAAAATCGGATAAAAAATAAAAAAGTTACAAAAAAAAACAATTTCGGCGGTATTTCGCGGGATAAAAAAAATTTTTTTTGTGTTCCTTAACCCTCTCAACATAAGCTTCAAATTTAGGGGCGGACTTTTACAACTTTTTATTCGACCCTATCTACCATAGCACTATACCTTAGAAATTTGAATTTTCTCCATTAGTTTCTAAAAGCGTTTTGGAAAAAGCTGAGGTATACGCAGAAATGTGTGAAGGTTCTATCTCTTTCTTTCACATTGCTTTTCACATATATACATGATATAGCGCTCTCGCGCGAATACTTTATCCGTAAGGTATAAATAGGAATAATCTATGCCTTATATCAATATATCTGTGCCCGCAAATTAAAGTAGCCTAACTCGAGATAATGCGAAATAGCAATCATGTTTACCCTTCTCTTTCCATTTTTTTAAAGCAAAAATAGCAGACACAAATTTTCTGTTGCCAATTATTCAAACAAACTGCACGGTTGATGTGTCAAACGAACGTTTGACTTTTACAGGTGTTGCCACAGACACGCGAAGAACGTGATACTTGCAACACTGCGGTTCTGATTGCCGTCGCGAACGTACCCAATGTATCACAAGTTTTTGGTTCCTAGTCATACGCATATGGAGTGTGCTGTAGCCATGGGTAATGGCGCAATTTTTTTGGCGCTGATACAATAACGCCAGCGCCAACCGTGGCGCCAACTCACGGTACTTGCGCAATAACACCTTTAGCGCAATTGTCATCGAATAATCGATAAATAACATTTTTTCGCTTGTTACTGTTTACCATCCCCGTTTTATTTCTTTTGGCGGAATTCTGCTTACATATACGAGGGCACAATTAATTTTAATTTTCATAATCATTTGGAAAAATATTCCGTATATATGTGAAAATATGCTGGAAATTAGAGTCACTTAGATCAGTATCAAGCACACATAATTGTGACGTTGTCATACGTATACATATACTATGGTGCTGTTATTGGCGTTGTGGTTGCGCCATTTTACACTAGCGCTATATTGGACCTGGTGTTAGCGCACGAAATTGAGTCAGTGTTATATTGCAATAGCGCATCATTGAGTTGGCGCTATATTGAGTTGGCGCATTTCCCAAATCGGAGTTAGCGCAATAACACCAGGGTTGGTGTTAGCGCAATTGCGCCGCGCAGCGCAGTGTTACCCATGCCTAGTGTGCTGTAGACATGCCTTAATTGAACGAAAAACAAGTAAAAGCGCGGCTGTCTTCGGCAGTACCGAAGACTTCATACCTTTCAGGAGTGGAGAAATGAAAAGTTACCTATGTATGTACATAGCCTAATTTAGTATAATTTATAATTTCAATTCTGTGGGTTATTTATGGAAGGATTTATTAGAAAAAATGGTGCCTGGGCTATTTAAATGGAGGAGTTATACACCAAAATGTCCATATCTGAACAATCGGTTGTATGGGAGCTATATGTTCTAATGGTCCAATGTTGACAATTTTCGGTAACCCCGTTTGGGCCCATATGGGTACAAATACTTTAAAATTTCACGCCGTTAGTTGTTAAAATGGAGGAGTTATACACCAAAATGTCTATATCTGAACAATCGGTTGTATGGGAGCTATATGTTATAGTGGTCCGATCTTGACAATTTTCGGTAACCCCGTTTGGGTCCATATGGGTACAAATACTTTAAAATTTCACGCCGTTAGCTGTTAAAATGGAGAAGTTATACACCAAAATGTCTATATCTGAACAATCGGTTGTATGGGAGCTATATGTTATAGTGGTCCGATCTTGACAATTTTCGGTAACCCCGTTTGGGTCCATATGTCCATATCTGAACAATCGGTTGTAGGGGAGCTATGTTATAGCGGTCCGATCTTAACAATTTTCGGTAATTCCGTTTGGGCCTATATGGGTACAAATACTTCAAAATTTCACGCCGTTAGCTGGTAAAATGGAGGAGTTATACACCAAAATGTGTATATCTGAATAATCGGATGTTGTGGAACTATATGTTATAGTGGTCCGATCTTGGCAATTTTCGGTAACCTTGTTTGGGCCAAAATGGGTACGTCTACTTCAAAGCTTCATGTCCTTAGCTGTTTAAATGGGGAAGTTATGGACAAATTACATCAAAAAATTTCATGTATATCTGAATAATCGGTTGTTTTCTATATGTTTTAGTGGTCCGATTCGGCCGGTTCCGACAAATGATCAGCTGCATATAACAACATACCTGTATTCCGAATTTCATTCAGATATCTCAAAAACTGAGGGACTAGTTTGCGTTCACACAGACGGACGGACGGACAGACGGACATGGCTTAATCGACTCAGCTCGTGATTCTGGTCATATCGGTATATATTTTGGTGGGTCCCCCACGCTTCCTTCTGGTACTTTCGACAAAAATTTTTTGGCACTAAGTTATAATGCCATTTCATTCTCATGAAAGGTATAAAAAACAAACGAATATAAAGATTCATCACTGGGTTTATAAACATATGTATTTTGCACATGAATCTATATGTCGATTCCATCACAATTACAAGCTGTTTTCTATCAAACAGCAGTGCTACCACGCCCTTTTTTTCGGCGGTTCCAGCTGTTATAGCTTTGAACCTCTCGCTTGGGAGTCTTCATTAATCATTTCCGGATAAACCAAGCTTCTTGTGGTGATTTCCCTAGTACCATGCCTTTTTTAGTATTCGGTAAAATTAAACGCGAATTCATTTCGGGTTGAAAACGATCCGCGGCGTAGGATTATGGATTATTTTTTTCAGGCCCAAACAACAATGATTAGCGAAACGATTTTTATTTTATTTCATTCATTTCAAACAAAAATTAAAAGTCAAAAGCTCTAAGACTTCTAATTCCACTACTTAGTTAGTTATATCCACTTAAATGGTCGTTTCGGGTCGTTTTTGACCCGAACGTAGGTCTACGCTTAAAACCACTTAACTCGAGTTAAATGGAAATAAAAACCTTATTGGGAAGAATTCAACACAATAAAAGAACTTAACTAGAGTTAATTCTGCTTTTCGTAAAAATTGCATCCAATAAAAGCACTTATGTTATAAAAGACAATTTTTTGCAATTAACCTTGCTTTAAGATTTCTGGTTCACAACTATTCCCTCTCTAACACTACAAATCCATCATTTCCCCTTTTAAAAATCCGAATTGGTCCAATGAATTGGTCCAATGGTTGAATTTACTTACTTTCTTACGGCTTAGTTTGTAATTAAAACACATCTTTCGTGTAATTTTGTTGCTGTCCAATATATTTCCATCACACCTTGGTGATAGTTATCAAGGGCTAAAACAAAATAACAAAAAACACAGTCAGAAGATTAAATTTACAATTGAAAATCCATAAAAAAATTATATTGGGAAGCAACAAGATTCTCACAAAAATGTGTGTTTAATTAAGAAGTCTGTACTGAGTTTCTGAAACTCATATCTTTTCTAGTATAAATAGGTGGTGACGAAGTGTGGATCGTATTAGTGTGACATCACTTTAATTGATTTTGTTACAGAAACTCAGATTTATTGTGGCAATTTATAACTTTTTAATGTAGAAAAGTTGCAGAAGAAGACCACCAAGAGTTATCAATTAAGAAAATACAGCCACCATATGTGGATAAATAAAATTTTTGCTTTAATTTTCAGTAATATCTTCATTTATTAGGAGTGTTCAATATCTCAAAATTTTTACATATTTTTACGAATAGTTACGAATTTATGTTCTATAACCCAAAAAATTCGCAAAAGAGAGCCAAATTGAGAGAGTAAGAACGCGAGAGAGTTGATAAAAGCTCCAGGTAAAATTTTCACTTGCAACTACAGCAGCTTTAAAAAAATAGAAGTGTCAAAAATATATGATCACAAAAATTTCAATTGGAAATTTACAAACATTTTAAACGCAAATTTCTTGTTGTGGAATAGCCAAAGTAGAATTTTGTTTTGCTAATTCAGTTATTTCCATTCATTTCCAATTTCAAAAATTTCAATTACAACCTAACCTAAAAATCAAATTGTCAAAACAGCGTATTAGCTGTTTTCTTGCGAATGTTTACGGTTTTGAGTTCAATTACTTTGGTTGATAATTTTCTCTTTTTCTCGTTTTTACTCTTAATTTGACATTGACGCTCTTTTTGCAAGTACTTGCAAGTAAAGTTGTTGAACAAAGCTATTATCTTGTTATTAATTTATATACATATATATTTACATTTTGTTTGGGATTTAAAAAAAAATTATAAACGTTTTCTTTCCTTTCTTTTTAAAAATTAAAGTAATAATAAATGGTTCGTTTAAGTAGACATACTATTTTTTCCATGTGAACACATATATGTATATTCGATAACATTTTACAATCTTGTTGAGTTAGTTGTATAATGCTGTGAAAATTACTGTTTAAATATTTAATAACTAAAAATGTTCAACTGGCAACCCTTCTACCTTGCAACCATGCGAGCGATCAGCTGACACGTTTTTACGTAAAAAATCAAAATGATTTTGATTTCTGCGGTACGGGCTTCTGCGTCGTCCGTCCTTGAATAATCAGTTACATACAAATCCCATTAAATAGGTTGGATCAGCTGACACGGTACACGGGTTTACGTTCTCGACTAACTGGACTATAAAACAATAGCTTTGTTCAATAACTCAAAGTTTTTAATTGCTTTTACAAATAGTTACGAATTTTATGTTCAATAACCAAAAAAATTTGCAAAAGAGACCCAAATTGGGAGAGTAAGACTTCGAGAGAGTTGAAAATAGTTGGAAGTAAAATTTTCACTTGCAACTACTTGCAGCTTTAAAAAAAATAGAAGCGTCAAAAACATATGATCACAAAAATTGCAATTGGAAATATGCCAACATTTTAATCGCATATTTCTAATTGCATATTAAATAAATTAGCGCAAAAAGGAATCTTGACGATGTTGTGGAATATCCAAAGTAGATTTTCGTCTTCCTAATTCAGTTATTTACATTCATTTTCAATTTCAAACATTTCAATTACAACCTAACCTAAAAATCAAATTGTGAAAACAGCGCATCAGCTGTTTACTTGCAAATGTTTACGATTTTGTGTTCAATAACTTTGGTTGATAATTTTCTCTTTTACTCGTTTTTACTCTTAATTTTTCACTGGTGCTCTTGTTGCAAGTAAAGTTGTTGAACAAAGCTAATATATGCACAAGTAGCGACAGAAAGAGAAAACAGGATTGTTATTAAACCAAAGGACAAAGCAAAGAATAATAAACATACCAAAGTGGCGCTAAAAACAGTGATAGAACCAACCGCATGTCATGTAACAACAGTGAAAGAGATTAGCAACGGCGGGATAGTAATGCAATGCAAGAATAACGAATCATGCGAACTAGTGCAGAAGAAGATAGCGAAACAAATTGGAAATGAATACGTGATGGAACAAACTAAAGATAAGAGAGTTATAAAGAAAACATTTAAAATTATTGGTTTAACAGAGAAAATTAATAGTGAGCGCTTAGTAGAATGTATTACAAAACAAAATACCATATGTGGGGGTAAAGAATTTAAAGTTGTATAGATTTTTGAAAATCGTAGCCGTAGAGAGGAATGTTATAATCCTCTTGCTGAAACCGATGTACAAACATATGAAAAGATAGCTTTGTTCGCGTACTTTCTCCAACAGCATTTACTCAGCAGCCTCCAACAGCCAGGTGTTGGAGAAAAATGTCACCTATCCTCTCACAAGAGAAAAATATCGTAAGAGGTAAACGAACACAAAATTTGCAGAGTTCAATAGCTTTGGCAAACAGCTGATTTTTATTTACATTCACAAGCCCCAAATTCAAAGGATAAAAAGGATTAAAATTAAAATGATAATAAAATTGGTGGAAATTATTGCTGTTAATTATGTATATATGTACATATAACATAAAAATAATAAAATAAAACATAGTTTTTTTCTTATTTAATTTCTTTTGATTCGTTTTGGGTTTCGTTTTGGTCAGTCTTTTGTCACCTCGCGATAATCTCCTCAATCTAAAAATCGTTCGCATAGGCTCGCAAAAAGGTTTTTTGAAGTTCGGAAATGCATCCGGAACTCTCTTTTACAATAAATCGGCACTGTTTGTTCTATATAAATGCTAATGGAGTTAAAATTCTGCCTGAAAACAGTGGATATATATGCACATATGTATGTATCTGCAATACAATTAACTTCATGTTGTTGTTGTTGTAGCCACCAAGACACTCCCCGAAGGTTTTGGGGAGTGTAGGGGATGTGACAGTCCTTTGCCGGATAAATCCGGTACGCTCGGGTACTAGTCCCTTCTGACACTAGCCCGACTGTCGTGCGAACGATTTTTTCTGGCCATAATCAACATTCTAGGCCGGTGGATTTTAGTCGCGTCTTACGACAGGCATTCCTTACAACGGGTATATGCTAGACCCCTTAACCCGCTGGGGTTCGCTGTTACTATCTAATAAATAGGACTTCATTGTAATAATTATCACACTAACAATTGCTTTTCTTTGTACCCATGTCTATACTGTTTTCCACCGCAGTATGTCTTCGCGTCTGCTGCCCCGCAGAAGACATTTCAATTTAATGCACCCGGCCCTGGCCATGCTTCAAAAAATAATAACCCTCTATGGACCGATCCACAGTACTTTTGAGTAGAACAAACTTTTGCGTTGGCGGCATTTGGCCGCGCTTTAAAAAAAATAGCCCCAGCCAGCAAAATTTCCTTCCTCGAATTATATCTGCGGGGCGATCGGGAGTGTTATAATTAGTAAAATTAACATCCATAGAAGATTTCCCGAAAGTTCCAGTGGTTTGAAAATAAATACGGCGGGCGCATTATACTGAAGCCGACCCACTGCAGAACTACTCTCGGAGGGTGTGCCACCCACTACCTAGAGTGGCTGCTATTTTTAAAATCCGGATAATTGGGTTTTAGTTAGAATTTGTTGTCTATCCAGGCTCAGTGAAACTTTCAGGAAATATTCTGTAGATGATAATTCATCTGATCTTAACACTTTCAACTATTATTAAATCATAATATTAAAGTTCTCCAGAAATAGAATTCTCCCGGCTGAGGGTTATTTTTGTAAAGCGCGGCTGAAGGCAAAAGGTGTTCTATACAAAACAACTGTGGATTGCTCCATGGATATTAATCCAGAAAGAGAATTCTGCCGGCTGAGGGTAATTTTATTGAAGCGCGGCCAAAAGCCGCCAACGCAGAAAGATGTTCTACATATACATACATTAATTTAACAAGGAATATCTCCTGAACTATAAGCGTCCGGAGGGTAGTACTTTGTTTTTTGTGATCTGTGAGACCACCCCTACCCTCTGGAAAATTAATTGTTATCGGATCGTGGATCATTATATACAAATTTTCCCTCTATCCAGGCTGGGGATCCAACCCATGACCTCTGGTATGGCAGACTAGCCACTGTCCGCCACACCACAGTGGCCACAACACTCCCCACTGCACCACAGCGGCCCCGTTAATATATATTCTCGCAAAGGAGATTACAATTTACTAAGGTACATAATATGCATATAAATACTTCGCAAAAAGTATGTAACTTATTTTGCATATTTAATTTATCCATATTTGTTGCCAATTTAGTGTATTTTTCCAATTTTATAATTGATTTGTATATTTTGCAAATCTTGTTACTTGCAAAAATTCAAGTCAGCTGTTGTTTGATCAGCTGTTTTCCTGTTGGAAAATTGCTGTTGGCAAAAATTTGTCCAACAGAATTCAACAGCTTCTCACAAAATGAAATGTCAGTTTTCTCTCTCAGTTGGTTCTCTTCTGTTGGAGATTTGGCGTAAAAAAACGGCGACAAAGTGTTTGTTTTTAAAAGTTTTCGAAAAACATCAAAAAATATCAGTAAACGAACAAAGCTGATATTGCAACAAAGGAGAATAAATATTGAGTGGGACTCATGCGTTACAATTGAGTATTTAAGAATATTTAGATTTTTTAAATGCTTGGGTTTCAATCACACGGCTGTTGAATGTATTAACAAGAAAGCCTGTAGAAAATGTGGAGGAACTCATGATTTTAAAGAATGTTCATCAAATGTTTATAATTGTGTAAATTGTTGCGAACTAGTACAAAAGAAATTGCTTTAAACGGATATACATCATTCCGCGTTTAGTAAAGTTTGCCAAGCATTTAAAAGGTATATGGAAAGTAGATTAAATACTAGAAAGTAGCAAACAAAAAATAAAGATCTTAAGTGTTTATACCTTAATATTAATAGTATCCTAGGCAATAAAACTGAATTAGAAAACTAAAAATCCAGGTATAATACTCTGTGCGGAAACATGTACCACGAGTCATATAACAAACCAAGAGTTGAACATTCAAACTTACAAACTAGTACGATGTGATTCCCATAGTAGGCACACTGGTGGTGTTTTAATATATGTATATGATTCTATTGAATATAGTATTAAATACAACAAAGTAATAGATAAAAACCTATAGTGTATTTTTATAAAATTGAAGCATTTCGAACCAAAATGGCAAATCGGAGTTGTTTATCACTCACCTATCACAAGTAACTCTGATTTTATAAATTATTTACACAACGTTCTAGATAGTACGTGTGAACTTTCTGATAGCAATATTCGATTTTAATATTAATTTGAATAATATATCAACGTACAGTACTCAACTCATAGATCTAAATCTTACTCTATGCATCAAAAAGTTAATTTTGACACTCGTATAACTAATTTATCCAAAACAAAAATCGATTTACTATTTTCTAATACGGATAATATCGTATGTGAAAAATTAGATGAACACCAAATATCCGATCACGAAGCAATCCAATTTAAAATTAAAAGTACTCCCAAATTAAAAATGAGATGCTTAAAAAAATAACATCATGGCAGTATTATAATAATGAATCCCTTATTTATCATTTACGCCTATGTGATTTCAGTAATTTTGATATAATCGATTTGGACAGAGATGTAGAATAATTATTATTTCATTTTGAAATTATAAAAAAGTCTTACAAATTTTCTTCAGGATCATAAAAGTCTTTTGATAATATTTTTTTCCTGATGAAAATGATAAAAATCTTCTATAATTATTATTCAGAAACTTATATTTTAAAAATCTTTCCATAATAGTTATTTCAAATATATATTTTTTAAGTCCTCAAAGACTTTTATATTGAGACAAATTTGAAAAAAGTCTTTGCGTAATTATTATCAGTAACAAATTGTTTTTTATATCTTCAAAGACTTTTTCATTGAGACAAAGTTCAAAAAAGTCTCAGAAAATTTTCAATAACTTTCATATAAGTATAAAATGAAAATAACTTTCATATAAGTACTTCAAATTCAAGCAAATTTGCAAATTGAAATTGTATGAAAGATTTTTATCGAAGATATAAAAAATAAATTTGTTACTCAAAATAATTACTTAAAGATATTTTTGAAATTCGTCTCAATGAAAAAGTCTTTGAAGACCTAAAAAATAATTTGTTACGGATAATAATTACTCAAAGACTTTTTTCAAATTTGTCTCAATATAAAAGTCTTTGAAGATATAAAGCAAAATTTCTCATTTATAATAATTACAAAAAGACTTAAAAAAAAATATCTCAGAAATAACTATTATGGAAAGACTTTTAAAATATGTTTCTTTCAATAATAATTATTTTTTGATTTTTATTTTTTCTCTTATAATAATTACAACTCTGGATTTGGATAGTAAGGTTATGCAAATAAATAATAATGTTCTAAATGTTATGCGAAGTTTGACACAGGAAAAATTAATTAAACTAAAAGTAATGAATAAATGGTATGACAGTGAGCTAGCCAGTATGAATAAACATAAATTTGAGCTATATAAACTGGCCCAAATTTCTGGAGAATGGGATGAATATAGAAATATTAAAAGAGAATACAAAAAGTTACTAAAAATAAAAAAAGCTAATTACATGGAGTATAATATAAACATTAATAGTCACGATAGTAAAACGATGTGGAAATTTTTGAAACAGGCAGTAGGTATGGTAAATGAAAATTCGCCAATAAAGAAGATTGTGATAAATGACAGAATATACGAAAATGAACACGAAATTGCGAATAAATTAAATAAATATTTTGTAGATAGTATTACAGATATTTGCAGGAATATAGAAGTAGTTGATAGAGACGTCAACATACCTACTCAACCAACTTGTAATTTTAAATTTTTCAAAGTGAGCACGGTTGATATCGAAGAACTTGTAAGTAAATTGAAAGCAAAGAGAGGTGGAAATAAATTATTATCTGATGGTGTTGTTAAAGACATGATACCTTATCTAGGGTTTTTCTACGTCCAGATTATTAATGAAAGTTTAAGTAGTGGCATATTTCCCACCATATGGAAAACTTCTACTATGGTCCCAATCAAAAAAGTTAAAAATACTATTAAGGCAGAGGAGTTACGACCAATAAATACATTGGCCAGTGATGAAAAAATGTTAGAACTGGTGGTAAAAAATCAATTAGTCCAATATTTAGAAAATAATAAGATACTCATACCTCAACAATCAGGATTTAGACAAAAGCATTCTTGTGAAACAGCTTTAAATATGGTTATAGCTGAATGGAAAGAAGAACTAAATAATAAAAAGTCGATAATAGTAGTGTTCATCGATCTCAAAAGAGCATTTGAAACTATCGACAAAAATTACGAGATATTGGTATTAGGAATGTGGAATTAGATATTAGCAAAAAAATATGGTTTATTAAAAGAACATGTAAAAACTTAAGTACTTATGTATTATAAAGTAAAAGTATACAGATCCGTAGTTGAGCCCCACTTCATCTATTGTGCTACAATTTTCTTTATCATGAAAGATTCGCAAATTGAAAAACTACAAAAAATGCAAAATAAAGCAATGCGTTTTATATTGAATAAAAATTATTATACCCATATCAAAGATATGCTACTTAGTTTAAATTGGATGAGCATTAAACAACAAATATTTTACTATACAATGAAGTTTATTTACAACATAAAAACCGGAAAGTTGCCAGATTATCTAAGAACAGGTATTATATACATATAATCATGACATCCATGGCATAAATAAGAGTCAGAGAAATGATTTATATTTGCCTAAACTGAATCAGAAAAAAATAGTCTCTTTTATAAAGGGTTAAAATGCTTCAATGAATTACCTGAAAATATCAAAAATTGTGATAATCATTTATTTAAATGAAGGTTAATTAATTACACGAAAGGTATGAATAATATTATAATAATAATAATGCCTCAGACACACATGTGGTAGAAATATTATAATATCAATACTATGATTTGGCTTTACTATGAAAATTTTCAATTAAACTACAATATGAGAGTGACACATATGTGGTATAGATCGCAATATTTCTACTATACTACGATGTGTGTCTCTAGTAGGGTGCCGTGATTTAATCCCAAGTGGCATAACCCCAATTTTAAAATTTGGGATTATGTCACCTATGTGGGAGTGACATAATCCCAAATAAAAGGGAGCCAGAATACCAAATCACTCGAGTAGATACTAGTGCCGCTGTGGTGCAGTGGGTAGAGTGCTCGCCTGCTATGCCAGAGGTCTCGGGTTCAAACCACGGTCCGAGAAAAACACCAAAAAATTTTTCTAATTAGTAAAAATCCAATTATTGGATTTTTTAAGAGCAGCGGTCACCTCTCGGCAGTGGGCGGCATACCCTCCGAGTGTATTTCTGCCATGAAAAAGCTTCTCACAAAAAATGCATTCGCCGTTCGGAGCCGGCATAAAAGCTGTAGGTCCACCCAATTAGTAGGAAAAACAAAAAGGAGCACACCTCGAATTGGGAGAGAAGCTCGGCCATAAAACTCGTCAGAGTTAAAATAGCGCCATTGTATTATATTATTATTATAGATACTAGTGCGAAGCAAAATCGCGATTTTTGCTTCCAAATTTTTATTTTTTATAGACATATGTATGTACATATTTATATACCTATCGATCTATTAAAAAAACGCGCCGCGTATTATAGACATATGTACATACATATGTATTAAGGTGGAGTGAAATCATATGGAGATTTTTTTTGTTCTTTTTTTGAACGTACCAGCAATGAAAAGTTGCCTTTATACGAGTTAATGAACCCCACAAAATTTTATGGCGATAGGATGACGTTTTGAACTGCCCCCAGCCCCGCAAAGTTGAAAGCAATAAGCACTAACTGGTGCAAATATGAAATTTTGAAAATTATAAAATTAAAAAAACGAGGTATGAGGATTGATAAACATGGCTAAGCTGAGTATTAAAGTGAATTATTTTTTTTTTTAAAACAACAACAACAAAAGTTATTAAAGGTCAAAGTTTATATTATGCATTTTTTAAATTGCATTTAGGGTAGCTATGCTGGTAACCGACCACCCCCCAGTAACCGGACACTTTTGTCTTTTACCGCTTAAAATAAGAAAACTGTTTATTTTTTCTTAATTTTGAAAACTGCGATCAAATTAGCCATTAATTTTAAACAAATTCGCCACTTGGTTTTCGTTTTATTTTCAAAAGAAATCCTTGTGGCATCACATTTAGTTTGCGTGTATGAAGTGAAGTGTGAAAACGTGTGATTTCTTATTTTTTTCGTAGTGGCGCTTCATTTCTTTCAAGTAAGTTTTTATTAAAATTGATTGACAAAAGTGTTTCAAAAGGCTGTTTTCATGCACAATAATGATAAAAATACGTAATATCAGCATAAAATCATTAGAAAATATTACACATTTTAGTATATTCACCTGTCCGGTTACTGGCACGACAATTAGAGTGTTTTCCAATAACCGGACACTGTGTCCGGTTACTGGAAAGCGTTAAAAAACCTACTATGCCAGTAACCGGACACGCTTTTACTTTAGTATTATATTTAATAATAAGTGTTAAAATTTCAATTATTTTCCGAATGAGTTATAGAAATGTGAAGGAAAAGGAGCAGAAGCAGGTCCAGTTAAGTAAAAACATTAGTTGGCGTTAAATGCTATTCGGACAATGTTAGGTATTAGTGGCTGCCACCGCTCGTACAGTGCGAAGATCAGGATTTACATTTTGTGGAATAACATCCGAGGAATAAAGAGGGCAAGCAACTGATCCTAACGGAAACATAAGAAGATTTGTTGAAGGAAATAGTGGACAATGTTTTCCACTTGCTACAGCGCAAACACATTTACTATAATTAAGTACCTATTTTAGTAGGCCTCATAACCAGTTGTGATACTACGTGGATCTCTGGATTACACACCATGTAGACGGAGATTGGACGCCTATGAAAGTGATCCAGCTATCCGCTTCGTATGGGGTAAAACGTCAAAAATTTGTATGTTTTCAAGCTATTCCAGACATCCAAAGGTGCATCTGTCGAGCAAGCGTACATGGAGTAAGAGCGGGACAGGAGCTCTACGCTTTATACCTCCTCCTCATCCCTGCAGTTTCGACATAAATCATTGGTAAGGAGAACCATGTGCGTTCCATGGATACCCATGACGCAGTAGCCCGTAATTATATCAACTAGAGGGCCAATGTGGGGGTGACTGAGAAGAGAGATATTCGAACAAAGTCGATGAGTATCCATGAGTATTCAAAAGTTTTTTTTTCACACTCAAAGGTCAACGATTCTAGATAAAATAGAAATGTTGTGGATAATGCTTTACCTTCTAAAACAATCCTTTCTAAAAAAGATGACCTCATTAGTACAGTACGAAAATTTATAAAAAACATTACAAGAAAAAACCTCATTGGATTTCAGACATTTCTAATTGTTTAAAATAAAATAATTAAGACCGCGGTTGTCTTCGACCGGACGTTATGGATACCTTTCATGAATGAGGGAATTTACACACATGGTCTGATTTCCATTAACTTGTAATGTCCGTTCTTGTGGGTTATGTATCCAAGGATTTATTACAGAAAATAGTTTAACGTCCTTATCCGTTTAACTGGAGAATTTATATATATATATATATATATATATATATATATAATATTTCTAATAATACACTGACGCGTATATAACTCCAAGATCTTCAGGCCGAGCTTTATTCCCAATACGACGCGTTCTCCCTAATTTTTATTTTTCCTACTTATTGGGTGGCCCAACAGTTCCATTTCGGCTCCGAATGGCGAATGCATTTCTTACGAAAACCTATTTTATGGCAGAAACCACTACCCAGATGTTACCGCTAGTTGTACAAATTCCAATAATTAAGTTTTAATTAATTTAATTTAATTTTTGGTGTTTGTCCGGGCTGAGAGTTGAACCCACGGCCCCTGGTATGGCAAGCGAGCACTCTACTACTATATAACAGTAATAAATACATACATATATATGTAAATATACATATTTTCCCTTAAAGTGTATTGAAATAAGTAAAGCATGTGCCAGGGTTGGCTTTTCTTGTTATTGAAGCCTTTTGTTTATTTATTTATTTTATATTAAAATTTAAATATCTTTTCCAATGCCTTTTCTAAAGTTTTTTAAATAAAAAATTTCAATAAAACTACAAATTTGTGGTTTTTATAACGAAAAAATAAGTGTCCGGTTACTGGATCTTTACTGTCCGGTATCTGGAAAGTGTCCGGTTACTGGCATATTTCGACTTTTTTACAATAATAATTTTTGTAAAAAAAAACTGACAGCTTTCTATGAAAATGGTTAATTTTATTAGATTTAGAATTAGTCAATGCTCATTTATTAATTTAGGGTTAGTGAATATTACTAATAGACTGTAATTCAGAGGAGTTTGAAAACAAAAAATTAGTTAAGTGGTCGGTAACTGGCATAATCACCCTACTTAAAAACTACTGAACCGATTTCGAACATTTTTATACCATTCGATAGGTATTTTGATTCCCTTTAATTTAGTATACATTTTATATATTAAAAGTAAGGGGGGTAAAAGGGGGTTGACCCCCGCAAGGGGGGTATTATGGAACCCACATAAAATGTATATCAAATTAAACGGAATCAAAATACCTATCCAATGGTATAAAAATATTCGAAATCGGTTCAGTAGTATTTAAGTAATTGCAATTTAAAAAATGCACAATATAAACTTTGACCTTTAAAAACTTTTGTTGTTGTTGTTTCCAAATAAAAAAATTCACTTTAATACTCAGCTTAGCCATCTTTATAAATCCTCATACTTCGTTTTTTGATTTTATAATTTTAGAAATTTCACATTTGTACCAGATCGTACTATTTTTTTCAACTTTGTGGGGCTGGGGGCACCTCTAAACATGCGAGTAGGTCAATAAAATTTTGCAGGCTTATTACTGGGCTAGAAAGGTGCCGTTCTGGCTTTGGAACAAATTGAATTTCCAAAAAAAATGTTTCACTCCACCTTAATATGTATACACCTATCGATCTATTTATCGCGCGATTTTTTCTTCCAAATTTTCATCTGTTTATAGACATATATACAATGTACACAAATATTTATATACCTATCGTTTTATTGAAAAAAGTCTGTATATATGTAAATATATTTAATTTTAATGTAATTTTTTAGTTTTAAAGTAATTTTTTGAGAACATGTGTATTTAAGTACATACATATTTCATCTTATAAATATACTCAATGTATTATTGTATAACAACATTAACTTTATTGTCAGCTTTAATTTTTTTGCTTAATGTAATAAAAACTAAGAAAAAATCTGAAATGTTTTTTTGGGCTTGAAAATGACATTATCCCAATTGGGATTATGTCACTACGCCTAGGGTGACATAAGCCCAAGTAAAAAAGTTGGGATTATGTCACCCTAGGGGGAGTGACATAATCCCAAATAAAAAATTTGGGATTATGCCCCTTGGGATTATGTCAGCGTACCCTCTAGTAGAGCTTACGATTTCTCGAGTTCGAGCGAGACGAGATTTCTCGCGAGACTCGACGTCTCGCAAGATTCTCGAATCTCGAAAGTCTCGAAAGGCTCGCGAGATTCTCGACATTCAACTACATCGCAGAAATAGCGGTATAAGCGTACTATGCTGTTTTATAGCATGTTCTGATTTTATGTATTTACTTACATGTGTATTCTGCATAATAATTCAACCATTTTCAGGTGTATTTAAAAAAAAATTCAAATTTGTTTCCGGAATTTTGAAGCGAAATACAATTAAAATTTCGTAATATTAATTGTTTTCTTTCCAATGACATACAAGAAATTTTTCATATTCATATTTTTTTGACACAATACACATAATGTGTTATCGAGAAATCCGAGAAACCCCAGTCAGAACACTACTCGTCATATAACGCGTTATATAACGCACAGCTATAACGCAAAAATGTGTTAGTTCGCCATAAAACGAATGCGTTAGTTTTGTTCTAGCGTAGGGAGAAATCTAACGCACTCACCGCTGTACGTGTGCACACCCAGCCAGACACGACTAACGCATTCACCAACACATTCAAACCAAATTTCCATTATTACCAACACACTGAAATGTATTTGTCAAATTTTTTGTTTCTTTCTTCTTTCTTTCTCACTCTCTTTTCACAAACATGGTATTCTTAACGCTTTTCACCGTTAGCAATAACATGTTATACCTAACTCATATCTACGTTAGCGCTAACATGGTATGCCTATATGTATAATAGGCAATATGTTAGAGCGAGAGCACAGATTGTTCAAAAATCAACAAAGTTGGCTGCGAAAAGAATAACGGAATAAGTAAACACGAAATCTTAAACGGCGTCATTTTCATTGCGATTTTTAGTAAGTAAAATCGGTTCGGAAAATGTAAAAATATTTTATTTGAGATCTCAATATGGAATATACTTACATAAAATTCAGCTGCAAATGGTAATAAATAATTTAGAATCATGTACATATATCACATATGTACGTATTAATAAAATAATTTATGTATTTCAGATTCAAGAATTCAGAAGAGGTGTCCACTGATGAGCCTCCAACTAAACGGTGAGCTGGACTAAAAATGGAATCAAAAAGTCCGGATTGTTCGGATGGGGACGGTAATGGACATATTTAAGCTATTTTCTTTATTTATATAAGTTTTTATTGTAACAATATAAGAAATAAAATTTGAAGCTGAAATGAAAACTGTTATGCCTAACTCATTTTAGCGTTAGCGATAACGTGTTATGCCTAACTCATTTCCACGTTAGCCATAACTTGTTATGTCTAACGTATTTGTCCATTAGCCCTAACGTAGTAAGTCTAACACATTTCCATGTTAGCCCTAACGATTAGAGCTAACATTTTGGCTCGTTATTGCTAACGTGAGTGAGTGAGATATATGCATTCGAATATGCATTTGCTAGAAAGAGATGAAAGTCATATACATGTGCACACGTACAGCGGTGAGTGCGTTAGATTTCTCCCGACGCTAGAACAAAACTAACGCATTCGTTGTATGGCGAACTAACACATTTTTGCGTTATAGCTGTGCGTTATATAACGCGTTATATGACGAGTAGTGTTCTGACTGGGCATGTATATGACTCATCTCTTTCTAGCAAATGCATATTCGAATACATACATATATCACTCACTCACGTTAGCAATAACGAACCAAAATGTTAGTTCTAATCGTTAGGGCTAACATGGAAATGTGTTAGACTTACTACGTTAGGGCTAATGGACGAATACGTTAGACATAACAAGTTATGGCTAACGTGAAAATGAGTTAGGCATAACACGTTATGGTTAACGCTAAAATGAGTTAGGCATAACAGTTTTCATTTCAGCTTTAAAATTTTTATTTCTTATATTGTTACAATAAAAACGTATATATATAAAGAAAATAGCTTAAATAAGTCCATTACCGTCCCCATCCGAACATTCCGGACTTTTTGATTCTATTTTTAGTCCAGCTGACCGTTTAGTTGGAGGCTCATCAGCGGACACCTCTTCTGAATTCTGAATTCTTGATTCTGAAATACATAAATAATTTCATTAATACGTACATATGTGATATATGTACATGATTCTAAATTATTTATTACCATTTGCAGCTGAATTTGATGTAAGTAGATTCCATATTAAGATCTCAAATAAAATATTTTTACATTTTCCGCACCGATTTTACTAAAAATTACAATGAAAATGACGCCGTTTGAGATTTCGTTCAGTGTGTTGGTAAAAATGGAAATTTGATTTGAGTGTGTTGGTGAATGCGTTAGTCGTGTCTGGCTGGGACGAGATTTAATCGAGAACCCGAGTCTCGCTGGTCTCGTTTCTCGAATTTCTCGACACTGCTCGAGATCGAATCGTAAGCCCTAGTCTCTAGCATTAGATAGATGTTTGAAATTGAGTGGACTGGTGTTACATGTTTCAATTTCAATTTCAATTTCGATTTCATACTAAATTCCAAATGTAAATTCCGTCCCAAACAATATTAAATGCGAATCATTGTATATTGGCAATTAATGTAATAATATATTTAAGTAACTTTAAGTGTTGAATTAGACCCGAAGAGTCGTAATAAATAAATAAATAAATAAATATAATGGTCACTCAATTCACTCCTTCTGAACTGGAGAGGGTCAAACTACAAATGATCTAGTTCCCTTTGACACCTATTCGCTAGCTCGGAACTAGAAATTTTACTGACTAGTTATTGAGTTCCCTGCAGGGAAGTTACGCTGAACTCAAATATATGTACATACACACGTAAACTAATATGTACATACTAATAACGCTACGAAAGTGTATATATGATGGGATTACGTACAGAAGGGTAGGTTGGTTTTAAGTTAAAACTTTTAACAGTCATACATATGTAGATATGTATGTATGCATTTATATACACCCAGCAGCATTCGAGGCAAGGAGGTGCATATTCATTATGAAAAATACTCTGAAACTGGGTTCAAAATTCATTGCTGAAAAACTAACTGAACACGCAGTGAAGACATCAGGTGTACTGAAATATATACCATGGAAGTGTTCCCTGTGTATTCAGCCCTTTTTTCATACAGAAACTCTCGCTTCTCGTTCGACAGTTTTTAGGTAGTTGATTTTCGACGTCACCTCTATATAAAAACGAAAAGGAAAGTTCAGATTTTAGAACTACATCTCTACTGAATATTCAGTAGTAAATATGTGCTGTTTTCCAGCTGGTAAATACTGCTGGGCATGCATATATGGAACTACATATCGACACAACTTTCCTTTGAACGTCGTAACTTTTCGAAATTTATCTATGTACATATTATAATCTTCTTTACGCACTACTATAAGCCGAAAATTTAGATGGTGTTTTTAATTATATCTTACTTATTCACGGGTAATGTATAAATTCGCAATCCTCAATCTTTAATTTCACAATTCAAGTACTATTTTTAATTCGCAATTTTCAGCACTATTGTCTAAACCTCGTCACGATGTGTGAGACAAAGCTCTGAATATTTATACAACATATTTTTTACTTTTCACACACACAAATCTTCTATAAATTGTGAGACATATGCAACAAACCAAGAGTTACTAAAAGCATGTTCAGATTGACGTAATTTATGAGTAATTTCAGCGATAATCGTTGTTTCGGCGTTAAACCACATTCAGGCCGTGTGTGAATTGGTATAAAAGTACGCAGGCTATTTAAAATTTGACAGTTGTGAGGTGAATAAAATTTACCTAGCCCTAGGGCATGATCCAATTAAAAGGTTCGCTGGCCGCCATATTTCTTTCGGTTTTAGAAAAGTTTCAGGTCCTCATACGTCATTTCCTTTTGCAATTGGCACAGCTGTTTGTTTGGTTGTTCGCGGCTTTATTGTTCCTTTATTGTTCCTAGGGCCTAGGGGCTAGGTCATGGTGAAATAAGAGAAGAGCTGTTTGCAATAGTCCAATATGGCGGCGAATTTTGACAACCTTCACCCTCTTATAAAAAATATTTCCCTCTTGGTTTTTTTCTTTACAAATCCTACCGAGATTCCATACAAAAATTGTATATTCATTCCCATTTAAGTATTTTAATGAGTAGGCATTGGTTTTCTATTTTTGTTTTGTTATGACATTTCCATATATATTTTCAATAAAAAATGTTAAAAAAAATCACGGAAAATCAATTTGGGAAGAAAATATTGTAATTTTTCTAAAAAAAAAAAAACTGAAATAATAATATTATTAATTAGTTTCAGCGTTTTTCACCGTGTGTATCATCGGCAGTTCATTCAAGTTGAGCACATTGAAGGCGCTGCGTTTCATACCTTTCAAGGTCGTAGCAATTGCCGAGGGGGCATCAGCCGGCTATGCCAGCATAACCAATATCTTATCCATGTCAACATCAGACTCCTTCCTTTAATTGCTGCTGCTTTATCGTCGCATAACGCATGCAAAGCATTAAACAGTCGGCGTACAGCTCAACGGAATTCGAATGGGTATCGGTGTCCTAAACCTATTCAACTGCACCTCAGCAGGACTCAAAATCGGTTCCATCGCTGTTGAGCGTGTGTAATGGAACATGCGCAGTGCTGCTATACCCCTCACTTAGCTGCGAACTTGGCTTTAAGTGGTGTTTGTCACGCTGCCACTTTATTGACTTTTCCGCCGCATCAGTGCACACGTGATCGCTCAACCCCTGATAGTATTCAATGTGTTTGCTCAAATTGTTATCTACACGCAGCAACAAGTGCTTTTCTCCGCCTCGCGCAACACATGCAACTCCAATATTTGCGCGCCGCTCATAAATTTTACGCTGGTTGACATCTTGCAGCGCTGTCGTCAATACGTCCCAACTGCGACTCTTTTGCTCAGCACCCAACACACCAGGAGGGTGTTCCAGCGACCACTTTTTGAAATTCTCATTTTGCGTACTGACATGCGCGTCGATAGAAAATACGCTTCTTGGCGGCACTTTCTTGAAATCTATGTTTAGCGCAATGCAAAAATTTTTTCTGACTAGATTGAGCTATTCTATTATACCATGTCTCCACATAACGTGTTTCGCTCTTTTTTTCTGCATTTTCTCTCTCAATCTTGTTTCGACACGAAAACCACTGCCGAAACTCGCCAATTTCGATACAAATTTCTGATGCTAGCCACACACCTTGCAATTTTTTATACAACTTGGTCAAGTTGCGCTTGAAATTGCAACGTTTTTCGGGCTGTTGTATGAAGTTGTGTATCGGTTGTACGAAAAATCAAAAACTTTTGATTTTTTGGCAAGTTGTACAACTTGGTTGCACCGTTTGGGGGCATGTTTATGAGTAATTTCAGCGATAATCGTTGTTTCGGCGTTAAACCACATTCAGGCCGTGTGTGAATCGGTATAAAAGTACGCAGGCTAGTTAAAATTTGACAGTTGTGAGGTGAATAAAATTTACCTAGCCCTAGGGCATGATCCAATTAAAAGGTCATTAGCCCGTTTCTGTAACCTTGCGATATGAATTATAACGCAAAATACAACCCTGTTTCATATTTATCGCAAGGTAGTGTTTCTGTAAGTGTGGTGAATTTTGGTTTTCGTTATTTCTTGCGATATTCATATCACCAGCTTTGAGGGTAGTGAAAACAGATACATTTCAAAATAATGAGTGAGGTTTGTATTAAATTTCTTGCATTTTTATTTATTATATTAGTTTGTGTTTTGTAGAATAAAATTATAAGTGGGAAGATTTCTAAGTTGCAAAAAGTTTCGTTAGTTTCCTTGTTTCTTCGGCTATTTCCATATACGTATCGATATTAGTTGTATGCTTTAGAAAGTTAACATCATGCCAGATAGTTACAAATCCGTCCTGAATTGGTATGTAATTAGAGTTCGAGTAGTTTGTCAGTTTCGCTGCCGTCGACCCAATCAGAAGTATCACCAAAAGAATCCTGCAATTTTACGAAAGTTACTAATGATAAAACTATTTTATATTGTCCTTGTGGACCACCCTCCCTCTAATCAAGACTGTGGTCCCCAAGTCTGCCTCTACCCTTTCCTCTGTGTATAGAGGTGTAAGCTTATTTGTTGGATTTAACCAACACACGTTCTCCCACATCAAACACCATATTTTGTTGGGCTTTAATTAATTTATCCTTTATCTCCTCTCGCAATTCCTGCGGCGAGGCGTGAATTATGTCAACGGGTTTTTTGTTTGTCACAGAATGGATTGTTCGATTATATTCAAATGTTGCCAATAATATAAGTTCGACCGTTTCGTCAATTTTCTGTTCCATTTTCAGACATCTCGCAATTTCCGCAAGTGTACTATGGAAACGCTCAACTTGACCGTTTGAGGTACTGTGCAGCGGAGGCGCATTCACAATATCGACATTAAACTGATTTTTCAAAAGTGACCTTATCGTTTCGGAATTGAATAATGGCTCATTATCGCAGTAGACAGTCTTCGTACCCGGAAATATGTTCATTAATTGTAGAATTGGGCCCTTCAAATCCGCAATAGTGCGAGATGGTATGTGTTGAACCACCGCAAATTTAGAAAATTTATCAATACAAGTAAGGAAGTATTTTTTGTCTGTAGAAAAAATGTCGATATGCAACATTTCTCCAGCATAGGTCGCTATTGGAGTTACCCCCAATGTCTGCTTACGAGGGTGCCTGTCATATTTGGACTTGTTGCAAATTTTACAGTTTGCGACAATTTCGTTTGCGAGTTTGGTCATTTTTGGAAAATAGTAATCACAGAGGATCTGTTTTACGTTTTCTTGAGCCGCCCTGTGGGCTCGATTATGCTCGGCTGTAACTATCTCCCTTTGCTCGTCCTTGTTAACAATGTCCGACACCATGCGTTTACAGTGCCAAAACTTTGTTGCCGGAAAATATGTAACTAATTCATTTTGAATGATTGCCAATGTTGGCAGATCGCAATATATTGCGTTCACTACGTTTGGATTTACGACCACCTTAATCTCGTCAACAAGTGTCTTCTTGTCAGTGAACCGAATTTCGTGGCGAGTTTTTTTCCCGAAATATATGAAGTTCCGTCTCAAGTCAAGACTCGCTTCCTCTAGAACAATCTGGTTTCGGAAACAATTGAGTGGTTTTTCTGTTGATTCTATTGTATGCGATAGCGAAATTTCGCTATGGATGGTAGCCAAGTCGGACTGCACGTCCTCTTCCAGGACATGGATGTTTTGTCGTGACTATGCGTCAGCAACGTAATTCTCCTTACCAGGCTTATAAAATATTTGAGCGTTGTGCTCATCAATAAAAGCTTTCCAGCGCTTAATTTTGGCGTTTGGATTTCGGTCTGAAACCGCAAACGTGAGTGGCTGGTGATCTGTATAAATATTAAGATTCTTAACACCATAAAGGTAATTTCTAAGGCTCTTGAGAGCTCGCGCTCATTAGTAGCGAAGTTTTGTTCTCGATCTTTCGGGGTCCTAGAGATCATCGTTATTGGCCTTCCATCCTGAGATAGAACCGCCCCTATACCTAATGAACAAGCATCCGTCGTTAGATCGAATGGCTTTTTAAAATCAGGGTAGGGCAGGCACGTAGCCAGGGGGGGGGGTGCTCGGGGGCTCAAGCCCGCCCCCCCGAAATTCGAAGGAAGTATTTTTTTTTTGTAATTTCCTCAACTCGCGTCTCGCAAATTCGAATGTCAAGCATGGCGAAAGTGGGTTTGGATTTTCTTGAAGAAATTTAGCTCTTTCAAGCCCTTTTTTCGTGAACCTAGCCCCAACCAAAGTGCGCAAGTTCGAGTCTTGGCAGAAGCAAAAGTAACCTGATGAGTCTTAGAGGGATCTAAGGTGAAACAGCTGTAGTTACATCCATGCTTAAAAAGTTTTTTTCTAGTTTCTAAAAAATAAAAAATTAAATATAACATGGGCCTGTGCACGTTAATATAAAAAAAATAAAAATTTTTTCTGCCAACACTAAATTTCTAGATAACAAGTAAGGAAGCCTAAGTTCGAGTGGATCGAACATTAGATACTCAGCTGTATGCTTTCATTGTTTGTTTGCGTTTGATTGAAACACGGTGTAGGTACTTTATATAAAGCGCGTGCTGCATAAAGTGGGCGTAGCTACGCTCATTTTCAAAATTTTTATCAGTCATCCAACTAAGCATATGAATATTATTCTTTGTGCAAAATTTCATTCCTTTATGACTTCTAGTTACAAAGATGTCACGTTACAAATTCCTAAAGCGTGTTCCAGAAATATCTTTGTTAAAAAGTAGGCGTGGTCATAAAATGATTTCAATAAATTTTTGCGTGTTTATTAACACAAGTTATAAAAGTGTATAAACCAAGTTTCGTCATAATATCTCAATTATTTGTCGAGTTATGGGCTCTCCTAGATTCCTTTGTCTAAAAAGAGGCGATGCCACACCCATTTTCCAAAATTTTTCTATTTTTTGTTTCCGGTCTATTGTAGAACTCATGCCACAAAATTTCAATGAATTATCTTTATATTTGAAAAAGATATCACTTAAAATGTTTTTATTAGGCCACTTTATAATACCCATATATAAAAGTGGGCGTGGTCGTCAACCGATTTCGCTAAAATTTTGAACATGTATTACTACAAGTAATAAAAGTGTATACACCAAGTTTCGTCATAATATCTCAATTATTTGTCGAGTTATAGGCTAAGAAATCTCGTATATTCCTGCTTCTAAAAGGAGGCGGTGCCAGACTTTATCTCTGCTATAAACCGCACGAAAGAAGTAATACAGTCTTTGCGCGAAATTAGACAATCTGCTAATGATTTCTTCTGGCAAATCTTAGTTTCCGCATCAAAAATCGCTGAAGACTTTTTTGACGGTGAAATCTGTGCTCCAAGAGTGGTATCGCGTCAAAGAAACCGAGCTAACCCGGGAACAACGTCGAGTGAAGAGTATTTCAGAATCGCAATATTCCTGCCATGCATCGACTTATTAATTTAAAATTTAACGCAACGATTTTTAGAAAACGAAGATATTCTACCGAGCTTCCAGCTGCTTCTTCCAGGATTCGCTGATGTAAGTAAAGCAGATGAGCTTGACAACCTGGCGCCATTCTTCGAAGATCACATATCATCAACAGCAGTAAAGGCCGAATATAGGTTGTGGTGTGCGAAAATATCGTCGATTAAAAACGAACCCGAGGTTTTAAAACTATTGGAGTACTGCGATGGAAACTATTTCCGTGGTATAAAAATTCTTCTCACTGCCTTGGCAACTTTGCCCGTGACAACGGCGAGCGTGGAAAGATCATTCTCTACCATGAAAAGAATCAAAACTTTACATCGGAGTGTAATGGGTCATGAAAGATTGAGTTCACTCGCTATGATCTGCATTCACTGGGATATTGCTGTTGATCCTGACCATGCCATAGACATTTTATCAAAAAACAAATCCAGAAGGCTACTTCTTTGATGAAAAGGTTATTGTAAAAGAAAGTTTTATATGAAATTTTGTACCACATTCCATATGTATATGTATGTATGTGCATAATAAATGTCAATTAAAATAGCTTTTCAGTAATCTTGTACATATGTACAAATTTTTTCCATATTCATTTTCAAAATAATCAACCAATATGAATAACTTTCATTTGACCTATGTATGTACATATCGTCGCACCATACGAAAACTAACATCAGATTTTTTGTGGCTGACGAAAAGTAAAAAGTCCAACTTTTGGCCGACGAAGAGTAATAAAATCGAGTTTTGGCTGACGAAAAGTAATAAAATCGACTTTTGGCTGACGAAAACTATCAATTTCGTTTAAACAACAACAATTTTAATGTAAAAACAGTATATAATTACTGATACTTTTCGTCAGCCAAAAGTCGATTTTTTTACTTTTCGTCAGCCAAAAGTCGATTTTATTATTTTTCGTCGGCCAAAAGTCAAATGTTCTACTTTTCGTACAGAATTTTTTTATTGATAGCTTTCGCCAGAAATTTTAAATATGTTAGTTTTCGTATGGTACGACGATATATATATGTGGGGACGGGGGGAGTGCAATTTGTCCATGATTTCTGTAAGCCCCACCCGAAACGAATTCCTGGCTACGGGCATGGGGTAGGGTAATACAACATCCTCAGATGCCAAGACCTCCTTTAGTTTGTTAAAGGCCTGCAACTGTTTTTCATCCAAATTTATTTTAATTTTCTTGGATTGTGTGGCCTTAACTTTCCCGTTTTCTCCCTTAAGGATATTCGTCAAAGGCCTTGCTATTGTTGCAAAATCCTTAATAAAACACCTATAGTAACTTGCAAGTCCTAAGAAGGACCTGATATTAAACAATGTGGAGGGCTCCTCGTAGTTTCGAATTGCTTCGATCTTACTAGGACTCGTCTTAATACCATCCTTAGATACAACGAAACCCAAGTATTCCACATTTTGTTTGAAGAAGTGTTATTTTTCCCGTGATACCCTCATATTTGCCTCATATAATCTGCGCAAAACCCACTCAATATGTTCGACGTGTCTTTCTTCGTTTTCAGAAAAAATAATCACGTCGTCGACGTAAACGTAGCAACACTTTCCTATCTGTTCCCGAGGCACGTCGTCGATCGCTCTTTGAAAAATGCTAGGTGCATTCTTCAATCCAAAAGGAAGCCTACAGAACTCGTATTTCCCGTTGCCAACTGAAAAAGCGGTTTTTTCCCTATCCTTTTCGGCAAGTGCTATTTGGTGGAAGCCTGATTTGAGGTCAAGTGTTGTGAAATACTTGGCCTTTCCCAAGTTTGACAATATGGCCGTAATATTGGGTATGGGGTATTTGTCGTCGATAGTTTTTCGGTTCAACTTTCCAAAGTCTATAACAAGGCGCTTTTTTGCATTGCCCTGACTATCCTTGCCTTTTTTATCCACGACCCAAATTGGGTTGTTGTATGGTGATCTAGATGGCCTTATTATGCCATACCTCAATAAGTCCTGAACTTCTGTGTTCACAAAATCGGCCACACCCATAGGGTATGGGCATAGCTTAGAGTATACTGGGTCGTCACTCTCAGTGCGAATAGTGGCGACAATGTTTGTATTATATGGAAGAGCCTCATTTGGATCTGAAAAAACTCTTACTAAACTTTTAATCATTTTTTGTAATTTGGTTCTCACCACTTGCGGAACCTCTACATCTTCCACTTGGGTGAAGTTTACATTACCACACTTTAGGAATTTTAGCTCTTCAGAGCCATAACTCGTTGTATTTTTTTTATTCTTAAAATCCAAAGTAGCATTGGTCTGCGTAAGCAGGTCAAGCCCCACTATTCCGTCGAAAGTTGAAAGCATTGGGAGCAAAAAAAGGTACTGTTTGTACCAAACAAGTTCACCATGCATTTTTCTTTAACGTCATTGAAGCCATGAATTGACTTTACTAAGAACCTATTTTCTACTGGTACTACATTTCTAAGTTCCTTCTGGGGCTTAATATAATTTTTCGATGCTTCTGTATCGATTAGTAATCGAATTGTTTTCCCTGCAATTGTCCTTTCAATGAAAGGTAGCAGGGAGCTTTCTCTAAAAAATTTATTTGTTCTGATTCAGACAGTTCTTCCTCTATTGCTGCAGCCTCTGAATTTGCCACAGCCCGATATTCTTCGTCCTCCTGGCCTGAGGATAGATGGTTGATCCTTTGCTGTTTTGGTGCCGTAAATCGAGCGGAGCCACTATTTGGCCTCTTCGCAGCCTGCCCATATTCTTTATTCTGGTTTGCGTAAGGCTGTACTGAGCCCCGTGATGGGAAACTATTATTGGGTCGATGTTGCGTGCTCTGACTGCACTGGTTCTACCTTTTGGGGTGACTTATTATTAAGGCCCTGGGCTCTACTGAAATGTGGATTTTTTGTAGGATAGACATCATTGACTGGAGTTCTTCCACCAGGACCCTTTTCTCTAGACTGTTGTCTTACCTCAGATTTTTGGGCCCTATCCTCTAAACTCCTAGCATAAGTACTGGCAAACAAGTACCGCTCATGATTTGATTCTACCTCCTGTGCGAGTGCTAAAGCAGATGGTAAGTCGGTAGCTCGTGCCGAAAACAATACATCACAAAGTGGCTTTTTCGTACCTGAACTAAATACACGCAAGGCGTCCATCCTATACTTCTCGTTGAGGGATGCAGCCATTTGTTTATCGTGCGTCATGATTGTTTTGTTGGTGAGAAGTGTCAGTTTCTTCTCAACCTCGTCGTAATACTGTAGGAGAGTCAGACCCCCTTGGCGAAGGGTTGGGAGCTCCTGTTCAATCAAGTAAATGGGTCGTTTGTCACTGTATGTAAAGTCGAGGCGACTGATTATGGCTTTGAAATTTAATACCGTATTAAAAGATGCCAACACCATGTCTGCCGGTCCCTTCACTTTATTCCTAATTATGGCAACAGCCTGGTAATGTTTACTGCTGCCTTCATATTTTTCAAAAATTTTGTAGGCCGTCTGTGCCGCCTGTCGCCAGGAAACATAACATTCCTGCTTAGCATCGAAATCCGGTAAGGACTTCACGATGTCAAGTGGTTCGTCACACTGCCTGCCAGGGATTACCTCTATTTCTTTGTATGCTTCTACTTCAGGTGCATTAATCTTTACCTCATTGATGCGCTGACTAAAATTTGTCAACCTCTCTTCGAAACTCTCTCTCTGCACGGCAAGTGCAGCACTGATGGCACTATCTATTAGTGCTTTAAGCTGATTTGCATCTAAAGCCATTCTTGTATGCCAATTCTCTTGATTACTATTACCGCTAAATTTTCGTCTATTAACCTCTATCTCTGTTATCTTATCCAAGAGTTGGTTCAATTCACAATCACTCATGAAAAAGGTTTAAAAAAAATTATTCAGATTGATTCACAAGTTTCCCGTGCAAGGATCTTCGTTGAATTCAATGGCCAAAAATTTAAAACAAGATCACAATATATCTTTATTTCCTCCTTTTTTATAATTCACAATTTATTCAATGGCCAAAATTTAAAACAAGATCACATTTATCTTTGCTTTTTCCTTCTTTTTTTTTGCACTCTACTTACATTTTAAAATCTTATAATATTATCTACATAAATATTGATGTTCGATGTTGATGTCCTGATTGTCCTGGTTGTCCTTTCCAAGGGATGATGAGATTTGACAATTTGATGTTATACGATTTTCGGGTTCGTTTTTACTTTTTCCACGACGCGACCGTGGCCCCACGTTATGGGCGCTACTTAATAAAAGACTGTTTACTTTTGTATTTCGTATTTATTTTCCGGTCAGCGTGTCTGAGCCGGTGAGTTCCCAAATTAAAACTAAAAACTTATCCATCTAATCTACTGATAATTATAGCTACATAAATCTAAATCTAAAGTCGCCGCAGTTGCTGCTGTTATTACTGCTGGTATTGCTGGTGGGAGCGACGCTGACTGCGCTGTGACTGGACTGTGATGTTTACGTGGAAAACAGCTGCAACCTGTGTCGCTGGTGGAAACAGTGCTGGCCGTGCCGTACCTGCTATTATAATTTCTTAGAACCGTATGCGACTAAAAGGTTGGTGTGTTGCAGATTCGGGAATTTGAAATTGTTGACTATTGCTTGTGATGGGAATATGCCAGCTCAGCCATTCTACTGTGCTTCGAGCTGCATGTGTTAACTTGTACATACATAATTAATGTATTGCTTTGTGTTTGTTAATAGTTTTCGGCCCTGAAGACGGTTGCCGTTGTGCAACCGAAATATATCGGAAAATCAAAACTTGATTTTTATTTCTTTTATAATAAAAAGAAAATTTTGACCTGAAGCCGGAACAACAACATAATATTTCAAAAATAACTATGTCCACAAGCAAAATATTTGACCCAAAAATAGAAACATGGAAAAAACGATTTTTTTTTTTTTCAAAATTTCGACTTTGGTTGCATATAAGTTCATTAACTGTTGCATATACGTCGAAATCGTATATGAAGAAGTTGTTTACGTATTAATTTTGAATGAAAGTGATTATAATACTTTCTGCGTAGAATGACTATTTTCGGAGTTAGGAACAAATAAAAGATCAAAACCATATATCTGAACAATCAGTTGTACGGGGACCGTATGCCATAGTGACCCGATTTCGATTATTTTTAGAAATAGTTAAGGTAATAATAGGATACAGTCACGTGCAAAGTTTTAATATATTAGCTCGAAAACTAACTGAGTTATTACCAGGGGTAAATGGGGTATGGTAAATTTTAATTATCTACCGTTATCTCGAAAACCGAATCCAATTTGGAAAATTGGAGGTGGCATTGAATTTAGAATATCCCAATTAAGTAGACAACTATTAAAATCTTTTCGCGGAAAAAAGTGCAAAGCCTGGGCAAAGTTTACAAACGACGAAGAATTAACGTTCAGAAATCTGAAACTTCTTTTCTAAATATCTCGAAATCAAAATTTAATACGGATCGTCTGCGCACGTCATTGTGTTCTACAGCCAAAAATTAAGTTAACGTGTTTCGGCGTTTCACTTAGATATTTCAAATTTTTAAGATATACCTGTTGTAACCCCTTCTTTAGAACTTCTCCCGACTATTGCATTACAACAGGTATATCTTAAAAATTTGAAATATCTAAGTGAAACGCCGAAACACGTCAACTTAATTTTTGGCTGTAGAATACAATGACGTGTTCAGATGATCCGTATTAAACTTTGATTTCGAGATATTTAGGAAAGAAATTTCAGTCGAATCGGTGGCAGCTATTCACACTACAGACTAAATAGTCGTGCGATTGACAATGACATAGTGTTGCCAATGTTCACATTTTACACAGCAAATTTTACATTAGTGGTGTTCATTTAAAGTGATTAAGTATTAAATTGCTAAAGCTGATCAGTTTATCTGCATTCTTACATGAAAGAACCTTCTTGTCAGCTGTCAACTTGATTAATAAATAAAAAACAATAAAATAAACAAAAAGTGCATATATTGTTTGGCTTTGTTTCTTATTAAACTAGCAACTATCTGTCAAGTAAATGAAAAGAGAAAAACGGAAGGAATTACGCTCATAAAGGCGAAACGAACAGAAGTACAAGAAACGGAAAAATAGTAAAAATTAGCCATTAATATTTTCCATGCTATTTCATTTTCATTATTTCTATTTTAAAAATTCACCAAATTACAAAAGCAATAAAATCAAATATATTCGTTGGCTTATTTTTTTAAACAGGTGTTTTCTACTTTGACAGCAAATAATTCGAGCTAGTGAAAAATTTACTAGCTGAAATTTGGAGCTCTCTATTCTTATTCTGTACTCTTCTGCAAATTTTTTGAATCAAGAAACGCTTTGCCAAGAAAAACTTGGCTAACTATCCATAACCAAGAATTATTTAACTGAGGATATACCAGTAGATAAGCTGATTGAAATTATGTATGTATACTAAATTGTATTCCGTCAATCATGGCCAAGAAGGTTCACGTAGAATGCCAAACAAGACCAATTAAAAAATATTTTTTTGTTGTAATTCTATGCGATTGACATATTTGAAAAGAACAACAATATCAAGAAACACATGAAAACGGAAGTAAATATCCTTAGTTAGATAATTCTTGCCTATAACTAGTTTATAAGAAACGAACCTTTTGTTTTTTTTTAAACATTTTGAAAATAATAATTGAAATATTCAATCTCTGCAATTTACCAAAAGTGAAATAAAAGTAGTGCTGTCAGCATGGCAACTCTTTCCACTACGAATATCACTGTTGTTGTTGTAGTCGTTCGACTAAATTGTGTCTATTGTGAATACGTAGAAGGGCGCCTTGCTGATCAAGCAGTTGTCCGACTCAGTGTTGCCGCTCAAAAATTTCAAAAGGTGGCCCAAAAAATTAAAAAAAGTGGCCCAAATTTTTTTTTTTAGCTAAAAGACATTTTTATATATTTTTGCGGTTTATTTAATGCTTAAAGAAAATGGAATTTAAAATATTATGTATTGTGGTGTATTGTGGAACGATTTTCCGTCATCCCTTGTCAAGTTTGGTTTGGAGACAAACCGGTTTCGGCTAATATGCGCCATCTTCAGTGTCTTCTTCCGTTCTGAGTTATTTTGTGTAAGTTCGATAGTATTTATAGTAACTAACTTCCGTCGTTTTGTTCAGGTACACAAAATTGCGCCATTACCCATGGCTAGACTGATTATTGTTATTCATTTTTCACTTTGGCCTACGGTAGGCGCACCAACACACACTCATTTTTCGGTCGTTGCTTGATTGTGGTAGTGAATCGCATTTGGACAGCTATGCTGTACAATCGCTAATATTGCAGTTTCTTTCTCGCTCTCTTGCTTTCGAACTCCGATGCCATTTACTTCATTAGTGTCATAATTTAAAAAAACCAATTTATGTCTTCTTCGCTATATGTGGAAGTAAGCTACTATACTAAAGCGACAATATTTTTTAAATAAAGCCCTTAATTTCATTCTATGACCATAAAATTTCATAACAGATAAATAACACTGATCCTCACTACTAATGGCGTTTTCTTTTCTCGAAATAATGTTGCCCTGTTTGATTTTCTTAGCCATTTTGTAAGTTTGTCAGGTCCTTTCACCAAATATTGACCTCTAACTAAGTAATAGGGCACCCTTATCTACAAATTCAGCCACTTTATGGAAAGTCAGGATACGTAATTCGATAATTAGGATATAGGAGGGCAACATTTTTTCGTAGAAAAGAAAACGCCATAAGTATCGATTCAGAAAATTGTGTTGTGTCGTTATTGAAGCAAGTGTGTTTTGTGCTTTTGGCATGTATATTAAGGTGGAGTGAAAACATATGCTTTTTTTTGTTTTTTTTTTTTTTTGAATGTAGCAAATAAAAGTTGCCTTTATACGAGTTAATGAACCCCACAAAATTTTATGGCGATAAGATGACATTTTGAACTGCCCCCAGCCCCGCAAAGTTGAAAGCAATAAGCACGATCTGGTACAAATATGAAATTTTGAAAATTATAAAACCAAAAAACGAAGTATGAGAATTGATAAACATGGCTAAGCTGAGTATTAAAGTGATTTTTTTTTTTTTTGAAAAAACAACAACAACATATTATATTTCTATTATGAACTTACCCTTGTTGCAACAGCCTCACGAAGATGTTGCGCAATGGCGTCTCTTAAGCTACGGCGTGTGCACTGGCATCAGCCCGGAGCTTCAGTAGCGAGGGTCCCGAAAACGTAGCTTTTGTGGCAAGACACCAAGGCTTGCTCAAACGATATAATAAAAAAAGAAATTGTACACTAAAAGAGAAACACGACAAACCCCTATTTGACCCCTCAAAATCTACAAACCAACGATCAACCATTATGCGGCAGCTCCAGAAATTGTTATTGGCTGCTCCTTGCCCTCCCTACCATGGCTTATTAGATGTAAACTAAGCCCCAAAATTCAGAGTTAAGGCTTAACCCTTAGTTACCCGCCTTGACTCCAAACCAACCAACCAAAACTCCATAAGTTTTAGACACTTTCAATTTCTGTTTAACAATACATTGTACTTAATTTATTCAACAATTTAAGCCAAACAATATTTCAATTTTGTGGCATGAAGCCGTGATATTTACACAAATGTTCGACCTATCTCTTATGATATATAACGTATTACTTCAAATTACTTTAAAAAGTGTACATACAATTTTAAATTCAAGGAATGTAATTGGGAAGTTACGAAGAAAAAAAAACATATCCGTATATAAATGTATAATTGTATTTTTGTTTTTCCTGGTTGGAAACCAGAGGATAAAATTCCTCTCACAGGATACAACAAGGAAAAATGTATATCGAGAAAAGTGCAAGGAATAATATACATATGTATATATGCATATATATATAGTTACATATATTGATGAAAGTACATACGTATGTAACTCTCCATATATACACAGAAGTACATATATATGTACATAGAAGACAAATGCGGTGAAAATTAAACCTATGTGTATTTACACATGTATAGTTATATGCATCAATGTATGTACATAAAAATTTACATATATGTATGACAAAAAGTAAATGTGACTTACGTTATGTTGTCGGTAATGCAGCTCGAATTTTATCCGTTGTAGAGGCCTCCAAAACGTTGTTGTTGTTGTTCATTCTCTTTTTTTTTTTTCGGCTGGCTAAATATTATTATTTAATACCATATATATAAAAATATGTACATAAACAAGCATAACACCTCACTTTTTTCCCGCGCCTATCTTTTTTTTTTGTTGTACTAGCAGACTACGTGTACGCATAACCTTTTTTTTTCGCACTACCTTATCGGCTTATTTTCTATATTCTTCTTTATATACCTAACTTTTACTTACACCAATGAATTTTAATATGAATTTCTTATATTTCATTTTTTTTCTTTTCTTTTCTATTTCACATGCTTATACGTGGTTAAAATTCACTTTCTGGCTTTAACTATATAGATATATAAACATTCTTTTTTTTTTCTAATTTTTCTTGAATAATAAAAAATGCGATTGTTTACATGTCGCGAGGTAGTAGAGAACTGTCAAATACAGCGAAGAGGAATTCTAACAAAAATTAATAAGCCAATGCTTCCAATACTAAAGTGACCACGTGTCTGGAAAAATTTTACGTAACAAGAGTTCTTACGTATTATGTACACGATTACTTTCTTTTAGAAATACTCATTCTTAATTAATTTTTTTTTTCTAATTAAAAAAAAGTTGAATTCGGAGTATTTAAGTGCTAACACACGAAAAAAAATGTGATACCATACTTATATATATGACACTTAGGGCCGTTTACTCAACCTCTGATTAACGCTAACCGGAGGATAAAGGTCCGGTTATGTTCTGTACTGCATTATCGACTGTATGTAAAAAGTATGGATTGGTAAAGTCGATAAAGATATTTAACCGGGCTTTAACCGTGGTTAGCGTTAATCAGAGGTTGAGTAAACGGCCCTTAGGCTCCTCTGCTGTACCACATTATAGGCCAATCTTCTCCAATCCTGCGAATCCGTGACTCCGGCAAATCAGAATGTAGGTAATCCGCCTTCCATATATCTTTCGCAACTTTACCCCTGGTTATTTAATATTTTTTTTTTTTTTGTTGAATATGAAATATTTAACTAAATGATATTCATTTTAGGTTTAGGTTAGAGAAAACTTTTATTTTCGTTGGCACAACGTGCTGTGTCGGCAGTCCAAAGTCAAAAGAGACACCAAACCTCTCCTCGTGACATGAAAAGGTCTCGATCGGTTCTACTTCGTTCATGGGTTGCCCTAGTACTCCAAAAATAGTACTAATTACTTGACATTTGCAAGGAGAGAATTGAACGAAAAAAATTAAATTCGCGTAGTTGGCAACGTACTTGCACCTAAATATGTACTTCGTAAAGATGGTAAAATCCAATGACTCATTTTCTAAAATGAAATGTACTCGTACACACCCCCCCACCTAGAGTGTTGGTGCTGTCACATATTTACGCTTTGATTTCTTGTATATCCTTGCGATGATATATACCTCGATGAGTTGTTGCTTCATCCTCTAATTCATACATGCAGTTACCTTTGGTGGCAATGACTCGCGCTTTAATAAATTTGGGAGCAAATTTAGAGCAAAACTTCTTTGAGGCATCGCTTAAACAAAAGTTTCGTCGAAAGACTGTGTCACCAACAGCAAAGTTCTTTGCGGAGCTGCGTAGGTTGTATCTCCTCGCGGAAGTCTCAAATGCTTTCGCTATATTTTCATTAATGGATTTCCTAATTTTCTGCAGTTTATCAGACCTACAAAGAACATTTTCGTCAATACTCTGAAGTTGGCGCAAGAGATAATAATCTTTGCCGTTCGTTATCATTTGCTGTCCAAATAATGCAAAATATGGGCTGTATTGGGTGGATTGGTGGTAAGAACTCTGTATAGCTTCAACAATATACGGAAGATTTTTATCCCACAATGTTTGATCCGATTTAAGATATGCTCTTATTCCTTGCAATATGGAGCGATTAACACGTTCACTTGCATTTGCCTGTGGGCTGTATAGAGCGGTGTAAACATGGCGTATACCTCGATCAATCAAGAGATCATTAAACTGTGCAGACTTAAACTGTTTGCCATTATCAGTCATGATAATCTCAGGCGTTCCAAATATACTAAAAACGTTCGAAATCAAGAAGTCGCAAATAGGAGTACTATTTAACTTTCTTAGGGGCTTTAGTAACACAAATTTTGTTAGGTGGTCTAATACAATTAATATCCCTATGTTACCTTGACGAGATCTGGGATAAGGTCCGAGTAAGTCCATGTAAAGCTTTTGAAATGGTCGCTGTACCGTATATTGGGTAGTCATGGGTGGACGGAGGGTGACGTTTGGAGCCTTAATTTGTCGACAGATATCGCACTTAGCGATGAATTCCTTAACGTCAACTGTAATGTTGGGCCAATATAAATTCGATCGCAATCTTTCCAACGTTTTTGCCACCCCACCGTGACACTTGTTTGGTGGACAATGCGCGTTAGTAATGGCTTCATGTACTAACGACTTGGGCACCCACAATTTCCAATTAAAAGCTTCATGCTCCTCGTTACCATCTGCAAATTCTGTGCGTTTGTATACGTGCTTGTCGATTATTCGCAAATCGGGTAAACGAGATTCGTTTTCACGGATGTGATTTTTCAATTTGTTGTATTCTTCAGATTCAAACTCGGGAGATTCAAGGTCAATAAGCGGACGGACTTCAAGTTCACTTATGTCATTTTGTTTGAACGTTTCTTCAAAATTTTGTCGCGAAAGGCAGTCAGGAACCACATTTTGTGACCCTTTCCTGTGTTCTATTTCAAACCTAAATCCTTGTAGTTTCAACGACCAACGAGCCAAGCGGCCGGACAAATCAGTTTGTCGCATTAACCATTGCAAACTGGCATGGTCTGTTACTATTTTAAAATCCTGCCCCTCAACGTAGGCTCGAAATTTCCTAACACTTAGCACTGCAGCCAAACATTCCAACTCTGTTACGCTATAGTTGGTTTGAGCCTTATTTAGCTTTTGCGAAAAATAAGCAATAGGAACTTCGATTCCGTCTTCGTTTTCTTGGGCCAGAACTGCACCAACACCAAGTTTACTAGCATCACACTGTATAATAAAACGTTTCGAATAATTTGGATTGGCTAAAACTGGAGCCGAACATAACTTTTCTTTCAAAGTGTCAAAAGCATTTTGTGCATCAGCATTCCAGTTAAATTTTGTAGTCTTTTTCAACAGATTTGTCAGAGGAGCTGTGATTGCAGCGAAATTGTTGACAAACCTACGGTACCATCCTGCCATACCTAAAAATCTTCTTAGCTGCTTTACATTAGATGGTACAGGAAAATCTACGACAGACGCTATTTTGTCGGGATCTGTACGTAATGTACCATTACCTACTACATATCCTAAATATCTGACTTCGCGGATGCAGAATTTGCTTTTGCTTATGTTGATAGTCAATCCAGCTTTCTTCAAATGATTCGCAACTTCATTAAGTACGCGAAGATGATTTTCAAAATTTTCAGATACTACTAAGAGATCATCCAAATATACAAAAACTTGGTCCTTAAGGTTTGCTGGTATAACTTTATCCATTAATCTACAGAGGGCTTGCGGTGCGTTGCAAAGACCAAATGGCATAACGCGATAGCGATAAAGCGGGCGGTTTGGAACTGTGAAACATGTATAATCTCTCGATTTCTCGGACAGAGGTATTTGCCAAAAAGCTCGCCGAAGATCAAGAGAGGTTATGAATTGTGCTTTTGGCAACCTGCTTAAGATACCATCAATATGTGGCAGCGGATAAACATCTTTAATAGTTAAGGAATTGACTTTTCTAGAGTCTAGACACAGACGGACTTTGTTTCCCTTTTTAACCAAAACTACCGGACTGGACCATGGACTGTGAGGTGATTCTTCGATTACTCCTAACTGAAGCATTTCGTCGATTTCAGCATGTACAAGCTTTTCGACAGCTGGCGATATAGGAAAATAACGCTGCTTTATAGGTCTAGCGTTTGGTTCTAACTCAATAACGTGCTCTATTAAATCTGTTTTCCCTAATCCATCTTTTTCATAACTGGGAAAGCGGTTTATGACTTCATCAAGACTTCGCTCTTGTTGATCTGACAAATCGAGTTTATTTTCATCTCTTGTTTTCTCTTCCTTGAGGCAATTAATTTCCGGAATAAGGTTAGGAGCGATTTTGAATTTCATCCAAAAATCTGCACCTAAAATAACTTTCTGACTAATACTAGGTATTATAAAAAAATCGATAATTTCTTCCCGGTTATTAAATTTTACGTTAACTTTAATATTACCAAATACAACTTGTTGACGACCATCTGCTGTGCAAACGGACGCTTTATGTTGACGCAGCTGATTCTTGTTACATATTTCATCTGCTAACGAATCTCCTATGCATGAAACCTGAGCTCCACTATCTAGTAATCCTAAATACTTATTCGCAAACATTTCAACTTCTGCATATGGTCTTATGTCTTTGTTATTTTGATGGATTGAACATACGAGATTATCAACCGTCTTTCTATTGCTTTTCACTGTGTTCCAAAACTGTTTAATTCTATTGGATGAACGACTATTAGGTTTAATTGCATTATCTTTATCATCGCCAAAAATTTTTGCTCGAACATTGTTATAATTTTGTAAACGGATTTCATACGGCACTATGTGCGATGGTGCGACATGGCGTATGAGTGCTTTATTTATGCCTTCTTGTTTGGGTCGTAGCGAGGATTCTGTTTGGAAGCCTCGCTCTTTTGAGAGTTTTCCGAACTACATCTACTACAGTTTGGCTTATATATACCCGGTAATCCACAACCATAACAAAAAACTTGCCTTTCCGCTAAACAGTCGAAAAATCTATGCCCTTCACTGCGGCAATTCCAACAAAGCAATTTGCCACTATTCGCTCGCTTAACAATTTCATCGACTTCATCAACTTCAGCTTCTGTTGCTATGTCTTCTATTAACTCATTGCTCAACTCATTTATGTGACGACGTGGTATTTGTCGAGAAGTTTGAACAGGATTTGACACAACGCTGGATTTTGAAATCTCATTTAAAAGATTTTCGCCTTTAAGGCACAACTCACGTAAACCTGCAAGTGAGTTAATGGGTACGTACAAAAGTTGCTGACGGATATACGGACGTAGATTTCTTTGAATAATTTCAACTAATTCCGGTTCAGGTAGTGGACACTTTAAACCTTCAACTAACTTTAAAATTGAGTTACGGAAGTCATCGAAACTTTCACTTGGACCTTGTTTCCTAGCTCGAATAAGTTCTTTGATTTCGGTATCAGTTCTGTGCTCTTGGAAGTTGGTCCTAAGTGCTTGACACAGAGTTGGCCAAGTCACACGTTCAACGGAGCGTCTATAACGCCAATACCAGTCTTTGGCATCCTTCAGAAAAAGACTCTGAACATGCTCGCAAAGTAAATTAAAATTGCCTGCTAACGTGTCTACCACTTGTGACTCAATTCGGTAAATAAAATTGTCTACAGAAAGTTTAGATGTACCATCAAATTTTATATTCCAACTGGCTATAAGCTGCGCTATCCTGCCAGTGTTTGGGACGTTAGACATATCACTAAATCGAAATTGGTCAATTTGCCTATTAAACATATCTGACTGATTAGGGTTGTCACGAGCCAGAAAAGGTCTTGAGTTATGTCCATTACGATTAGGCAACATTGAAGTGCGATCACGTAAGGGAGAGTTAGCAATTTGATTTGCGTTTTGTGCTACTACGGGCTGGGAACTAACGTTCGGTGGAGGTACATTCGGAGCAGAAAGCAAATTTAGCCTACCCAGAACATTAGCGAGAGAATCTTCCAATTTTCGCTCAATTACTTGCGATATACGATTGTCCAAATTTTCAAAAATTGTTTCCTGTCTAGCCGACATCATTGCAGATACTATATTACGTAGGCGATTTTCTTCATCTACGTTGCTACCAGTAGGTGGATTAAGGTTAACTGCTTGGTTTTGTAATGGCAAACTAGCAGCTCCTTGCATATCTAAATTGTCCTGTTGGGTGTTCGTTAACGTACGATTAGTCATGCTATTGTTTCCGGTGTTTAACAAAGGTGTGGTCTGCGATCTCGTTTGTGGACCATCTCTTTTAACACACCTAGCTTTGCATTGGGGACATGTGGGGTTACTTTTAAGCCAGTCGATCAGGCATGCTCTGTGAAATATGTGGGAACAAACGGTCTTCAACAATTCTTCACCTTCAACAAGTTTTTCGCCACATACTAAACAGGTATCGATAACAGCTGGTAAGTTTTCGTTACTGTGCCTCGTCGACATTTTGCGATTTGTTTTAACAAATTTGCAATACTTCCAAAAAAAAATAGATGGATTGATTTTTTTCTCAACTAATTATAAAAAGCGTTTCTATAGATTTTCTTTCTCAAATTATCAATAAAAAAAATGTTTGTCTTACTCCTTATGGGTTTTGTTGGTGGTTTAGGGTTTATCGTTCTGGTTAATAGATATAGGTCCAAATAGGTTTGCAAAAGAAACTTAATTGGTGAAAATAAAACTCTGGTTACACTAAATTTGTTTATGTACTTTTCCAAAATTTCATTTTCCTGGATTTATTAAACAGAATACTATAATTACTATTTCCGTGAAGGAAATTGTTGTTTGAGTTTAATCCGCTTCCGGTTAGTAACTGGTGGCAGAACCAAGATAATCTAAAATTCCATAAAGGGATTCACACAAACCACATTTACATATCAAAATTGTACTTTCCTCAGTGGTCTATTTTGGTTAAGCATGTAGCTTCCAAAATAGCAGTTCCAATGCTGAAGTTAGCACAACAGATTGTAAATTAAATTACTCTCAACTACTTACAAAAATAAATCTATACGGTCAAGTACCAAACTATAAGTTTCTGCTTCGTACTGATTTCCATTATAGAATTTCTATCTTTTATACAATACAGCAGACTGACAATAACCTGGATATTTCGAAATGAAATATGGGACAGACGAATCTCTACTCGCTTGTACTAATATATACACAACGAAAAACACGTCTTGCCCCACGTTGGGCGCCATTTTCTATTATATTTCTATTATGAACTTACCCTTGTTGCAACAGCCTCACGAAGATGTTGCGCAATGGCGTCTCTTAAGCTACGGCGTGTGCACTGGCATCAGCCCGGAGCTTCAGTAGCGAGGGTCCCGAAAACGTAGCTTTTGTGGCAAGACACCAAGGCTTGCTCAAACGATATAATAAAAAAAGAAATTGCACACTAAAAGAGAAACACGACAAACCCCTATTTGACCCCTCAAAATCTACAAACCAACGATCAACCATTATGCGGCAGCTCCAGAAATTGTTATTGGCTGCCCCTTGCCCTCCCTACCATGGCTTATTAGATGTAAACTAAGCCCCAAAATTCAGAGTTAAGGCTTAACCCTTAGTTACCCGCCTTGACTCCAAACCAACCAACCAAAACTCCATAAGTTTTAGACACTTTCAATTTCTGTTTAACAATACATTGTACTTAATTTATTCAACAATTTAAGCCAAACAATATTTCAATTTTGTGGCATGAAGCCGTGATATTTACACAAATGTTCGACCTATCTCTTATGATATATAACGTATTACTTCAAATTACTTTAAAAAGTGTACATACAATTTTAAATTCAAGGAATGTAATTGGGAAGTTACGAAGAAAAAAAACATATCCGTATATAAATGTATAATTGTATTTTTGTTTTTCCTGGTTGGAAACCAGAGGATAAAATTCCTCTCACAGGATACAACAAGGAAAAATGTATATCGAGAAAAGTGCAAGGAATAATATACATATGTATATATGCATATATATATAGTTACATATATTGATGAAAGTACATACGTATGTAACTCTCCATATATACACAGAAGTACATATATATGTACATAGAAGACAAATGCGGTGAAAATTAAACCTATGTGTATTTACACATGTATAGTTATATGCATCACTGTATGTACATAAAAATTTACATATATGTATGACAAAAAGTAAATGTGACTTACGTTATGTTGTCGGTAATGCAGCTCGAATTTTATCCGTTGTAGAGGCCTCCAAAACGTTGTTGTTGTTGTTCATTCTCTTTTTTTTTTTTCGGCTGGCTAAATATTATTATTTAATACCATATATATAAAAATATGTACATAAACAAGCATAACACCTCACTTTTTTCCCGCGCCTATCTTTTTTTTTGTTGTACTAGCAGACTACGTGTACGCATAACCTTTTTTTTTCGCACTACCTTATCGGCTTATTTTCTATATTCTTCTTTATATACCTAACTTTTACTTACACCAATGAATTTTAATATGAATTTCTTATATTTCATTTTTTTTTTCTTTTCTTTTCTATTTCACATGCTTATACGTGGTTAAAATTCACTTTCTGGCTTTAACTATATAGATATATAAACATTCTTTTTTTTTCTAATTTTTCTTGAATAATAAAAAATGCGATTGTTTACATGTCGCGAGGTAGTAGAGAACTGTCAAATACAGCGAAGAGGAATTCTAACAAAAATTAATAAGCCAATGCTTCCAATACTAAAGTGACCACGTGTCTGGAAAAATTTTACGTAACAAGAGTTCTTACGTATTATGTACACGATTACTTTCTTTTAGAAATACTCATTCTTAATTAATTTTTTTTTCTAATTAAAAAAAAGTTGAATTCGGAGTATTTAAGTGCTAACACACGAAAAAAAATGTGATAACATACTTATATATATGACACTTAGGCTCCTCTGCTGTACCACATTATAGGCCAATCTTCTCCAATCCTGCGAATCCGTGACTCCGGCAAATCAGAATGTAGGTAATCCGCCTTCCATATATCTTTCGCAACTTTACCCCTGGTTATTTAATATTTTTTTTTTTTTTGTTGAATATGAAATATTTAACTAAATGATATTCATTTTAGGTTTAGGTTAGAGAAAACTTTTATTTTCGTTGGCACAACGTGCTGTGTCGGCAGTCCAAAGTCAAAAGAGACACCAAACCTCTCCTCGTGACATGAAAAGGTCTCGATCGGTTCTACTTCGTTCATGGGTTGCCCTAGTACTCCAAAAATAGTACTAATTACTTGACATTTGCAAGGAGAGAATTGAACGAAAAAAATTAAATTCGCGTAGTTGGCAACGTACTTGCACCTAAATATGTACTTCGTAAAGATGGTAAAATCCAATGACTCATTTTCTAAAATGAAATGTACTCGTACAAACAAAAGTTATTAAAAGTCAAAGTTTATATTATGCATGTTTTAAATTGCAATTACTTAAAAACTACTGAACCGATTTCGAATATTTTTATACCATTCGATAGGTATTTTGATTTCGTTTAATTTCATATACATTTTCCAGTGCGTTCCATAATACCCTCCAACGGGGGTCAACCCCCTTTTACCACCTTACTTTTCATATATAAAATGTATACCAAATTAAAGGAAAAATACATGCGAGTAGGTCAAATAAAATTTTACAGGCTTATTTCTGGGCTAGAAAGGTGCCGTTCTAGCTTTGGAACAAATTGAATTTCCAAAAAAAAAAAAATTCGCTCCACCTTAATGTATGTACATTAGATGAGTTTTTTTTTAGATATTCTCTCCGGCACCGGAATATGAAAATAGGATGTTTTAGAGTGAGTAAACTGAAAAAAAAATTTCACTTTTCCAAAAACTGGATGGAGCTACACCGAAAACCGCGCAAATTCCCAGAATTTCAAGGTATGTTTAGATTTATGTCTGAAAAAAGTTGGGATTTTGCACAAGAAAAAAAATTGATACCCACCCATACGAAGAATTGACCGCTAAATCGAATGGCATATTCAGTTTTTTGGTACACTACCCAGGGAAGGTAATAACGCGGCCTAAAGTGACCATTTTCTTTTTTTTCTCATGAATCTTCAACTTCTTGCCCTATACTCTTCCCGAAAGCGAACGTTATTTTTTAACTAAATCACACGGTAGGCTGCGTTATTTAATGCGCTTTCCAGAAATGTATAGCTATTAAAAATCGAATAATATTTGGATGAGTTCATCAAGTTTAAGTGAAGTAAAGTCGGGTATAAAAGGGTAACATACCTTAAAATTTCTCAATTTTATTTTAAATATTGCTCTTGAAGACGGTTTTTTGGGTTATTAGTGATTGTTTTATTTTGTTGGATAACTCCACAAATGTAAAAAAAAATTTGGAAGATCGAGACCGTGGATAGCGGAAAAAACCGTGGCCCCGGATGGCGCCAAAATATTATTGGGCAATATTGGTATCAAATTAAAGGTCTTAACTAGGGCTTGCATATGGAACTTATTACATGCCAATTTCTTAGCCAATTTCTGATATACTGGCGAATAAGTGGTCCAGGATGACTACAGAATATTTTAAAGGATATCGGCGACATTTGAGTCTAATTTTTGACTCATATGTGTCGAAACGGTGGACACAGCAAAATGGATTGACTTTACATTAAAGTCCTAGGTAAAATCTTTATTTTGATACCCATATTGCCCACAAATGTTTTGGCACCATCCGGCTCAACTTTTTGTCCGTTATCCGCGGTCTCGGCCTTTCTATTTTTTTTGCATTTGTGGAGTTATCCATCCACATAAAACTATCACTTAAAACCCAAAAAACCGCCTTCAAGAGCAAAATTGTTAAAAAATTTTAGAAATTTTAAGATATGTTACCCTTTTATACCCGACTTTACTTCATTTAAACTTGATGAACTCATCCAAATTTTATTCGATTTTTAATAGCTATACATTTCTGGAAAGCGCATTAAATAACGCAGCCTACCGTGTGATTTAGTTAAAAAATAACGTTCGCTTTCGGGAAGAGTATAGGGCAAGAAGTTGAAGATTCATGAGAAAAAAAAGAAAATGATCACTTTAGGCCGCGTTATTACCTTCCCTGGGTAGTGTACCAAAAAACTGAATATGCCATTCGATTTAGCGGTTAATTCTTCGTATGGGTGGGTATCAATTTTTTTTCTTGTGCAAAATCCTAACTTTTTTCAGACATAAATCTAAGCATACCTTGAAATTCTGGGAATTTTCGCGGTTTTCGGTGTAGCTCCATCCAGTTTTTGGAAAAGTGAAATTTTTTTTTTCAGTTTACTTACTCTAAAACATCCTATTTTCATATTCCGGTTCCGGAGGGAGGATCTGAGAAGGTTTAAAGAATCCCATACAAAAAAAAACTCATCTAATGTACATATGTATATATACATATGCTCTCTTGTTCTCAATACCGAATATGCATTAGCGCGCTCAATTTTGGCTGCCACTATCCTAAAAAAAATGTTGATAATAATTCCCAAGAAAATAATCAAAAAATTACAAACAGACTAATAAATTATCGCCTTCATAATTCGAATGATAAAAGAAACTTAAAAGAAGTACACCTGCTTTGGTTTACAAAAAAAATTATCTGAAACGTAAATTACATCTATGAATGAATTTTGTTTGTAGTTCGTTTGACTTTTCTTTGGTCAAAGCTTTGGTAGAAATTAAAAAAAAAAAAACATTCTTAACATTAACAAATTAAGTATACCTTAGAATAATTTTATCATATTGAAAAAGAAAAATACTAAAATTATTTGATAGTTACCAAATTACCAACTGAAAAAAATACCTATTTTGGAATTAATTACCAAGTGTGGCAACCATATGCTCAGTTTGAGTTCATCCTTCTCCCCACCAGCTGGTACATTTACCTATTTCACCGTCCCCATGCAATGAGCCAACGCGACCCGTACGGGTAAAATACCCATATGGGCTCAATCGCCCATGGCTGACAGGAATGGGCGCCGCAAGGCACATAAACGCAGCAGAGGGGCGATCATGGGCTTTTGTGGGCACTGCATAATTTCCGGGGAAAGGGGAGCTAAGGCGATATCGAAGTTGATGTACACTCCGCCTTAAGTGATGTTCATCGCACAGCGCGTACGGAAACACTAAAAACAGTGTTGCCGCTCAAAAATTTCAAAAGGTGGCCCAAAAAAATTAAAAAAAGTGGCCCCAATTTTTTTTTAGCTAAAACATATTTTTATATATTTTTGCGGTTTATTTAATGCTTAAAGAAAATGGAATTTAAAATATTATGTATTGTGGAACGATTTTCCGTCATCCCTTGTCAAGTTTGGTTTGGAGACAAACCGGTTTCGGCTAATATGCGCCATCTTCAGTGTCTTCTTTCGTTCTGAGTTATTTTGTGTAAGTTCGATAGTATTTATAGTAACTAACTTCCGTCTTTTTGTTCAGGTACTTCGTGTTCATGTGATGTGTTCGTGCATTCGTGCGTTCGGGTGACTTGTGTGTGTGTGAGTCTGTGTTGTGTGTTTAGGTATGCAAATCTATTTTTTGTAATATTTTCATTATTGTACCCTCATTAACCAGGTAGGTAAAAGTCCGTTATTGTCCGTTTGTGTGTTGTTTTGTTTATGTCGGTTTTAGGCTTAAGCGGTTCAAATAATGTATCCGATGCGGTGTTTATTTGTTCATTTATTATTTTACCTACGAATGTTTTTTTGTTTGTATATCTCCATATTTTCTAATATGTTAAGTCGTTTTCCTTTATGCTGTATGTGGAGAATTTTAGCTGTTTTTCCTATTTTCATGGGTGTACACTTGTTTTCTGCCATGTGGTTGGCGAAATTTGATTCCACTGTCGTTGATGATTTTCTTATTGTAACCCCTTACGTGTTCTCGATATCTCATCTTGATTTGGCGTCCTGTTTGTCCTATATAACTATTTTGGCATTCGCAAGTCAATTTGCATACGCCTTGTTTGTCAAAGAGGTCTTCCTTGTTAATGTTGTTTCGTAGAAGTTTTCCCATATTGTTCCTCGTTTTAAATGCTGCATTAATGTTATATTTTTGGAAAACTTTAGCCAACTTGTAAGATGTTGCTCCGGTATATGATAGGACTGCCCATTTCTTCTCTATTTTTTCTTTGGTTTCTGATTTTCTTGAATTTATGTTTTTTGTATTTTCTTCACTAAACTTTTTTGATATTCTCTACAGAGTCTACACTAACGCAGCGTTAATATGATCGTTCGTTGAGCAGATAGAATAACCCGAGAAAGGCAAGGAATTAAAAAAAAACTGTTATAGCATTCGTTGAGCCGTAGGAAAAAGCAAGAACCGTAGAATTTTACCAAAAAAGACCGAATATGAGTGAAAAGAATGTAATTCCTACGTTTCTTGCACTTTCCTACAGATCAACGAACGCTATTTGTTTGTGTGTGTCTGGGCTGCTCCGTTTTCATTATCTTAACGAACAGCCCAAATTTCAAAGTATTCAAGGGTAGTATTGGCAAACAAATTAAATAAAGAACCTTTCGAAACGGAGAGTTGCCAATGCAAAGTAAAATAGTAACAATGAGGTTTTTTGTTCTTATATTTAAGAAAAAAATAAAAATTATTTAATAATTATAGTTTTGAAAGTAAAAAGAGACCAAAAGTGGCCCGAATTTTTAAAAAGGTTCAAATATTGCATATTTTCAAAAAGTTGAGTTCAGGTGGCCTGGCTTTAAAAAAGGTTCAAATTGCTACTTTAGTGGCCCAAACGGCAACGCTGGTCCGACTGTTTCAGTTGGAATGAAATTGGGCTGCAAATCCAACTGTTTCAGTTGTTCGACTAATTGAATGTAGTGTGAATGCTTCCATACATTCCCATGCAAATCAACATTCGACTAAATCGATTGAGTCGCAAGTGTGTATAGGCTCTTAATTTTTGGCAGTAGAATACAATGACGTGTTCAGATGATCCGTATTAAATTTTGATTTCGAGATATTTAGGAAAGAAGTTTCAGATTTCTGAACGTGAATTCTTCGTCGTTTGTAAACTTTGCCCAGGCTTTGCACTTTTTTCCGCGAAAAGATTTTAATAGTTGTCTACTTAATTGGGATATTCTAAATTCAATGCCACCTCGAGTTTTCCCAAATTGGATTCGGTTTTCGAGATAACGGTAGATAATTAAAATTCACCATACCCCATTTACCCCTGGTAATAACTCAGTTAGTTTTTGAGCTAATATATTAAAACTTTGGACGTGCCTGTATCCTACTATTACCTTAACTATTTCTAAAAACAAGTAAGGAAGCCTAAGTTCGAGTGGAATCGAACATTAGATACTCAGCTGTATGCTTTCATTGTTTGTTTGCGTCTGGTAGAATCACGGTGTATTTTATATAAAGCCAGTACTGCATAAAGTGGGCGTAGCCACGCCCATTTTCAAAATTTGGTGGTCATAACCGATTTCAATAAATTTTTGCGTGTCTATTAATAAAAGTTATAAAAGTGATTCTAAGTTTTGTTGAGCTTTTTGGCCTTATCTTAATTAAAAAGAATGTTTTGTATACATGTATGTATTTTGTTTATTTATTTATTATTTCGCCCGACGTTTCGGTAAAACTCCTTTACCATCTTCAGGGGTCGACCTAATTTTTGCAAAATCACACGAACATGGAGATATGAAAGAAAACAAACATTTAGAGACAAAAGATTACAAAAGTGTATAAACCATGTTTGGTCATAATATCTCAATTATTTGTCGAGTTATGGGCTCCGAAATCTCGTAGATTCCTTTGTCTAAAAAGGGGCGGTGCCACGCCCATTTTCCAAAATTTTTCTATTTTTTGTTTCCGGTCTATTGTAGAACTCATGCCACAAAATTTCAATGAATTATCTTTATTTTTGACAGAGATATCGCTTAAAATGTTTTTATTAGGCCCCTTTATAGTTCCCATATATAAAAGTGGGCGTGGTTGTCAACCGATTTCGCAAAAATTTTGAACGTGTATTACTACATGTAATGAAAGTGTATACACCAAGTTTCGTCATAATATCTCAATTATTTGTCGAGTTATAGGCTAGGAAATCTCGTATATTCCTGCTTCTAAAAGGAGGCGGTGCCCATTTTCCAAAATTTTTGTGTTTTTTGTTTTATGTCCATAGTTGGACTCCTGCCATAAAATTTCAATGATATATCTTTATATTTGACAGAGATATCGCTTAAAATGTTTTTATTACGTCACTTTATAATACCCATATATAAAAGTGGGCGTGGTCGTCAACCGATTTCGACAATTTTTCGTCCAAACATTTGCCTGAGTAAGTAAATCACCATTTTTCAAAATTTCACCAAATTTCTTCATAAGGGCCTGAGCTCTACACGTGGGTGAAATTTTGTCATCCCAGCTCCATTAGTGACTGAGATACCAAATTTCCGATTTTTACTATATAGGGGAGGTGGGCGTGGTCATGGTCCGATTTCGCCCATTTTCAATACCATCCGTTCCTGTCTTGATACCAACTTGCATTCCAAATTTCATCAAAATATTTAAATTTTTGCGCGAGTTATCGTGCGTAAAGACGGACAGACGGACGGACATGGCTCAATCGATTTCTCTTTTCACCCTGATCATTTTCATATATATAAGTCTATATCTATCTCGATTATTTCGTTCTGTTACAATCCACCGTTAGGAAATCAAAACTATAATACTCTGTGTACTAGTACAGCTGAGTATAATAATCGAAATCGGGTCACTATGGCATACGGTCCCCGTACAACTGATTGTTCAGATATATGGTTTTGATCTTTTATTTGTTCCTAACTCCGAAAATAGTCATTCTACGCAGATAGTATTATAATTACTTTCATTCAAAATTAATACGTAAACAACTTCTTCATATACGATTTCGACGTATATGCAACAGTTAATGCACTTTTGTGCAACCAAAGTCGAAATTTTACAATAAATTTTTTTTTAAGCTCGTTAACAAACGTATCATAGTAAATAAATTAGATGAGTTTTATATTTTATAGAAAATTAAAAGAAGTATTATCCAGTTTTAAAATCGTGAAAATACATGCACTTATAAGGAAAATATACCTATTTGATTAAATTTTTCTTTGTTAATGTTTGATAAAATTTTCATACAAAACAATCACCGCGAGGTAGAACAAATTTTAATACGAAGATCAGACCGCCCACGGGTTATTGCAGAATAACAAAGTTTAATGCTTCACTAACAAGTATCTGTCAAAACCAAAATCGAAAAATGGTAACTTTTTGAGAAAACCGCGATTTTATATATTTCATGTTTTCGCGAAATCTAATATCCACCAAAGTCCGAATTTTTTCGATTGGTATACGTTTTCTGATAGCTTGAGGATGATAAAGAAAGCATCAAATAAAAAAAAAAAAGACATATGTGGTGGGATATTTCACCTAAACAGGATATAAAATAAATATAACACCTGCCATGCAAAAGATACCTACATTAATTCACTTATAATTCCGAAAATATTAGTTCCTCGTGAAAAACTTATATTGCACGTTCATTTAGAATTAATACGCAAATATTTCTTTGATATATGGTTTTGACGTACCTGCAGTACTTAATGCACTTTTGTGCAACCAAATTCAAAATTTCAATAAAAAATCATTTTTTTTCATGTTCCTACTTTGGGGTCAAATATTTTGATTGTGGACATAGTTATCTTTGAAATTTTTATCATTTATAAAAACACTAGCTGACCCGGCAAACTTCGTTCTGCCCAAAATAGATCTTTTTTATTAATTTCATTCCAAAAATTGTTATTACACCGGTATTATTTTTTAAATTAACGATTATTCACTACTTCATTGTGTATACAACTTCAAAAATATATAATTTTAGTATTTAGTTTAAGGCTGCACGATACACAACATTTTTAGTTTTCTGTCCCGGAGCGTAAATAAATAAGAGCATGGCATTTCTAGGTTTATGCCGCATACTTCCGACTGCCCTTGTGACTTGTTAATTGTCATCGCAAATGCAAGTTTCACTGGGAACTTCATACGTTTGAATTGGAAGGGCAAGTCTGTTAAAGATAAGGGAATCCGGGGAAGTAAGCATTCTTCTCCCTTGAACGGGCCATTCAAAATGCTTGCCACTATTAAATTGTCAATTAGCTTTGTAACAATCAGTCGTGTACCATTGCACAGTTTGGGCACATTAAGATTGCGTAGCATAATAACAACAGACCCAACTTTGAGACGCAAATGATGAGGAGGCATTGCAGGCAAATCCAGAGGGTTTAATAACTCCACTGGGTAATTTACTACTTCGTCTTCATTTTAAATGCGATCAATAGATTTATAAGAACGCAGATCTCCCGGAATTTGATTTTGAATCGTCCAATTCAAGTCGTTGACATCAATATTTTTTGCTGCTAAAATTGGGCGTGCGGCTAACCATTCGTAGTTACCATAATTTTGAGCGATATTTGGATATACACTGCTAATTAGTTCATCCCCACTTGAAGCGAATTGGCAAATCGCAGTTGGAATCGATTTTAATCCACTGCAAGGATCGATCGGAACTTGTTCATTGCCGATTCGCAGCAGCTCTTTTGAAAAAGCCTCTGCAGCGCTATCGTGTTGCAGCAAAACTCGCATATTGATGGTCAATGAAATGGTTTTAACAAACCTCCGATGACTTCAGATATGCGTTTATCTCATCCGCCGCTGTTGATTTTGGAATAAATTTTCAAGTCCCAACCTTAAACGCTTTTATAGATATTCAGCTTGAAAAACTAAGTTTGTATGGGAGGTGCCACGCCCCCTTTTCCGATACCACCCACTTTTATGCGTGGGAATGCTTTTGGTATCATTTAGCTCTATACCAATTTTCAGCTCGCTACCTTGAACTCCGTTAGAGATAATCAGCTTGAAAAACTAAGGTTATATGGCGGGTGCCACGCCTCCTTTTCCGATAACCTACACTTTTATGAGCACAAATTGTTTTGATATCATATAGCTCTGTACCAATTTCCAGGTACCTTAAATCCTTTTAGAGATATTCAGCTTAAAAATTTTTTCGATAACCCACACTTTTATGCGTAAGGGTGGTTTAATATCATTTATCTCTATAGCAATTTTCAGGATCCTGCCATTTATTCTTTCTGATATATTCAGCTTCCAAAGCTGAGTATGTATGGGAGGTGCCACGCCCCCTTTTCGTATAACTCCTATTATTTTGCGTTAATATTGAATTGTTATCGTTTATCTCCACACCAATTTCCAAGTCCCTACCTTAAACAATTTTAGATATATTCAGCTTGAAAAATTAAGTTTGTATGGGAGGTGCCACGCCCTTTTTTCTGATAACCCTCACTTTTCTGCGTGAGAAGGGTTTTGATATCACCTACCTCTATACCAAATTTCAGCTCCCTACCTTGAACTCTTTTAGAGATAATCAGCTTTAAAAATTAAGATTGTATGGGAGGTGCCACGCCCCCCTAATATTGTTTAATTTTCTCTTCGACTAAACCTTCGCGGGGTTACAACAAGCCCCCTAAGGAAGTATTTGATTTGGTTCAGCCGTTTTCAAGTTTTAGCGTTACAATTAAAAACCAAATCATTTATATATATATAGATGACATATTCAGTTACGTACACTAGTAATCTGTAAATGATTCAATCGCATCGTGGAAATTATCGTGGGCATATAAATTAAACATTTTTTTGAGAGTAGTAAATTTTAAAACTATTTTGAAATGGAAAGAACTGTATTAAATCACGCATGCGATCACACGGAAAATTGTACTAAATTGTAATGAATGTATTAAAATTAATGGGAACCTGCATGAGAGATCGTATAACAAAATTAACACTTTTCAATATAAAAGATTCGCCCTTAATTTAGATGCCCACGATAATTTCCACGATGCGATTGAATCATTTAAAGATTACTAGCGTAAGCAACTGAATACATCATGTTTTTATAAATGATCAATATTTCAAAAATCCAATGTTTTCCGTTTCACGACCTTTTTCTTATAATATTATGTTGTTGTTCCGGCTTCAGGTCAAAATTTTCTTTTTATTATAAAAGAAATAAAAATCAAGTTTTGATTTTCCGATATATTTCGGTTGCACAACGGCAACCGTCTTCAGGGCCGTAAACTACACTGGATCACAAAATGAAATTTTTTGTCTGTACTTTGGACGTGACTATCCTATCTATATGTAAAATCGGTCTCTGATTCCGAAAATCGGGTTCATTTTTAATTCTATGGGAAGGTTTTTGAGATATCGGCAATTTACCGTTATTTGGCCAATGGGTCCACTTAATCCAGTATATCTCTTTAACACAGTGAGTTATCTTCCTTAGGGTGACACCAAACGAAAGAAAATTAAATTTCCTTTTTACGGTTCCTATAACATTTTTCTATAACTCGTATAGTTTCTGAAATATTGACGATTAAATTTGAATTTTTTCGATTTTTTACGATTTTTTGAAGAAAAAATTGACTTTGTCAGACAATATCTTTAAAACCAATGTCTTCACCTTCGGTTTTACGTGAAGCTCCATTCTATTGGGAAAAAGATAAGCTATCAACGAAGAAAATCCATGGTAAAATGGAAAAGTTATAGGCGATCAAGTAAATACAGCCAAGTCGCGCAGTGCCTCTGCACGGGTATATTCTATGCATGTTATACCCGTAAACGCGCTTGTATCTACTGCGCTGCCAATGTGCTGCTACTGCAGATGTGTAGGTATTGGTACAATATGCATAGAATGTACCCGTGCAGAGGCATTGCGCGACTTGGTTGTATTTACTTGATCGCCTATAACTTTTCCAGTTTACCATGGATTTTCTTCGTTGATAGCTTATTTTTTTGGAAATGGAATGGAGCTTCACGCAAAGGAGTAAAACCGAAGGTGAAATCATTGGTTTTAAAGATATTGCCTGACAAAGTAAATTTTTTCTTCAAAAAATCGTAAAAAATCGAAAAAATTCAAATTTAATCGTCAATATTTCAGAAACTATAAGAACTAGAGAAAAATGTTATAGGAGCCGTGAAAAGGAAATTTAATTTTCTTTCGTTTGGTGTGACCCTAAGGAAGATAACTCACTGTGTTAAAGAGATATACAGGATTAAGTGGACTCATTGGCCAAATAACGGTAAATTGCCGATATTTCAAAAACCTTCCCATAGAATTAAAAATGAACCCGATTTTCGGAATCAGCGACCGATTTTACATATAGAAAGGATGGTCGCGTTCAGAGTATTTTTTGGCTGTAGAGCAGTGCTATTAACAAACACAAAGCAATACATTAATTATGTATGTACATATATAGAAACATTAAGAATAATTCGCACATAAAATTATATAATGTTAATGTTGCCGCTATGGTGCAGTGGATAGAGTGCTCATCTGCTATGCCAGAGGTCTCGGGTTCAAACCACGGTCCGAGCAAAACACCAAAAAAATTTTTCTAATTAGTAAAAATCCAATTATTGGATTTTTTAATAGCAGCGGTCACCTCTCGGCAGTGGGCGGCATACCCTCCGAGTGTATTTCTTCCATGAAAAAGCTTCTCACAAAAAATGCATTCGCCGTTCGGAGCCGGCATAAAACTGTAGGTCCACCCAAAAAGGAGCACACCTCGGATTGGGAGGGAAGCTCGGCCATAAAACTCGTCAGAGTTATAATAGCGCCATTGTATTATATATTATAAGTTATTTGTATCAGACTGCGACGCGCACAGTGAAATACACAGAATTTTGAACAGACATACACACAATTTTTTAACAAAAATATTAAGCTTGGTGATCAAACATAAACACAACATATTAAAACGATTAAATAAGCAGAGAAGAAGAATCAACAAAGCTAAAAAATATTTTAAACGAAGCAGACTTCCACAAATTTATTAACAAGGTAGAAAATTTAGGTCCAAAAATCACAACAACAATAAAAAATCGTCAAAACAATAAATATGAGAATTTGCGAACAAAACGAAATGATATATTTACCAAAAACAAAAACCAGGAAGATTGGTTCGTAAACACAACAAAAATTAGTATACCCCAAGATGTACAAGCATTGTTGGCGAAGGGTCCAAAGTTCGCTTTACCCGTGGATCACAGCAATTTACCACTTTTCCAATACATAGCCGACGGAGAAGATATTATACAAAGCATAAAAGACAAAGAGCGACAAGAAGAAGCACGCACGAAGTTTTCATTATTGGTGAAAAACCACCGAAGATCACAGAAGGGAAGTGCAATGGATAGTGCAATAGCAGACACAGTGGGACAAACGAAGCAATTTCTGAAGAAAAATAAAAACATCAGAATTTTAACATCTGACAAAGGAAACAAAACGGTGGCAATGGAATTGAATGAATACAATAATAAAATGTCAGATATTTTAAATGATTTGACTACATACAGAATGCAAAGGCAAGATCCTACATCACGGTTACAAAGGAAGAACAATGTACTAGTTGACAAACTTTATAAAATGGAGCTAATCACAAAGATAGAGAGAAACAAGCTGTTTACAACCACCGCAATACCACCAAGATTTTATGGTCTACCTAAAGTACATAAAGAAGGAATACCACTTAGACCAATATGTTCATCAATCGGATCCCCATCATACGGACTTTGCAAGTACATCGTAGACATACTAAAGAAATTAACAACAGATTCGATATACAATGTCAAAAACACCATAGAATTTAAAGAAAAGATAAATAATACCTACATTTATGACGACGAAAACCTAGTTTCTTTTGACGTGATATCACTATTTACAAGCATACCTACAAATTTATCACTGAACATTATATCGGAGAAATGGTCAATAATAAAAGAGCATACGAATATACCAAAACAAATTTTCATGGAAATAGTTGAATTTTGTATTAAGGAAAATAGCTATTTTAAACACAACGATAATATATACACACAATTAAAAGGAATGCCTATGGGTTCACCAATCTCCCCAGTAATAGCCGATATTATAATGGAAAAACTTTTGGACACTGCAATGACAAAATTTGGACGAAAACCGAGATTACTTACCAAATATGTTGACGATCTTTTTGCAATAGTAAACGAAAATGAGGTTCAAACCACACTCAATGCACTGAATACCTTTGACAAAAATATAAAATTTACAATCGAAATAGAAGAAGACGGAAAATTAGCTTATCTTGACTCCATTATAAATAGATTTGGTAATCAGTTAAAATTAAAATGATACAAAAAGCCAATTGCATCAGGAAGAATGATAAACTTTCACTCTAAACATCCAAAGTCCATGATAATAAATACAGCAAGTAGCTGTATACGTAGAATTATGCAAACTTCAGACGTAATTTTCCACAAAGAAATTGAAAAAGAAATAACTGTGATACTAAAAAGTAATGATTTTCCCGATAAGATGTCTATGAATGTTGCACAAATGCTCTGCGATCTCCCACTATGTAAATATACATACATATATGTATATGTACATATATTCATTTGCATCTAACTTGGCCTTTACTCTTTGCCACTCAGGACGAAAAAAATATTTACCTGCCCTTTACTTGAAAAAAATCTACCAAATTTGCGAGGAAATGTGCAAGAAGTACAACATACGATTAGTTAGTTTTCTATTATTTGCTCGACTGCATCTAAATTTTAGATTCTAAAACAACATGACGCGTCCTAAAAATAATATATTGTATGTGATGGAAAATAAAACATGTGTTTGCAAAAATGAAGAGTGCAACAAAATTTTAAAAGGACATTCACCAAATTTAGAGCAACACATAAAAATTTTCCACCCTAACACACTAAAAACTATTCCTACCTCACATACATACATAGGTATATGTATATGGGTACCCAAGCAGGTCACAGCCGTCGTATGTTATAAAATTAAATTTTTTTTAATTCTAGATATTTTAAATAATTTTCCAAATCTAGGCTTAAAAATTTCCATATTAGATAAATTTTTTAACCAAAATAATTTTTACAAGTCTTTTATTAAAGAAAATATATACATACATACATACATACATATGTACATATGTGCATCCATTAATGAAAAACATACGTTAGTATATACAATACATACATATAAAATGTGTATACATACATGAAACGCCGATTTGTACATCTAAATTTGCAAAATTTAAGAAAGAACACTAACTGAACGCTATAATAAAATAACGCTAAGTAGGGTTCATTTCCACTTAGCGTACTTCCACCAGCTACACTACGCGTAGTGTTCTGTTTGTGTTCATCTACACAAACTTAAACGCAAACACTACAAGTACCGTTAGGTTTGTTAGGGGTTGTGTTTGTGTATATCGTTGTCGCATGAACGCTACGCTACGTTATTGAATGTTATCGTAGTGTATAATTTCGAACGCTGGTTATATCACTTCATTTCCTTACCTGTTTTTTATAATTTCTGTTACTTTTTGTAAACAAATTATTTTATTTTGTGTATTTTTTTTTAACTTTTGCACAACCACTTTTTGATTAAAATTTTTTGCACGAGTGACCACGACGGAAGGGCGCTACCAACTGAGCACATGTAAGGCTGATGCAATAATATTCACCTTTGACCGTTCACAACATTTAAGCTGTCGGTTAAAAAAACCGTTAGCAAAAATATTTTAAAATGAGAGACTTATGCACTAAAATGCAGAATGTTGCCTGTAGGCAACAACGGGCATGAAAGGGTTAATATCCCGCTTGTTAAAAATTGACGAGTTTTAGCCGTTGCACCGTAAACTAGATAATTACCATATCGAATTTTAATCATGTAAAAATTTGGAAAAATTTCTAATATAGCATCAAAAAAATAGCTAAAATAGTATCGCCCAACTTATAGAAGCTCGATAATAAAAAATAACCCTCAGTCGGCAGAATTCTCTTTCCTGAGTATAATATCTATGGCCCGGTCCACAGGGCTTTTGCGCAGAACACTTTTCTGCGCTTATAAAAAATAACCCTGGGCTACGCCATCCGTCCGGACGTGTGCCCTAACCGTGGCTACCGCCACGGTGATGTCCTTCTGCGTAGTACACCCTTCAGCGGCGATAAAAATGTAAGACAAAATTCGGCCTTTTTGGTCATTTTATTCATTTCGACATTTTGTAATTCGGTCAAAAATGTATTCGGTATAATAAGGCTTTTTTGAATTCGGTATTTTAAGATTCGACATTTTTTTTTCGACTTATCGAACGGATCCCTTCCGTATCGTTAAATTTCAATCATGTTTCTATGGCATTTAACGTTCGCGTTGCTTCCTCCTTCCTAATTCTTTCATCGTTGAGGTGGTTACGCTTAAATCGATGATTAGAGCACACATACACAACATAACACATGGGTGCTTTTTTCACCCAAAAAATTTGTTCGATATGAGAGTCCGAAAATTCTCTCACTCTTCGGAGTGCACAACAACAATTACACGTTGCTTGTCGAGTATTGTCGTAAGCATAACCACGGCATTACAAACGTCAAATTAAAACAGTTAGAAAATTAAAACCAGTGCAGGGTCATAAAAATGAATTTTTTTGGTGTCCGCTAAAAATCAGTACAAAATTCAAAAGATCAGAATTTTTTAAGGTTTTTAAAACGGGGCACGAAAAATTAGTATTGTACTGATCAAATCAGTACGTATGGCAACCCTATCTACAGTACTTTTGCGGCCATTTCAACTTGCAAAATTGTACAAACACTTATCTTATACCTATGTCAGTTGTGTTTTTTTTTTATCTTTTTATTTTTTATTTTTTTGGCTACGACCGGGAAGGTGGGAATCTTCATAGATACTAACAGCCCGTGCTATTTGCATGCCCGATTTGCCTCCTGGCACCTACGGACTAAACCCAGCCACCTACGTGCACTAGGCCAGTGGCATTCCCTGCGGCACTCAGTTCTGAATATACTTCGCAGGGATGGCTCTTAATATCATTCGTCGTCCTCACTCAGCTTGAATTTTGTCGCCGCGCGCTTCGCTCATCTAGCCTGAGTTGCTTCATTACTTCCATTATAATACATGCGCATTTTTTCCATTTATCTTCTTCCGCTAACATCGCTTGGATCAAGGCTTCAGAAGACACCGCTTTCCCTATACAGAGTTCAAGCTGCTTTCTTTCTTCTAAAAATCTGCTACATTCCATTAATATATGCTCGGCGTTTTCTACCTTCCCATCACAGTGCAAGCAGTATGGGTGGCCGACATGTGTGTACTTGTATAAGTACTGTCTGAAACAGCCATGGCCCGTGAAAAACTGCGTTAGGTAAAAGTTGGTTTCACCATGGTTCCTCTTGATCCATTCACCTACTTTGGGGATCAATATCTTCTCCATTGCCCTTTCGATGTTTCCATCAACCTTCATTGCCACTCTATTTGATATTTTTCCCAAATCTCATTACGTTTTGTTGGGTCGCACTTAATTTCTGCCGCCGCTTTTGCAGCTATATCCACTGGGTATCTGCCAGCCAGTAGATTTGCAGCTTCATCTGACACTGTCCCGAAGGCGCAGCATACCCTTAGCGAAGCTAGCCTGTTAAAAAATCAACAACACCTGTGATATGTAAGTCATTAACCTACGTACCAAAATTATCGGAACGGCTATCAAAGTCAGATTGCTATGATAAAGAAAAAATAAAAATAGCACACAAACCAACGAACAATTTGAAGCAATTTTTCAACAATGTAAAATCTAAAATACTCACAACCGAAAGAAGCAACGTAGTTTACAAGATTCCATGTAACGGCAAAAATCAGGAACAGTGCAATAGTATATATGTAGGTACAACGAAGTCAAAATTAAAAACAAGAATAATGCAACATAAAACAGATTTTAAACAATGTCACGAAACGCGAAACCACAAAACAGCACTTAGCGCCCACTGTGCAACCACCGGTCACTCTCCGAATTTCAACGAAGCGACGATTCTTCAGCAGGAACGAAATTACAGCAAGCGATTCACGCTGGAAATGCTACACATAATTAACACACCCACGAACATAAGACTGAACTACAAGACTGACACTGACAATTGCGCGCACTTATTTAAACATTTACTAACAGATAATTAGTATTAAACTCCACCTCACACGGGAAGGACGTGTAACAAATGTATGTATATAATTTTATGTGCGAATTATTGTTAATGTTTCTATATATGTACATACATAATTAATGTATTGCTTTGTGTTTGTTAATAGTTTTCGGCCCTGAAGACGGTTGCCGTTGTGCAACCGAAATATATCGGAAAATCAAAACTTGATTTTTATTTCTTTTATAATAAAAAGTAAATTTTGACCTGAAGCCGGAACAACAACATAATATTTCAAAAATAACTATGTCCACAAGCAAAATATTTTACCCAAAAATAGAAACATGGAAAAAACGATTTTTTTTTTCAAAATTTCGACTTTGGTTGCATATAAGTTCATTAACTGTTGCATATACGTCGAAATCGTATATGAAGGAGTTGTTTACGTATTAATTTCGAATGAAAGTGATTATAATACTTTCTGCGTAGAATGACTATTTTCGGAGTTAGGAACAAATAAAAGATCAAAACCATATATCTGAACAATCAACTGAGTTATTACCAGGGGTAAATGGGGTATGGTAAACTTTAATTATCTACCGTTATCTCGAAAACCGAATCCAATTTGGGAAAACTGGAGGTGGCATTGAATTTAGAATATTCCAATTAAGTACACAACTATTAAAATCTTTTCGCGGAAAAAAGTGCAAAGCCTGGGCAAAGTTTACAAACGACGAAGAATTCACGTTCAGAAATCTGAAACTTCTTTTCTAAACATCTCGAAATCAAAATTTAATACGGATCATCTGCGCACGTCATTGTGTTCTACAGCCAAAAATTAAGTTCACGTGTTTCGGCGTTTCACTTAGATATTTCAAATTTTTAAGATATACCTGTTGTAATATAAAATAATCGGGAGAAGTTCTGAAGAAGGGGTTAGGAAAATGAATGTATTTCCATAAGAAACAACCAATTTGATTAAATTTTACGATGATGTGTCGGCCGACGGGTGGGCTCAACCTAAGTAAACCTCCAAAATTTAATTTAAGTATCTTCAACAACAAGAACGCCCTATTTAAAAAATTGTTTCAATAACGTCCTATTTCAGGCAATTACACAGCTCAACAAAAAAGTCGATATTTTGGTGCAGCCCTGCTTGTAACTGCAGTTGGTAGTATACGATGCACTGATAAAAAAATGATAACAACTTTTTTGAATCGTACGTGTAGTTTTTGAGATATGAGCCCTTAACAGGTTAAGGCATATTTGGCCCGATTACTAGCTGAGTTCCCGCGGTAGTGATCCAGATCCCGATACGAATTTTGCAAGCAATTGCAACAACTATTTTGTGATCCTGATATTTATCTGGATCAAAAATTTCTATTACAATCTATACGGATCCGAAATTGATCCAGATAAATATCAGGATAACAAATTGTTGCATTTGCTTGCAAAATTCGTATCCGTATCTGGATCACTGCCACGGGAACTCACCTACTATATTTCTGCGTATCCTATAAACACACGTTTGACGTCATTAAAAAGGCGACATTCCACCGCTTCTTCTGGTATATTAATTATTAATGTATCTTGATCAATGCAAGAGAAACTGTAAAAACAATTTCAAAAATTCAATTTTTGGTTCAATTTTTTTTCATATTTAATCACGGTTTTTTCGAATAATTTGTTAACCAGTAAATATGCTAAGAGGTGTCACAAAGGTTAGTGATGTGTTAACTCGATGGCAGATCCTCGGAAATGAAGCCTCTCACCTCTCACTTTCAATCTCCTGCTTTTCCTTCACGCTGGTGACACTGTTAACCTCTACCATTTGGTCGGGGAACAGATAAAGTAGGTGAGAACCACCCTCAGCCAAGGTGTTGAGGTACCCGTGCTGATGGCTGAATGGTCAGCGGGTGTCTATTGAATAGCTGATCCCGAACGGTCCCCTCCGACGCCCGGGCAAGGTCGGTTGTATAAGTGCCTTCTCTATGCAAGCCGGCTCTGCGGACGAGTGACCAACCCTTTCCGTGCATACTCGTGGGACAAAAAAATGGATGAACTAAACAAAAATAATATAAAAACAACAACAACAACAAATGAACAAAAACAAACGATCCTGACAGGACGGGACGTTAGGTTAACGGACGCCCCCCGCCTGGAGGACATGAGCTTTTCCTCGGACGAGCTCCTGTCTTCAAGCCAGGACACGATTATTATGAGCGGAGCAAGTACTGTGGGCTGCAGTACTCCGCCACGTCAACAGTTTTCCGAGGCTGCCAGGGCGCAGCCGGCCAATAAACATGCTAGGTCCAAAGCATCTCAGGAGAGAAAACGGTACCATCTTGCTTTGTCTGTCCTGGAACGGATAGAACGGAACATTGCAGGTGGGACCGTCCATCCCAAGGATGCGGCGGACCGAATAAAATTGCAGGCGGTGGTCGACGAGTACCGGGCGTACTTGGAAACCGCCGAAAATGATCCAGGTGGTAAGCGCAATAGGTCTCTGGAAGAGGCCTCTTGCGCCTCAAAAAAGAGTAAGACCACTGGTGATGCTTCAGCCGGAGCGCTGGTGGAGGTCAAAACATTGGCGGCCTCCGTAAAGGGCAAGACCAATGACGACAAACCCTCTACTTCAGCTGGAGCGCTGGCGGAGGTTAAAACATTCGCGGAGGTGGCGCAGAGCAGCCTTAAGGTTGCTCTAGTTGACGCAACCTCCAACAGTGCAAAACCCGTCCTAGAGAAGTGGGTGGAGATTGAGGCAAAGCTGTCTCAAATGGTCATCGACTTTGTGATGGCCAACCCGGAGGGAAATCTTCCCACCTTCGACTCGGAGGAGGTTATTCGAGGCCACAGGGTGGTCAAATGCGAGGACCAGCAGTCAAAGGACTTTCTGGAAAAGTGCCTGCTGGACTTGGGGGATTTCGGGGAAGGCTTAAGGATTAAGCTTATCCCGGCATCGGAGATTCCAAGGAGACCCAGGGCTCGGGTATGGCTCCCGAGACTGGAAATTAGCAGCGATAAGCTGCTAAAATATCTCCAGGCTCATAACCGCGATGTGCCCATGCATGACTGGATGGTCATTAAGCAGGAGCAGTCGCAAAAAAACAGCACTTCCTTCCTTCTCCTCATCAACGAGGAAAGTACTGTACCGCTGGAAAAAGCGGGTTTCACTCTTCGCTTCGGCTTACGGCGCGCCAAAGTGAAAATTTTCCGGCCCAAGGGGGACGACGAGGACGCGGACGACGTCGACGATGCTGACAAGCTTTTGGAAGGTTTGCAGCTCGCCGAGGGGTCCGAACCCTAAACGTTCCCAATGGGCCTAAAGGTTGTTCAGATCAACCTCCAGCACTCGCGGCTGGCATCTGACAACCTTGCCGTTCTCCTGGTGGAGGAGAACGTCCACATCGCCCTCATTCAGGAGCCCTGGGTATGGAATACCGAGGTGAAGGGGCTCTCGGTGAAAGGTTATGCTACGTTCTACAAGCGTACTGAAGGTAAGCCTAGGACGTGTATTTTAATAAAATCAATATGCAATGCTTTTCTCATTTCTTCCCACAGCTCAGAGGATCTGACAACTGTGGCGCTGGTAATTAGGTAATCATTCTTTGAACGATATTTCGACCGTGGGGGACCTCAATGCCAGCAGTAGCAAGGCCATGGGGTCTGCCCTAAAGGTGGCTTGTCCTACTAGTTTTGGCAGAAAGACTTATCCTCCATGGTGGAATTCGGATCTTTTCAGGCTCAGGAAAGAGTCTCGTACATTATTTAACTGGGGCTATTCTACTGGAAATTGGCAGCCGTATAAAGATAGTCTCAGGTGTTACAAGAAAGCAATTCGAAAAGCAAAAAGTGAATCCTGGAGGGACTTTTGCTCTTCTATCGAAACAACCAAGGAGTCTTCGAGGATAGGAAAAATCCTCTCAAAAGAAAAATCTTGCCCATCGTTTGTAAGGAAAGATGACGGATCTTGGACCGGCAGCTCAGCGGAAACGCTGGAACTGTTGGTAAAAACACATTTTCCAGGGTGTAGTTCCAATCAAAAGGAACCAACCGAACACGAGGCAACGACCTCTCTTCAGCTCATAGATGAGCTTATATCTCCAGAAAAGATTGCGTGGGCAATCAATAGTTTCTCGCCATACAAGTCACCAGGTCCGGATGGAATTTTCCCAGCTATGCTCCAGAAAACGTGTACACTGGTGACCCCATGGTTGGAATGCATTTTCAGGGCTTGCATTCGGCTGAATCATGTCCCTCTGAATTGGAGAGAGACCAGGGTTGTCTTCATTCCAAAGGTAAACAAGAGGGGTCATGACAAGCCCAATGATTTCAGACCCATTAGTCTCTCGTCCTTCGTTTTGAAGACATTCGAGCGACTACTGGACATATATATTCGCGGAAGGCTAAACATTTCCGGGCTGTCATCAGCTCAGCATGCTTATCTCAAGGGTCGCTCCACAGAGACCGCATTGCACGAGGTGGTACACAGGGTGGAAGCATCCCTCGAGAGTAAACAGTTTACTTTGGGTGCGTTTCTGGACATAGAGGGGGCCTTCAACAATGTTCGCCGGGAAGCGATCGAGGACTCTCTCTCTGCTCTGGGTGTGGAGGACGCCATAGTAAACTGGATAGGGTCAGCTCTGCGTTCCAGAACTATAAGCGCAAGGCTAGGAGCGAGTGAGATTAGGACATACCCGGGGAGGGGAACTCCTCAAGGTGGCGTTCTATCACCCTTGCTGTGGCTATGCGTTGTAGACGGAATACTTCGCCAACTCGACGGGAGTGGAGTAAAAGTAGTGGCTTATGCGGATGATGTCGTGGTACTAGTATCGGGTCTGTGTACCGACGTGATCAGCGGGATCATGCAGGGGGCTCTAAGGAAACTGAGCAGATGGGCGGAGTCCTGCGGTCTCAGTGTAAACCCCTCAAAGACAGAACTGATGCTTTTTACCACGAGGAGGAAAATCCCTAACTTCAATTTACCTGTTCTCAATGGTCGAGAACTAAGTCTTTCACACAGTGCAAAATATCTAGGAGTTCTTCTGACGCCTAAGTTAAACTGGAGGCTTAACACGGAACATAGAACTAAGAAGGCTTACGGTGCCTTGTATGCCTGCAAAAGAATGCTGGGAAAAAAGTGGGGTCTGAGGCCAGAACTCACAGCATGGATGTACAAAGCAGTTATTCGACCAATCTTAACCTACGGATCACTGGTGTGGTGGAGAGCAACCGAGGTGAACTACATGGCTGATATGCTACGGAAAGTTCAACGAGCTGCTTGCGTTGCAATCACAGGGGTGATCAGATCATGCCCCACGGAGGCTCTGAACGTGATTTGCAATATCCTGCCCATTGATCTTTTTGTCAAGGAAGCGGCATCCCAGGGTGCTCTTAGGCTGCGGGAGTTGGGACTCTGGAAGGAACGTACATATGGGCATGGACGTATACTGCTCCAAGTTACTGACTCCTACATCAACACAAAGTCAGACTATGTCTGTCCTACAACAGTATTCGACACAAACTATGAGATTATCTTTCCATCTAGGAAAGACTGGGGAGGTGGCAAACTTGCTCATAGTTTGGACATTTCTGTTTTCACGGATGGGTCAAAGATGGGATGCGGGGTGGGAGCCGGTGTCTTCGCAACTCATCCGGACATTTCTATGTCAATTAGGCTGCCGAACACGGCGAGCGTTTTTCAATCTGAAGTTTTCGCCATACTGGAGGCCTGCAAGGCTCTAATGGCAACAGAAGGTGCCGAGGTCGGAAACAGGATAGGATTTTTCTCTGATAGTCAGGCAGCTCTGAAGGCTCTGGGGTCTGCAAGGGTGTCATCGAGCCTGGTGGGTCAGTGCAGGGAATTGCTTGGCGGGTCGACATAGCGTGTCCCTGATCTGGGTGCCGGGGCACCGCGATATTCAGGGTAACGAAATGGCTGATTTGCTGGCCAGGCGGGGCTCGGCTCTTGATGTCGCAGAGGCGCGAGAGGTTCTTGCGCCCCTGGGATTTGTCAAGGGTCGAATCTCTCGGCACTGGTTCGGGGAGGCAAAAACTAGATGGCAACGGTTGCGGACCTGCAGGGTCTGCAGAAGTCTGTGGCCTTCATATAATGAGATGCGATCCTCAGCCATCCTAAAGATGGATAGAAGAGACATTTCCCGCATAACTGCGGTATTTACGGGGCATTGGACCATTGGTACACACGCGGCCCGACTGGGATTGGACCACAATACCTTGTGCCGAAGCTGTAACCTTCCTGGAATGGAGGAGACGGTGGAGCACCTGCTATGCGAGTGTCCTTCGCACTGCCAAGGCAGAATGAAGTTCCTCGGCAAACCTTTCTTCGGCAGTCTCTCGGAACTAAAGGATGTCAGGCCCGAGGGGCTGCTCAAATATTTAAATTCAACGGGATGGATATAGGTGTAGGGCCGCCCCGGTTTCCGTACCGTTTCATTATTCCCCTTTACTTTTCAGTGGTTTTAGTCACGAGTTGTGGTAACAAAACGGCGCATCGGCGCTATTTGGAGTCAATGGGACTCGCCACTCAAACCAAACCAAACCAAATATGCTAAGATATTTCGATATAATGGACCTCCCAGGTTAAGGTAAATATTTTTGTATGAAAAATTTCACAGCAGAAATTAATTAAAGTAGAATATCTTAGGAACGCCTAGGCGGATATGAACAAGTTATACATCGTTGAAAGCAGAATAGATTATATCGAAATAACTTTGCATATACACTGGTTTACCAATTAGAGAAAAAAGTGATAAAAAATTAAAAAAATTGAAAAAATTTAACAAAAAATTGAAATATTTGAGATTGTTTTTACAATTTCTCTGACATTTATCGAGATACATTAATAGTGATTACGCCGATAGAAGCGCTGGAATGTCGCCTTTTCAACGACATCAAACGTGTGTTGATAGGATTAGCAGAAAAAAAAAATATCGGGCCAAATATGCCTTAACCTATTAAGGGCTCATATCTCAAAAACTACACGTACGATTCAAAAAAGTTGTTATCATTTTTTTAACAGTGCATCGTATACTACCAACTGCAAGGGCTGCACCAAAATATCGACTTTTGTGTTGAGCTGTGTTATTTAAAAACGCCCTATTTCAGAGAAATATATATGGAATTTTCTCTGAAATAGGGCGTTTATGAAGGAAAATCTGAAATAGGACGTTATTGAAAAAAATTTTCAAATAGGGCGTTCTTGAAGCAAAATCTGAAATAGGACGTTATTGAAAGAATTTTTCAAATAGGGCGTTTTTGAAACAATTTTTGAAATAGGGCAATCTTATTTTCAGCCGTCGATATGTATTCGTTAACTTATATCGTGGCGTTGCCACCTTAAAGCTATCATATCAATGTTATAGCATCACCTACTACAATATATCGTCGCCTTAGAGTGTAAACCTGCTAAATCCACTTGTTAGCAAAATTGACTTTTTGATTCAGTTCGAAGGAGTAGGCGATTCCGCAGTAGGCAAGCAAATAAAATTCGTTAATATGAAAATATAAATGGCAAAAATTTTTTAATGAGTAAAGCTGCTAAGTACAATCAGTTCAATTTCAACTGCTAAATCCAACATATTGTGCTTCTTTTGGTAGATTATTGTTATATCTTAGATAATAGTTTTTTTTTGCGTTTAAGCCAAGGTAAGAGCCAGCGAATAAGCTTTAATTGCTGATATATTGCTTAAGAAAATTGTGGCCGCAAACCATAAGCTGAAGGGTTCATTGTTAAGGGTATTAACAATTATTTATTTGAATGGTTTGTGTAACTTTACAGATGAACGATGTTACCAATGAAGTGAGTGTTCAATTAGATGTTTTTTTTTTTTAACTTTTACAAAAGTGATTGGTGTAACACTAGGCATGTACGAGCTTTATCAATTGCCACCTTTTATGAAGCCTTTGATGTTAAAAACCTGAGCTTATATTTGCCGAAAAAGGACCAGTGTGAGAAGTGTGCGTTGTAAGCTGTGGGGAATTTATCTTCTGAAGGACACAAGGGCAAAAGCGGAGAAAATATTGTATTTACGGTTGATTTACAGGCGCTTCTTATGGCACCAAAGTTAAAAGTTAGTAGTTTATATTACAGAACTAAGCTTCAGGTGCACAATTTGACATTTTATATAAAATTTATAATATAAAAGACAAACCCGGCTATTGTTATATGTGGAACGAAACAGAAGGAGGACTAAATGCAGAAGAGTTTGCGAGCGTGTGGGTAGATTTAATACAAAAAAATATAGTGCCAAATGATAGTTCTGTACAGTCAATCACATTAATTTTTTATAGCGACGGGTCCACATATCAAAATCGAAACTGTGTTCTGGCTAATGCTTTGTTATCCACAGCTATAAATGACAATATCATTATTGAGAAAAAGTTTCTTGAAGTAGGCCACACCCAGATGGAAGCTGATTGTATGTATTCCACTATCGAGCGATCACTTAAGAAAAGAGATATCCATGTTCCTGCAGAATACGTTCAAGTATGTAGATCAGCTAGAAGAAATCCTAAACCATATGACGTAACTTATCTTAGTTACACGTTCCTTAAAAACTTCAACACAGTCCAATTCTTTAATAGCATTCGTCCCGCTCGTGGTAAAGGTGCTGCGAAAGTAACTGATTTACGAGCCCTACAATATAAACCAAGTGGCGACATATATTTCAAACTAAGATTCTCTAACGAATGGGAAGTAATACCGCAAAGAAAATCTCCAGTAGCTACTTCCATGCCGGTTTCTCAACTTGAGAATTTACACGAGAGCAGGCGTACGATTTTCGCAGAAAGTATGAAGATCTTCAGTATTTGAAACGATTACTTGCAGAAGATTACCACATCTACTATGACAATTTACCTCATGATTGAATACTATGTATCATATTTTGATATTATTGAGTTCCTACTTAAATTATCTTATGCATTTGTGGACTTTTTGCTATAAATTTGAGAGAGTAATACCTCACGTATTTTATGTATTATTAACTGCCTATTTTTGTCGCAATAAACGGAAGAATAAATCTGTTGTATTATTTTACATATTTGCTTGTCTTCTTCTATGAAATCCTATTTTAATTAACATTTAAATTAAGCTCGTAATCACAAGAAATAAAAAAAATTCATTCATACAATAAACCTGCTAAATCCACTTCAAATTTGAAAATATAAAAAATAAGACCTGCTGAGTGAGAAATTCGGTAATAAAACTAAAATGCAATTTTTTTTTTCATTCTTTCTGGATTAGGGACATAGAACGTTATGGCATAAACAAACTATATATGGGATTTGCAACTCAGACTAAGAGTTAAAGATATATTTAGTTTTTTGCCTCTACTGTAAAATATGTTTTTTGGTCGTTAGCAGGTTTACACTCTAAGGCGACGATATATATATTTTTTTAAATAATCTTTCAGTGATACGAAAAAAAACCATGAAAGTATCAATGTGTGATACCAAATTTTTTGAGGCTGCGGCAACACTGACGCGGAATTCAAACAAAGAATCGAAAATTCTGTTCAGTATTTAGTACCGATAAAATGAAGCCCTGGTGTCGATGGTCCCCGAGATTGACGAATCCATTGAATCCGACCACAACGATAATCCTTATCAAATCGAGGACGATTCGGTGCCAGGAAAGGCCGAATTGTCATTCAACGTGGAAACTCCGTCAGAACAATGAACCATTGCGAAGAAGAGAAAAATAAATAAGAAGAGAGACGGCAGCAATTTCAGTAAACGCAGCAGTGTTTCGCGAGGTATCAATCGGATAAGTTTAAAAATAAAATACATACATACTTGATGACAATTTCCATATTTATATTATTAAATAAAACAAAAAGAACTAAAACTCAAAAAGCGTTGATATAAATTTAAAAAAATAAATAAAGATACCCGGACGAACGATAACGCAAGTTAAAAATTGTGTTGTAGGAAATTTATTAATTTAGAAAGAATAGCTGTGTTTAATTTTTGAATTTGGTTGCGTAAAAATACATGGAGATACACCAAATGAAAGAAAGAAAATGATCCCGTACTTATTTTTAATAATTTGGTTGGAAAAATATCTTACATGCTCCTTATGTCAATTTGGCGGTTATGGCCCGAAATGGTCATGATCCCGCACGCTTGTACCCAATTTTGCCTTATAAAAGGGATCGAGGGAAAATTTAGACCACTATACCATTTGTTTTTCAGTAGTATTTCGTATTTCCATAGTTAGGAAAACGCAACTCTTTTTTATTTAAAATATTTAATAAAATTTTGTTGTACATACGTATATTTCTTTCCAGTTAAATTCTTCAGAAGCAGAAAAAATGTTTTAAATTTTGTATCGAAATGTCTTAGTTTATGGAGAGTCAACCGGCTACTGTCAATCAGTGGCGTAGTAACGGGGGGGTTGGGGACAAAACCTCCCCTCTCCCCCCGAAAGATTCGTTTTGTATAAAATTGATCTGACCATAAAACCATCTTTAACTAAGCACGGTAGGCAGGAAGCGACGATAGGTTGCATGAAAATGTCGAGAAAAAAGGATAGTGGGGTTGTGTTATGTGATGTTTATAGATGGAACATCCGTTGAAATTAAAATCCGAGCTGCTCCTTTTTCAAGGATATCCACATTTTTTGTTTTTTTTGAAAGGATCAAATATTGAGAAAATCGAAAATTCGCCACCGTCCAAATTTTTCCGATTTCAATACATTATTTGGTCGCTAAGGGATACAGAAAAAGGTATTAAAAAGAAAAATGGACACCTGTAGTGGAAAAATCCAATGTGAACAGGACCTAAAGGATAACCACTGAAATATAAAATAACACAAAAAGTACCCACTTTAATTTGCGTATAACTCCTAACATGTTAACTCTACGTGAAAATTCCTTATAATATGTTTCATTCAGAATAAATAAGGGGATATTTCTTTGATATACAATTTTGATGTACCTGCAGTGGTTAATGCACTTTGGTCCATCTAAAGTGAAAATTTCAAAAAAAAGTACGTTTTTTTTATGGTGCTATTTTAAGTTCAAATATTTTTCTAGTTTATGTAAATATTTTAATCTAATGATCCAATTCTCATTCTTACATATCTATACGTTAATATTAAAAAGAATTAGAGCTGAAATACGCGCTAGCTGTGCACGGTGGGCGGTAAGCAACAATAGGTTGCATGAAAATATCGAAAAAACGATCGCCGGCTAAACACTTACGTAAAATGATATTCTAATATACTTCATAAACACACAGCAAGCGTGAATAAAATCTCCAACATTTTTTTAAACGAAAATTAGTACCAGCACACAGCTAGGCACATATTCGTTGGGCCATCGTTTTTACGATATTCCCATGCAACCTATTGTTGCTTCCCGCCCACCGTGCACAGCTAGCGCGTATCTCAGCTCTAACTCTTTTTTAGTATTAACGTAGAGATATGTAGGAATGAGAGTTGGATCATTAGATTAAAATATTTACATAAACTAGAAAAATATTTGAACTTAAAATAGCACCATAAAAAAAACGTTCTTTTTTTGAAATTTTCACTTTAGATGCACAAAAGTACATTAAGCACTGCAGGTACATCAAAATTGTATATTAAAGAAATATTTCTTTATTTATTCTGAATGAAACATATAATAAGGAATTTTCACGTAGAGTTAAAATTTTAGGAGTTATACGCAAATTAAAGTGGGTACTTTTTGTGTTATTTTATATTTCAGTGGTTATCCTTTAGGTCCTGTTCACATTGGATTTTTCCACTACAGGTGTCCTGTTTTCTTTTTAATACCTTTTTTTGTATCCCTTAGCGACCAAATAATGTATTGAAATCGGAAAAATTTGGACGGTGGCGAATATTCGATTTCCTCAATATTTGATCCTTTCAAAAAAAAACAAAAAATGTTGGTATCCTTGAAAAAGGAGCAGCTCGGATTTTAATTTCAACGGATGTTTCATCTATAACCATCACATAACACAACCCCACTTTCCTTTTTTCTCGACATTTTCATGCAACCTATCGTCGCTTCCTGCCTACCGTGTAAGAGATGCTTTATTAGCATACATTTCTTTTTCAGGAAAAAATCAATGATAGTAATTTTTAGAAATTGGTAATTCGAAATTCAGCGCTTTTTCACGAAGTATTATTTATAATTGTAGTATTTGTTGAGCCGTAGGAACGTGCAGGAACCGTAGGAATTTTACCACAATTTACATTCTTTGTACTCATAATCGCTCTTTTGTGGTAAAATTCCTACGGTTCCTGCACTTTCCTACGGCTCAACAAACGCTACAATTATTATACGGTATTGCTGTTATTAACATGCTAATTACAGAAAAGTATATGGATAAGAAATTCAACTGGTGAAGATAGGCTGAACGGACTTACCCAAATGAGTATTAACGGAAATATCGATATCACAGTGGAAGAAGTTATTCACAAATTGGCACAAAAACATAGGAAAATCAATCTGCGATTTCACCACTGCTGTGTTGCAGTGGGTAGAGTGCTCGCCTGCTATGCTAGAGGTTTCGGGTTCAAACCCCAGTCCGAGCAAACACCAAAAAATTGTTCTAATTAGTAAAAATCCAATTATTGAGTTTTTTAAGAGCAGCGGTCACCTCTCGGCAGTGGGGGCATACCCTCCGAGTATTTCTGCATTGAAAAAGCTTTTCACAAAAAATGCATTCGCCGTTCGGAGCCGGCATAAAACTGTAGGTCCACCCAATTAGTAGGAAAAACAAAAAGGAGCACAGCTCGAATTGGGAGAGAAGCTCGGCCATAAAACTCGTCAGAGTTATAAAAAAGCGCCATTGTATATTATTATATATATGTAATATTTAATGTAATTATTTTTTTCTACAAACAATTATTCAAGTTTTCTTTCAATTACCTATCATCTTAATCAAATAATAATGTTAGTATAAACTACAATGGGAATAAATATGCAATGTATAAGAGTATCTGAACTTGAGATTTTATTTAATGTCTGTCAAAATGGAATATTAGAAAACTAAATTATATGGTCAAGATTTTTGACTGCCACGTTACAATCGTACACTGTTTAACCTCATATCTCCGGAACCATATTTTTAAAATTATATATTGTAAGAGCATATCGCGAGTCTCCCTAGAGGCATCAAATTGAATATTACCATTTCTCTGTACCTTTCGTAACTAAAATGTTATGCCAAATTTGATCGGACTGGAATGTTACATAGTTTTGGAAGTGTATTCCGATATTACTGTACATTGTGCGAAAAATCTGCACATTTTTTTGCTTTACATATCGAGCCGTATGCGCCGGAAAGATGTAAAGGCCATGATTTCCGATTTTCACTTTTTTGTAGAAATGGCTTACTTGTCATCACCCACACCTTCTCCAGAAATTTTATGTCTGAAAAATGTACCGTTATGAAAAGCAATTTTGATGTAAGTACATAAGTTCAGTTTGTTTACTTTTTTTGTGAGTACGAAGTGGCTTTTACATCTTTTTTGCTTTTCAAATTATTGAAGACTAGTGACAAATAAACAAATTTAACGGGATTTTGTTGGAATTTAACCAAGGATTTTATCAGTTTGAAGACTTCTACTTTGTATTTTATTACATATGATGACCAATATGGTTTTCTTGTGCGGCATATTGCACTTTATTGCTTCACAATTTTGAAATAAAGTTCTAACGATTCCCACGATAGTTGGGGTCCCTTTTGTTACTGCTTAGGGCAGTTTTAAACAAATTGGTTGTGTATTTCTACAATTTCTCCAAAATTAATTTCTTGAATCTCGATAATTTCCCTCCAAACGTAGATGCTGAAAGTGATGAACATGGCGAGAGATTTCATCAGAACTTGATAGTTTTTGAAAGGCGATATCAAGGATCTTGGAACAAGGATATGATGGGAGACAAATCCAGAAAATTACAAAAGAATAGCCAAAAGTACTTACATCCCTCATTATTTATCCCCTCCTTAAAATCGCGAAATGCATTAGTTTTTTTATTCAATTAATTCTTTATCCTATTCATCGCTATTTTGAGAGACATTGTGCACTTCAAAACTCATAATAAATGGAAAGAAATAATGTTAAATATTACTCCTTAATAAAGTTTTATAAAAAAACGGAACATGCTAGGTTAAGAACTCTCAATAAAAATAGGTAAATATAAATACTGATACATCCCATTATTGCAAAAGTATTCTCAAAATGTTCACATTTAAATTCTTTATGGGATAGATAGGAGTCGAATCTGAAATTCCTTATACAAACTTAGATTTTTTCATACTCTTTGCCATTGTAACCAAACTACTACAATTTTTAAGTGCAAAGGCAAAAAATGTGTGTTGGGATTCTCTTTACCAGTTCTTATTAGATGCCAAATCGCTACGGTGGCTAATACAATTTTTTTATGCACTTATGTATGTCATGCAATGTCTTGTATATACGGTTTTTTCTACATTTTTACCGATATCTCAGAAACAGGATCCGCCACAAAAATATGGATATGCTATTCGGGATCAGCGTTAAATTTCGTTTTAGAAAATTACAGTTTTATATTTTTGGTGGTTAAAGTTGATTAAAAATTGTCGAAAAGCAAAAAAAAAGAAATCGAAATAAAGAAATGAAAGTAAAAAAATTTTTAAAAAACCTTCTCCTGAACATTTTTGAATTTGGCCTTTACATCTTTCCGGCGCATATGGCTCGATATATGTCCCATATAAGAGATAAACCCATAGGGAGAGGGTTCAATTTACCTTAAAAATATATTTTAAGATGATTTATGAGCAATAAGGTGCGGACTGCCACGTTACAAGAATTTGTCCGCCACGTTACACGTACGAATTTTCGATATATTGTATGAACAAAGCAGTAAATAAAAATTCAATTTATTAGAAAAGAATATTTTTAAGTCTTTATTTTAAGTTTACAAATATCCTTGTTTGGATGTAGGAAAAGTAATGATCTTTTTGTTAGTCGTTTGTATTTGGTAAGCACTGGCTTTGATTTTGAGAAAAGCTCAACAACTTTCAACTCATCAACACAGTCAATTTGTTTTTCCGTAATTTCCTCAACAGAAATTTTCGATGCAGCCATATGAAACGCAAGTAATGTTATTTACAACAACATTACGTGCCGTTATGTGTTTTGAAACAATATTTTTTACGGTTTCACCTATTCCATCCACACATCCATTTCCATGTGATGTTGCAAAATAGTTCCACACAATTTTAATTGCGAATATTTCTTCAAAGTGAATGATTAAACTTGCTATAAATTTGTTTTTAAATTGCGAGATTGGTCCGTCACACAGAACAACCCAATGGGAGAAAAAAACAAAAGATGCTCATTTTAGCCACAAACCCTAACAAACAGTATGCTACTTCCGGTAGTCATATCCGGAAAAATCCATGCTACACCGTGTAGCCAAAAATCACTATTCCAAATACCCTACAAACCCAATAAACAAATACTACTCGCCAAACCCCGCATATTAATATCACTGAAAGCTTAGACATGATACTGTTACTGATACTCGAAGGACCATGTCTAAGCTTTCGGTGATATTAATATGCGGGGTTTGGCGAGTAGTATTTGTTTATTGGGTTTGTAGGGTATTTGGAATAGTGATTTTTGGCTACACGGTGTAGCATGGATTTTGCCGGATATGACTACCGGAAGTAGCATAGTGTTTGTTAGGGTTTGTGGCTAAAATGAGCATCTTTTGTTTTGGCTCCCATTGGGTTTGCAGCATTTTTTGTTTGTGGGGTTTGGGGCTGCGATGAGCATCTTTTATTTTTGGGACTACGGTGTAGTATGAGCTTTGGCAAGATGGAGTATGGCTCGTTCCAGAGCAGTGGTGTACTTCGTGCGCCTGGCATAAGAGGTGCGTGCACCGCAGGGAGAAGCAACCAGAGTTGGAGACGGCCACTGCATTTGCTTGATGTATTTATTGGGAGGAGGCAAGGCTCCTGGGCAAGACAATGAAGATTGCCACCCTTCCAAAAGACATCCCATGGGTTAGGGATGCTGGGGGAAGACGTGTCCCTGGTTGGCGTTGATCCAACCAATGAGGCGTGCAGGGCTTTTAAAGAAGCCACCTCATTCCGAGTGCAAAAATGACTCTTATGGGAGGATTGTCACGCCCCGAGTTGGCGTATATCCAACCCATGAGGATTACAAGGCTTTAAAGGTAGCCACCTCATTCCGAGTGAACCCATACATAATTTTTCAGTGTCACATTTATGCTACTTAAGCAGAACATCGCTTGAAACGGTTGAGAATTGCTGGCATATTTGCACGCAAACAATAATCAACGCACGCAAAGCTAATGCTTGCGCAGCATAAGTGTGTAAGCTGTGAGCTGCTTATACATAGTATAAGTGCGTGTGTTCGCTCATACGTATAAGTGCGTAAGTCGCTTATACAATTGTATTATATAAATGCATTCCGCTAAAAAATAAAAATATGTATTTTTGACTGGAACGCTATACAAAATTTGCTACCCTAATCTTTTCAGCCAAACATGCAAACCAAAGGCATTTCGCTCTTTATCTGGTGGGATTTAAATAATAACAATCATTTACTAGGCCTTAAAGTGGATATAATACGAAATAAACCAACAGGACAGAATTTTAATGCCATTTTCTTTGATGACTTCTTAAAAATTTTAAAATTCTGAGATAAGTTTGCAAAGATGAAGAAATATAATATAAAAACATCTTTAACTTCCTGAAATTTACTTTTATCAGGTATTTTGCGGAATAACGTTTCAGATTATACACCGTTTTATATAATATTTCGACAAACAAAATTTGTTTCTGGTTACATTTTTCGCGATCTTGACCATATAAGAAAATTATTATTTATAACCGTAGATTTCCAGAAGAGAATATGTGACTTACTTTTGAAGTATAGTTAAAGGCCCTTGACAACTGACAATCTGGCATGTCAAGCAGTGTGTATTTGTGAGTTTTTTGCGTGTGTTAGTGCAGTAGGCAGTCGTCGTGCTACACTTTCTTGTTGTCGGGCTCGCGTTGATGATAATCAAAACTTTTAGATATTTGCGTCAATCACCCGACACTCACACATATACACTGCTTGACAGTCCAGATTTCAAGTGGCCAAGGGCCTTAAGAGTTTGATATATGTATAATAAGCGATATTTGTGTACTAAAATGTTAAATTATAGTCTGAAAAAATTACATTTTTATCATTTATAAAAAAATTGTAGTTTTTTGGTAATTTTTATTTTAATTTTGGTAAATTTTTTACATTGGCTGTGACAACCCTCCCCCTCCTCCCCCCCGAAAAATTCTCTTACTACGCCACTGCTGTCAATTTATCTGAACTTTATTCTTTCTTATATCATGCTTATAACACAAAATAGACACACTTCAAACAACATACAATCTTTTATTCGCTACCATATTAATAGGTTCCTAGGTGTTTATTCGTCAGAAAATCAAACTCTCCTCGACTAAGCAAAGTTTTAAAAATATCATGAATGGTTATATTTAAGGTCTGAGAAATTGTCTCATTTCGTTCTAACGCTACTGTATACCTAATTATATTTTCAACAAATAAATTTAAACATTGTGCCATTAATGCATGTGCTGAAGGAAGTGAAATATCTGGTTCAACAATCCCCGGTAGAATTTTAATATTTATATCACTACAAATGCCATTCACAAGCAATGAAGATTTTGATAAATACTCTGGAGTTGTCAAATAATGTTGATAATGGAAATCCGTGTTTGAGCTTTTGTATTCGGTGTTGAGCTGTATACATTGATTTGAATCTCTAATCAGATCCTTCGGAATATTGACAATATCAATTACTTCACCATGCTTTGCGTATATTTCATCGAGTTTCACCTTCCGACTTGTGGTATATAACCACGATGAAATCCGACATAGAGGAGTTATCGATTCAAAACGGAAAAGGTTTGTTTCAGGTTCTGCCCTATTTAAAAAAATGTTTGATTCATTTCTATGTTGCAACTTATTCGTTATGAAATTAATTGAATCATCGGAACTCAATACTGGCATCGGACTTAGTAAGGGATTCAGTAGTAATGGTTGTACTGATAAAAATACGTCATCGAAAAAATTTAAGTAAGGTGTGAATGCATGATATCTAGCATAAAGTAGGACTTCCCTAGTGGTCCAAAATCTCTCATTTTTGTATGAACTAAGCTTTTTTAAGTATTTGTGGTTACGTATAAAATATGTGACATTTTTAGCTCTTAACCACTCATAAGCTCGTTGTTTCATAAGAGGAAGCGAGTTAAAATCTTTTAAACTGTGACAAACGAAGGGAAAAGATGGCACAAAATTGCTTTTGGGTAATATCAAAGGTAAACTTCGTAGTAAATAATCTACAGCTGATCTAATACTTAAAAACGACTGAGTAAAAAATCGATGCTGGAATTGAATATGTTGTTTTTCAAATGCACTGATGTTAGTAGAATACATTTTTTTTTTGCGATCCTGTATTTTTGGTGGAAATTTCGATGGTTTGATAGATCTGGACACCTTTAGTATATTAAATGCATTACTCTCCTTAAATGTCACATTAGCAAGCGCAGATGTATAATCGTGTTCTGACATCATAATTTGTAATGCTCTAGATTGTAATAATTGTTTATTAGATTTTTTCTGGTATTCAGACTGAAAATTCGCATGTAGTTTTAATAATGATATTTGTTTTTCTTGATCTTGTTTCAATTTTATTTGAAGAGGATCGACTATGAATACCTTGCCCTCTTTTTGAAAAACAACTTGATTTTTAATCTTAAAGGCATTATTTCTCAAATCTAGTGTACTGCTTTGCGTCAACAGTTGATTATTGCCACTTAAATCCACATTTCCTATAATCGTTGCGTAAGCATTTCCAGTTAGTTTCGTTTCCTCCTCTGAAAAGTGTTATATAAATTAATAAATATATTTAAATCTTGGTATAACAAGTAGGGAAGCCTAAATTCGAGTGGAATCAAACATTGGATACTCAGCTGTATGCTTTTGTTGTTTGTTTGCGTTTGTTTAATATACGGTGTATTTTATATAAAGCGAGTGCCGCATAGTGGGCGTAGGCACGCCCATTTTGAAAATTTCAGTCAATCATCCGACTGAGCATATAAATATTCTTGTTAGTGAAAAATTGCATCCCTTTATGAGCTTCAGTTACAAAGATGTCGCGTTACAATTTTCACAAGGCCGATTTAGAATATATTTTGGTAAAAAGTAGGCATTGTTATTAACCGATAGAAGTGAACACACAAAGTTTCGTCGTAATATATCTATTATTTGTTGAAACCTCGTATATTTCTGGTTCTAAAAGGAGGCGGTGCCACGTTCATATTTGTGATTTTATTTTATGTGTATAGTTGGACTCATGTTCATGCAACAAAATTTCAATGATACATATATCTTTATATTTGACAAAAATATATACAAAAGTGGGCGTCCAAATATTTGCCTAAGTGAATACATCACGTGTAGCAAATTTCATCCAAATATCTACTAAGGTTTCTGAGATGATATATAAAACTTTTAATGTTTGTCCTTTAATAAGTGGGCGTGGCAACGCATATTTTCGAAAATTTCCCCATAAGGGCGTGAGCTTATTACGTGCGTGAAATCTTATCATTCCAGCTATGTATGTATATTAGTGACTGAGATACCAAATTTTCGATATATACTATATAGGGAAAGTGGGCGTAGTCATGGTCCCACTTCGCCCATTTTCAATACCATCCGTCCCAGTCTGGATAGGAAAAATTTCATCAAAATATTTAAATGTTTGCATAAGTTAGAGTGTTTACAGACAGACGGGCGGACAGACGGATATTGCTCGATCTCTTTTTTCACCCTGATCACGTCTTTTTTCACGTATATATCTATCTCGATTATTTCATGGCATTACGTACAACAGCTGAGTATAAAAACATTTAGGGGATTCACAAAGTGTCATAAAGTCATATGTCATATTAAAATATTGTACGGAAATAGTTATAGATCACTTTTCCGAATCCCTGTGAATAAGTAAACAAAACCATCTGATCAAATACCACGACCCAAAAACATATCGAGCAGAGTTGTATTTATTTAGTACACATACAGCATAGAAAGCAATAACAAAATATTATGACTAAGGGCCTTTTCACATTACTCGGTACGACATCGGATCGACATTTTTTGCTCGGTATTTTCAGCTTACCGAAACGATTCCGCGTTGCAGTGTTTTTCACACTTGTGGGAATACTTTCGGTGCGTAATCGGCAGAAAATATGAAAACAAACATCGAAATTTGCAAAACAAAATTTTTAACTTCAACAAATCACTCAATAATAACAATAATGTCTTCAAGCGAAGACGAAGGCATTATATAATGCTACATTTATAGCCGAAACGAGTTTTTTACTGACTTTGTTCTTCTTCTTTTATTACGCTGTAAAAATGTATGCAGTAATTCCTCAAATTTTACTGACCGGTCTTACCGCGTTGCGGTATACCGAAATTAATCCGCTCCGATTTCATGTATGCAACACTAATGGGAAAGTGCCAATTGAAATACATGTGGTCGGTAAGGTTTCGGTATACTTTCGGTAAGAACCAAAAATGTCGATCCGATACCGCACCGAGTAATGTGAAAGCGCTCTAATGACGATATGATGTAATATGACAGGTTGTGAATCCCCTAATTATATTAACTACACCCTTTTCAGTTTATATTCAGAAGGTTACAATTTATATTCAGAAAATTAGAATTGATATTCAGAAAGTTACAATTCATATTCAGAATTTCCATTTCATATTCAGAAAGTTGAAATTCATATTCAGAATTTCCATTTCATATTCAGAAAATTACAATTCGTATTCAGAAAGTTACAGTTTATATTCAGAAATTTACAATTGATATTCAGAAAAATGAAATTGATATTCAGAAATTCCATTTGATATTCAGAAAGTTGCAGTTAATATTCAGAAAATTACAATTGATATTCAGAAAGTTACAATTCATATTCAGATAGTTGCAATTCATATTCAGAATTTTCATTTCATATTCAGAGATTTACAATTGATATTCAGAAAATTAAAATTCATATTCAGAAAATTACAATTGATATTCAGAAAATTAAAATTGATATTCAGAAAATTAAAATTGATATTCAGAAAATTACAATTGATATTCAGAAAATTTCACTGTACGAGTGTAAATTTTATATTGTATACATATGTGCTGATCATGGCAATGCCCAAGCTCTGCGCAGTATGCAGAGCTTCAATTGATGGTACTTATTTGAAACTTGAGCAAGGTTTTTCAGAACCTTTTTTAACAATTCATTTTTTTTTTTCTTTCTTTTTTTTCCAGGATTGAAAGCAGCACTTACCAGTCTTACTCCTTGATCTACAGGGAGCGCATTGCCAATGCCGCTAACAAATGGGAGGATTGGCCAACCCTAGCCAAATCGCTGGGCATCGCCTAAAAAACGGCCTACACTTGGGATGTAAGTGGAAGACTGGAAAAACCAAGTTCCGGCGGTAAAAAGCCGCGAAAGCTCACAGCAGAACAGGTTGAGCAGGTGCTAACCTGGCTGGAAAGTAATTGTAGCCTTACCCTTCGCCAAATACTTAACATTATTTTTTTACACTTTCTACATATATTGTTACTATGTAAATATTTTGCGTTGTATGAAAATAAAGAATTGCAATGTTCGTTGCAGTGGTTATATGTGGAAAGGTTCTTCATTTCTGACTCTCTGTCACCCCGGGACTGTCTTCTTCCTCCTCTTCCTCTCCCTCCAGGTCCAATCAGTTTTTCCAAAAGTCCGACATACATAAAGCCTGCATTCATGTGAAGCTTTACAATGCATCCAACATATTAGATTTTCCTTGAATGTATAAAAAATACCTGAATAACTTTCTGAATATCAATTTTAATTTTCTGAATATCAATTGTAATTTTCTGAATATCAATTTTAATTTTCTGAATATCAATTTCAATTTTCTGAATATCAATTGTAATTTTATGAATATCAATTGTAATTTTCTGAATATCAATTGTAACTTTCTGAATATGAAATGAAGCTTCTGAATATGAATTGTAACTTTCTGAATATGAAATGTAAATTTCTGAATATCAATTGCAACTTTCTGAATATGAAATGGAAATTCTGAATATGAACTGTAACTTTCTGAATATTAACTGTAATTTTCTGAATATTAATTGTAATTTTCTGAATATCAATTGTAATTTTATGAATATCAATTGTGTAATTTTTTGAATATGAACTGCAACTTTCTGAATATGAAATGGAAATTCTGAATATGAATTGTAATTTTCTGAATATCAATTGAAACTTTCTGAATATAAACTGAAAAAGGTGTGGAGTGCTGCCTACTGTCGAAACTCGACAGTTTTCCTATATGTTTTCTTGACTACGGTGCAACTATAGTTTTTGTATAATTGTTGTTATTGTTCCTGTTGATGCTGCTCCTTTTGTTGCTACTGTTACTGCTACTATTTTGTTGTTGTTGGAGTTGTTATTGCTACTCGTCTTCACAATTCTCCTGCCTATTTCTTTCTTTCTATTTCTGCTCTTTTTTTCTCAATTCCTTCCCTACTTATTTTTTCTTATCCTTCTTATTACTTGAATTTGTGTTTTTGCTGTATTGCTTTTGCTACTTTTTTATATTTCTACTTCTTTGAAACTACAGACCACTTCCAGCCAAACATGTTCATAATTGCATGGTAAGTTTGGTGAACACACCCAAAACTCCGTCACGCTAGGGTACTTGTTCTTTCTGCACTAGGCCGACTATTGTAAGGGCGATGTTTTTGGCCGCTTTTCACGACCCCTTAGACTCCTTTGGAAGAAAAGGGAAGATGTTGATGAGGAAGATGAAAATAAAGATGATGATGAATGGGAGGTGAAGGAGGAAAAAATTAGGAAAATCCCTTAATAACCCTTTTTTAGCTGTTTTGGCACATTTTGCTCTTCTTGAAGAAGGAGTCGGTAAGATTCACCCACCAGTCAATGTCCTTGGCATTCCAATTCTATTTCTTTTATTTCTTAGTTAGAACGCCCACCATTGTAAAAGTCCGCGCCTAAATTTTACTCTTATGTTGAGAGGGTTATGGGGCAAATTTTTTTTTTTTTTTTTTGATCCCGCGAAATACCGCGGAAATAGTTTTTTCTTTGTAACTTCTTTACTTGACTCTTCTGTATGTTGATAGGGTTTCGGGACAAATTTTTTTTTGATCCCGCGAAATATCGCGGAAATAGTTTTTTCTTTGTAACTTCTTTACTTGACTCTTCTGTATGTTGATAGGGTTTCGGGACACATTTTGACTTGACTTGAAATTCCTGAAAATTGCTCGGTTTTTGGAGTAGCCCCATTCAGTTTTTGTAAAAGTGAACTTTTTTTTAATTAACTTACTCTATGACACCCTATTTTCATATTCCGGTGCCGGAGGGAGGATCCAAAGTGCATCTAATGTATATACATATAAAAGTTGTTGCATATTTCATGGCGTAATTTGTGATTATTATATCCTGTGGTCTTTTTCGTTATTCGTACAAACATTTTGTCTGAGGGGACCCCTAGTGAAATTTTATGGCGAATAATTTTCTAGAACATTTTAACCCTCTATCTGCATTCTCAATTGATAATTTCTACATGTGCTTCCAAACAAGGGTTAAAAACAGCCATTTGAGCGGGCGTTGGAGGGTTAAAATCTACCACAAAGAAATTCCTTATTAAATTCTATAGAAGAAGTCCGAGCTCAAAAACTTCATTTGAGGTCATTTTTTATAAGATATTTTCGATAAAGTAATAGCACCTCCAGGTAAAACCATAAAACTTTAACCCCCTCTAAAAAACACACACCATCTCTTTGTCGATTTTAAAGCCGCTTTTGATAGCACGAATAGGAATTGCCTTTATGCCGCAATGTCTGAATTTGGTTTCCCTGCAAAACTTATACGGCTATGCCAAATGACGTTGACTAACACCACCAGCACCGTCAGAATTGGGAAGGACCTCTCCGAGCCGTTCGAGACCAAACGAGGTTTCAGACAAGGTGACTCCCTTTCGTGTGACTTCAACTTGATGCTGGAAAAGATAATACGAGCTGCAGATCTTAACCATACAGGAAGCATCTTATATCACAAGAGTGTGCAACTGCTGGCGTACGCCGATGACATCGACATCATTGGCACTAACACGCGCGCCGTATGTTCTGCCCAGACCTGGGTAATATCAAGTACCAGTACGACTTGTGACAAGTACATTTTAAAAGAATTGTACTAGTACTTGCATTCCCAAATTTTCAAGTACTAGTACAAGTACAAGTACAAAGAATTGAAAAAGAATTGAATTTTTAGTAAATACTTCAAAGTAATTGAAAAGAATTGAATGTACTTGAAAAGAATTGAAAAATGTACTTGAACCGATTTTTCTATTCTTTTCAAGTACTTGAAAGAATTGAAAATAATTGAAAAATCCGTTCAAGTACATTTTTCAATTCTTTTCAAGTACATTCAATTATTTTCAATTACTTTGAAGTATTTGCTAAAAATTCAATTCTTTTTCAATTCTTTGTATTTGTACTTGTACTAGTACTTGAATATTCTGAAAGTACTTGGTACGGACTCGTTACTTCAAGATCAAAATATAAAGTATTTAAGTACGTAATAGTCCAATTACTACTCAGTATTACTCAGGTATGGTTCTGCCTTCTCCAAGCTGAATAAAGAGGCTAAGAAAATGGGTTTGGCGGTCAACGAGGACAAGACGAAGTACCTCCTGTCAACACACAAAGAAACAGCACGCCTTGGCAGCCACGTCACTGTTGATAGCTACAAATTCGAAACAGTTAAGGACTTCGTCTATTTGGGAACCAGCATTAACACCAAAAATAATGTCAGCACTGAAATCCAACGAAGAATCACTCTTGCCAATAAATGCTACTTTGGACTAAGTAGGCAATTGAAAAGTAAAGTCCTCTCTCGACGAACCAAAATCACACTCTACAGAACACTCATCGTTCCAGTCCTCATGTATGGCGCAGAAGCATGGACTATATCAAAAGCAGATGAGATGGCGCTTGGAGTATTCGAGAGGAAAGTTCTTCGGAGGATTTATGGACCTTTGCGCGTTAGCGAGGGCGAGTATCGACGGAGATTTAACGACGAGCTATACGAGCTGTACGCAGACATCGACATTGTTCAGAGAATAAAGATCCAGCGGCTGCGCTGGGCAGGTCATGTCGTGAGAATGGACGAAGGTGCTCCAGCCAAGAAAGTATTTCTGTGGAAACCCGCTGAACGCAGAAGAAAAGGGAGGCCTCCACTGCGTTGGGAAGATCAGGTGGACAGTGATGCTGACTCGCTAGGTATTCCCAAGTGGCGCAATGCTGCACGAAACTGAAATAGCTGGCACGCTTTATTGAACTCGGCCAGAATCGTCTAGACGGTTACGTGCCAATTAAGTAAGTAAGTTTCGGCAAAGTTGGTCTGGGAGACATCCTCTTTCATAATTAATAGCGTTTGTTTCTGTTGAGAAATCACTGTTGGACAGTGTAGTGATCAATTCTCAAAAGAATCAAAAATATGATTCTCGATAGATTTTCGAGTCGTCCTTTAACGTTAGAGGTTTGAGAATGAGGCTAGTTCTCGAGTCATTCTCAAATCGATATCTAAACTATGTGTTTGTTGTTAATATTCAGAAAATTACAATTGATATTCAGAAAGTTACAATTCATATTCAGATAGTTGCAATTCATATTCAGAATTTTCATTTCATATTCAGAGATTTACAATTGATATTCAGAAAATTAAAATTCATATTCAGAAAATTACAATTGATATTCAGAAAATTAAAATTGATATTCAGAAAATTAAAATTGATATTCAGAAAATTACAATTGATATTCAGAAAATTTCACTGTACGAGTGTAAATTTTATATTGTATACATATGTGCTGATCATGGCAATGCCCAAGCTCTGCGCAGTATGCAGAGCTTCAATTGATGGTACTTATTTGAAACTTTAGCAAGGTTTTTCAGAACCTTTTTTAACAATTCATTTTTTTTTTTTCTTTCTTTTTTTTTCCAGGATTGAAAGCAGCACTTACCAGTCTTACTCCTTGATCTACAGGGAGCGCATTGCCAATGCCGCTAACAAATGGGAGGATTGGCCAACCCTAGCCAAATCGCTGGGCATCGCCTAAAAAACGGCCTACACTTGGGATGTAAGTGGAAGACTGGAAAAACCAAGTTCCGGCGGTAAAAAGCCGCGAAAGCTCACAGCAGAACAGGTTGAGCAGGTGCTAACCTGGCTGGAAAGTAATTGTAGCCTTACCCTTCGCCAAATACTTAACATTATTTTTTTACACTTTCTACATATATTGTTACTATGTAAATATTTTGCGTTGTATGAAAATAAAGAATTGCAATGTTCGTTGCAGTGGTTATATGTGGAAAGGTTCTTCATTTCTGACTCTCTGTCACCCCGGGACTGTCTTCTTCCTCCTCTTCCTCTCCCTCCAGGTCCAATCAGTTTTTCCAAAAGTCCGACATACATAAAGCCTGCATTCATGTGAAGCTTTACAATGCATCCAACATATTAGATTTTCCTTGAATGTATAAAAAATACCTGAATAACTTTCTGAATATCAATTTTAATTTTCTGAATATCAATTGTAATTTTCTGAATATCAATTTTAATTTTCTGAATATCAATTTCAATTTTCTGAATATCAATTGTAATTTTATGAATATCAATTGTAATTTTCTGAATATCAATTGTAACTTTCTGAATATGAAATGAAGCTTCTGAATATGAATTGTAACTTTCTGAATATGAAATGTAAATTTCTGAATATCAATTGCAACTTTCTGAATATGAAATGGAAATTCTGAATATGAACTGTAACTTTCTGAATATTAACTGTAATTTTCTGAATATTAATTGTAATTTTATGAATATCAATTGTGTAATTTTTTGAATATGAACTGCAACTTTCTGAATATGAAATGGAAATTCTGAATATGAATTGTAATTTTCTGAATATCAATTGAAACTTTCTGAATATAAACTGAAAAAGGTGTGGAGTGCTGCCTACTGTCGAAACTCGACAGTTTTCCTATATGTTTTCTTGACTACGGTGCAACTATAGTTTTTGTATAATTGTTGTTATTGTTCCTGTTGATGCTGCTCCTTTTGTTGCTACTGTTACTGCTACTATTTTGTTGTTGTTGGAGTTGTTATTGCTACTCGTCTTCACAATTCTCCTGCCTATTTCTTTCTTTCTATTTCTGCTCTTTTTTTCTCAATTCCTTCCCTACTTATTTTTTCTTATCCTTCTTATTACTTGAATTTGTGTTTTTGCTGTAGTGCTTTTGCTACTTTTTTATATTTCTACTTCTTTGAAACTACAGACCACTTCCAGCCAAACATGTTCATAATTGCATGGTAAGTTTGGTGAACACACCCAAAACTCCGTCACGCTAGGGTACTTGTTCTTTCTGCACTAGGCCGACTATTGTAAGGGCGATGTTTTTGGCCGCTTTTCACGACCCCTTAGACTCCTTTGGAAGAAAAGGGAAGATGTTGATGAGGAAGATGAAAATAAAGATGATGATGAATGGGAGGTGAAGGAGGAAAAAATTAGGAAAAATCCCTTAATAACCCTTTTTTAGCTGTTTTGGCACATTTTGCTCTTCTTGAAGAAGGAGTCGGTAAGATTCACCCACCAGTCAATGTCCTTGGCATTCCAATTCTATTTCTTTTATTTCTTAGTTAGAACGCCCACCATTGTAAAAGTCCGCGCCTAAATTTTACTCTTATGTTGAGAGGGTTATGGGGCAAATTTTTTTTTTTTTTTTTGATCCCGCGAAATACCGCGGAAATAGTTTTTTCTTTGTAACTTCTTTACTTGACTCTTCTGTATGTTGATAGGGTTTCGGGACAAATTTTTTTTTGATCCCGCGAAATATCGCGGAAATAGTTTTTTCTTTGTAACTTCTTTACTTGACTCTTCTGTATGTTGATAGGGTTTCGGGACACATTTTGACTTGACTTGAAATTCCTGAAAATTGCTCGGTTTTTGGAGTAGCCCCATTCAGTTTTTGTAAAAGTGAACTTTTTTTTAATTAACTTACTCTATGACACCCTATTTTCATATTCCGGTGCCGGAGGGAGGATCCAAAGTGCATCTAATGTATATACATATAAAAGTTGTTGCATATTTCATGGCGTAATTTGTGATTATTATATCCTGTGGTCTTTCTCGTTATTCGTACAAACATTTTGTCTGAGGGGACCCCTAGTGAAATTTTATGGCGAATAATTTTCTAGAACATTTTAACCCTCTATCTGCATTCTCAATTGATAATTTCTACATGTGCTTCCAAACAAGGGTTAAAAACAGCCATTTGAGCGGGCGTTGGAGGGTTAAAATCTACCACAAAGAAATTCCTTATTAAATTCTATAGAAGTCCGAGCTCAAAAACTTCATTTGAGGTCATTTTTTATAAGATATTTTCGATAAAGTAATAGCACCTCCAGGTAAAACCATAAAACTTTAACCCCCTCTAAAAAACACACACCATCTCTTTGTCGATTTTAAAGCCGCTTTTGATAGCACGAATAGGAATTGCCTTTATGCCGCAATGTCTGAATTTGGTTTCCCTGCAAAACTTATACGGCTATGCCAAATGACGTTGACTAACACCACCAGCACCGTCAGAATTGGGAAGGACCTCTCCGAGCCGTTCGAGACCAAACGAGGTTTCAGACAAGGTGACTCCCTTTCGTGTGACTTCAACTTGATGCTGGAAAAGATAATACGAGCTGCAGATCTTAACCATACAGGAAGCATCTTATATCACAAGAGTGTGCAACTGCTGGCGTACGCCGATGACATCGACATCATTGGCACTAACACGCGCGCCGTATGTTCTGCCCAGACCTGGGTAATATCAAGTACCAGTACGACTTGTGACAAGTACATTTTAAAAGAATTGTACTAGTACTTGCATTCCCAAATTTTCAAGTACTAGTACAAGTACAAGTACAAAGAATTGAAAAAGAATTGAATTTTTAGTAAATACTTCAAAGTAATTGAAAAGAATTGAATGTACTTGAAAAGAATTGAAAAATGTACTTGAACCGATTTTTCTATTCTTTTCAAGTACTTGAAAGAATTGAAAATAATTGAAAAATCGGTTCAAGTACATTTTTCAATTCTTTTCAAGTACATTCAATTATTTTCAATTACTTTGAAGTATTTGCTAAAAATTCAATTCTTTTTCAATTCTTTGTATTTGTACTTGTACTAGTACTTGAATATTCTGAAAGTACTTGGTACGGACTCGTTACTTCAAGATCAAAATATAAAGTATTTAAGTACGTAATAGTCCAATTACTACTCAGTATTACTCAGGTATGGTTCTGCCTTCTCCAAGCTGAATAAAGAGGCTAAGAAAATGGGTTTGGCGGTCAACGAGGACAAGACGAAGTACCTCCTGTCAACACACAAAGAAACAGCACGCCTTGGCAGCCACGTCACTGTTGATAGCTACAAATTCGAAACAGTTAAGGACTTCGTCTATTTGGGAACCAGCATTAACACCAAAAATAATGTCAGCACTGAAATCCAGCGAAGAATCACTCTTGCCAATAAATGCTACTTTGGACTAAGTAGGCAATTGAAAAGTAAAGTCCTCTCTCGACGAACCAAAATCACACTCTACAGAACACTCATCGTTCCAGTCCTCATGTATGGCGCAGAAGCATGGACTATATCAAAAGCAGATGAGATGGCGCTTGGAGTATTCGAGAGGAAAGTTCTTCGGAGGATTTATGGACCTTTGCGCGTTAGCGAGGGCGAGTATCGACGGAGATTTAACGACGAGCTATACGAGCTGTACGCAGACATCGACATTGTTCAGAGAATAAAGATCCAGCGGCTGCGCTGGGCAGGTCATGTCGTGAGAATGGACGAAGGTGCTCCAGCCAAGAAAGTATTTCTGTGGAAACCCGCTGAACGCAGAAGAAAAGGGAGGCCTCCACTGCGTTGGGAAGATCAGGTGGACAGTGATGCTGACTCGCTAGGTATTCCCAAGTGGCGCAATGCTGCACGAAACTGAAATAGCTGGCACGCTTTATTGAACTCGGCCAGAATCGTCTAGACGGTTACGTGCCAATTAAGTAAGTAAGTTTCGGCAAAGTTGGTCTGGGAGACATCCTCTTTCATAATTAATAGCGTTTGTTTCTGTTGAGAAATCACTGTTGGACAGTGTAGTGATCAATTCTCAAAAGAATCAAAAATATGATTCTCGATAGATTTTCGAGTCGTCCTTTAACGTTAGAGGTTTGAGAATGAGGCTAGTTCTCGAGTCATTCTCAAATCGATATCTAAACTATGTGTTTGTTGGGGTGGGATTTTTTTCATATTTTTAGCTAAATCGTTTGCTCATCTTTAGCTTAAGATTATTCTAGAAGAACTTCTGTTCTCCCATTTTTACACAAATGTTATTGCGAAAAAAAAAATTCGGTATGAGCATCCCGAAAAAAAATAATCACAAAACATGATTTTTTTTTTTGCTATATCGTTTGCTCATCGTTAGTTTAGATCAATGATGCCCAAACGTTTCTTACGGGCGAGCAATGTCATAATTTAAAGAAAATTTTTTTTTTTCTATATGTTTGTTTTTGTAGTTTTCTACAACTTCATTGACATCTCGATAACCCAGTAAAAAAATTAGGACACAAACCAGACTGATGATCGAAATTAACTAAAAATCTAACTTTGTATTTATATTTATGTTATGCAAACAAATCTATCGAATATGCATTGAAATATATTATACATTTTTAATTAATAAAATTAATATTAATATTTATAAATAAATAATTAATTAATATTAAGAAGTCGATTGTTTTTAGAAAGCTTAAGAAACATCTTTAATGCGAGATTTATGGACTTTGGCTATTATTACTGAATTTATTAATTAATTTTCAATGCCCTGCTCTAAATTTTTCAAAATATATAAATAAATAATTAATTAATTATTAGTGTGACAAAATTAAATATCTTTGCCTCCGAGCGTTTATTTTAAAACTTTCGTCAATGTTTTTAGTACGTATAAATGTGAAAGTGTATTTTCAAAATTAAAAATTGTAAAATCAAAACACAGAAACCGGATCTCAGACAAACACCTCGAGTCAGTTTTGCAACTATCAACCACAAATGTTGAAATAGACATAGATAACATTATCGAAAATATGAACGAATCAAATTAGTATACATATGTATATACATACATACATATATGTTCCACATTTCATTCTTTTCATTGCTGGGTTGGACCTGTTCGAATCAAAATAAAAAATTGTTTTATGTGTTTCCATAGAAACGTTTCGGGAGTATACAAATTTTATTTTCCTATGCTCGCCTATGCTCGCCATATACACAAATTTCTTATGAAAGTGTATAGGCGAGTAAAATCCTATACTTACGAGCATTACAAAAACAAAATGTGTATGCGAGCATAGGGCTTGGGCAACTATGGTTTAGATTCTTTCTTAACGCTACTGCCAACCATTTTCGTTCGAGTTATAAAAAATTCGAGTTATAGAAGTTCGAGTTATGGGAGTTCGACTGTATTAAATGAAAAATCGAAAACAAAAACAATATGTTTTTGGCTAAATCGTTTGCTCATCGTTAGTAGGCCGCTCTGGTGCAGTGGATAGTACTCGCCTGCTATGCCAGAGATCTCGCGTTCAAACCCCAGTCCGAGCAAACATGAAACACATTTTTCTAATTAGTAAAAATCCAATTATTGGGTTTTTTAAGAGCAGCGGGTGGCTTACCCTCCGAGTGTATTTCTGCTATGAAAAAGCTTCTCACAAAAAATGCATTCGCCTTTCGAAGCCGGCATAAAACTGTAGGTTCACCCAATTAGTAGGAAAAACAAAAGGAGCACACCTCGAATTGGGAGAGAAGCTCGGCCATAAAACTCGTCAGAGTTATAATAGCGCCATTGTATTATATTATTATTATATCATTAGTTGAGAATAAATAAAGCGGATTTTTCTTTTCCGATGCGTTTTATTATTGCAAAATGAAATTTACGGTGAGACGTTGGCACTAGAGCTGCAAAACCATCGATAGTCAGACCACTCGATAGTTTCGATAGTCGAAAAAAACTATCGATACTATCGATAGTTTTTTATGAATATTTCACTAAAATAAAAAGAGGGATGGTTTTGTTACAGTTTTCTTTCCAAAAAGTCTTTAATTTTTTACGCAAAACAATAATTAAATAAAAGATCAAATAAGAATTAGATATTTCATTTACACTGAGAGAAAATCAACCAAAAGTTGGTTAATAGTACTAATTTCACACTTGAAATGGAATCAATGCGAATTTTGCTTAATATTACCATTACCATTGTTGATATATTAGACAGTGTTTTTGGTTATATTAACCATGATATTTGTTGATATAACAAAATGTTCGTTCAAATCTTCAACCAATTTCTTGTTACTATTAAACAATTTGTTGGTTATATTTTTATGCCAGTAGCAGCACTGCTATGTATGATCTATAAGAGAGTGTTAATATGTTAACTGAATAACAAAGAAAATTCCAAATACTCACTCTCTCGCTCTCTGCAATTCGTCCAGCCATTCAACTTCGTCAAGCACAAACGGTGTTGAAGGCGATGGTAACAACAGAGCCGAAGCCATAAAGCTTCGTAAATATTTTTACTTTTTTTTTAGATATGAATTAACCAATATTTTCGCTAATATAACAAATATACACGTTGGGGAAACCAACTTTCTGTTTGATATTGATTGTTACCAAAATATTGGTTAATGGTACAATGAAAATGTACATATTACATTTTTTCCTTTTGACATGAATAAATCAACCAATAAAACATTAACCAAGAAGTTGGTTGAAAAAACCATTGTACTTTTTTCTCTGTGTATGTATATAGCATTTTCTGGTTAAATTAAACCTTAAAAACAGGGATGGTTTTGTTTACATTTTCCTTTTCATAGTCTTTTTTTTTAACGCATAACATTAGGGGGATTCGCTATCCCTAGCAAGATAGCACGGATTGCAAATATCCTAGACCAAAATATGCTACACATCGAGAGCACCCCATTGCACAGTCGTAGGAAATTTTAAGAAGCAGCTTTTCTTTTTAGCCAAAGGGACGCGTTCATCACTCACTTTTTAATAAATAAATCATTTTATTTTAGTAAATTTAATAAATACACATAAAAAATAACATTTTAAGCAAAATTCGAATGATCAAATTGAAATTGAAATTAGCAATTGGCAAATGTCAGCTGACGCAGTGTCGCAATTAATTTCCTACACTTCATAGCAAATAAATATACATAGGTTTTGGTGTAGCATATTTTTAACACGCTTTTATTAGCTTCACCTGTATGTATGTATGTATGTATGTAACTTCATCCCATCCTAAAAGTTGCAAACGTTTAACTCAATTATTATTTTTTTGAAACATTCACTTTACTTTTATTGTGTTCTCTCCTCTATTATTTCTATTCACCTCCGGATTCGAAACGTGACATCAACATGGGATTCAACCCAACGACATCATATAATGAGATTCAACATCATACTCTATGCTTCATTGTGGCTTTTATGTTACCTCTCTTCAAAATAGCCTCTATGAATTTCATTCAATTCACTCCCGTATGCAAGCCAATAACAGAGAACGTAGATGAACAGAGAAGTTGCAACTACGAATAATCGTGGAAGCCAGAGACCCAACAAAATTCTGTTAGTGCATCTGGTGAATAAAAAATTTTAATTCAACACAGCTGGCTGTTAAAATAACAGAAGTAGAGCGAGTTCGTCTGTAGAAAGGAATGTTATATTAAATTTCTGCACATCTGCTGATATGGCTCATTATTCCTCCCATACACCAATTCCATCGATGCACTAATTTCCCAAAACCGCTGGTGTTTTAACTATTTTCTTATCGAATTTGAATTATAAATAAATTAAAAATTAAAAAAAAAAAATCAATTAAAATTAATTTCAATTTGACTTTACTGGGACTCGAACCTGCGCATCAATGCATTTTCTGTATTAAAAACCATACAACAATGCATCAGTTTGCTACAACCGGTGAGTATTTTTACAATTTCCACATCGATTTTTTAATTATTTTAAAATTTTCGAAATTTTGAAAATGTAAAAACATTTTGTTGTCCATTTCATCTTGTTGATGGCCAACCCATCAACCTCGTTGATGAGCAACGATCAACCATCTCTATACCTATGCCAATGAAATTTAATTGTCACCCTCTCTGAACAAATAGATGATGCATCAATACATATGTACATATGTACATACATACATATGTACATACATACATATGTACATCTATTGAGCAATAATAAATTGGTGGCTGCTTCAAAACCCTCACCATTCATCTTGGTGTATCGGGGCACAGCAGCTGCTAGACTCTGATGACTGATCAACGAAAATCCTACTGTCCCGCAAACATCACTCTCAGTGAGAATTTCGTTGAGTGCGGACGTGTTTACGGATCGGTAGTGAATTTTTTGCGATTTTTCAATTTGTGCGATTGGCATTTTTCGTGGCATACATCAAGGGGCGTAAAAAACCTTTGTTTGTGTTTTGCGTGCATAGTGTGTTTGACAGCGGAGCCCCAGTTTCAAGGTCGTGTGTCGGTCAATCTCCGGCAATACATTTTGTTGCTTTTTGGAGCGCTAGTTTTCCGGCAATATATTTTGTTGTTGCCGAGTTGTCTCGAAGTGCGTTGTTCGGTCGGTGCGGTTGCTATCGGTCGTTGTTTTGTGTTCGCTTCCCAACCTGCGCGTCTCTGTGACGTTACTTGCCCGCCAGAGGTATAGTCTCGAGGTGCGTACGGGTATCGGCTGCGCGTGTGCGTTGCGGCTGCCGGTAGGATGGACGCCAAGGTGGACGTCGTTATGCAGGTGTCGAGCTCTGCCTCGGGCTCCGACTCATCGCCCGACGAATCGCTCGACGAGTCGGAGCCCGAGGCAGAGCTCGACACCTGCATAACGACGTCCACCTTGGCGTCCATCCTACCGGCAGCCGCAACGCACACGCGCAGCCGATACCCGTACGCACCTCGAGCGATTCGTCGGGCGATGAGTCGATGCATGCCCCGGTGCAGGTTCGGCAGCGGCATGCGACGATGGTAAGTGGTGGAGCTAAACAGGTAAGTTCCGGGGAGTTGGGAAAGGGTGTCATCAGGGAGGGGGGTAAGGGAGGGGGGTAAGGGAGGCGACTTCAAGGAGCGCATTTCTCGGGTATCCCATGCCTTCGACCGCAGGGTCTTTGGGCTGGAGGGGCTACCTATGGAGTCAGCGGCGGTCCTGGTGCAGTCGTCTCGTGACTACCAGGACCTCGTGGTTGACCTCATTTCCGAGGTTGCCCGTCTCCGTGGCCAATTGGAGGTGCTGAGCGGGAGTGGTGCTATGCCTCCACGTGCTGCCGGGTCGCCGCATGCTGGGCATCCTTTGATGCCGCCCCTACAGGTGTCCGCTCCTGTAGAGGCTGTATCGGTGCGAAGCCAGTGGAGACATGGTCGGTCGTGGTGCGTAGTACCAAGCCTTCGGTGTCCTCCAAGGAAGTCGTGGAGAAGGTGGTGAAGGAGGTTGGGCCTGCCTTGGGAGTGAGGGTCCACGAGGTCAAACCAGTGCGCTCGGGCGGGGCCATAATTCGCACGCCATCAGTCGCCGAACGCGACAAGGTGGCCAAAAATGCGAAGTTTGGCGAAGTGGGTTTGAATGTGAGGGTAAATGAGAAGCCGGGCGCCAGGATTGTGATCCAAGGGGTTCATACGGAGATCTCTCCTGATGAATTCATGGATGAGCTCTTCCGTTTGAATCTCAAGGAGATCAATCCTGATGCCCAAAAGAAGGACGTCAGGTTGGTCAGTCGACCCTGGAGGGTCGCTGCTGATGGGGCAACTAACGTTGTACTTGAGGGGTCGGACAAGTTACTGTCCCCCCTCTTGACGACCGGACGTTGCTACATTAAGTGGTTCTCCTTCCGGGTGCGGCAGGACAACCTGGTGGCCGGCTGCTTCAGGTGCATGGGATTCGATCACCGTGTGGCTGAATGTAGGGCGAAATCGGATGTCTGTCGTCGGTGCGGACAGGAAGGGCACCGAGCTGGTAATTGCACCAATGCCCCGCATTGTCGCAATTCCCAGTTTAAGGGCAAGCCTGCTGGGCATCTTATGTTGTCTGGCGCTTGTCCCATATACGCTGCCATTGTTGCCCGTGCGAACGCCAGACATTAAGTATGGATGTGATTCAGCTTAACTGTCAGGGTGCGTATGCTGTCATGTGTGAGGTTGGTGCATGTATGACTGAGGGGCGGGTCGGCGTTGGCCTGCTTCAGGAGCCCTTTTCCACCAATGGTGTGGTGAGGGGTCTTCCTGGGAGCTTTCGGGTCTTCACTGACCTGAGGGTTAACGCCGCGGTTGTCGTGAATGAGCCGAGTTATGAATGTGTTTTGGTGGATGCGTCGGAATGGGGTCTGTGTATGTATTGAGGGTACCTTCGGTAGATTGTATGTGGCCAGCATTTATTGCAAATTTGGCGAGCCCATTGAGCCCTATTTGAGGTACCTAGATACGGTGCTACTCCTCGCGAGTAGCAATCCTGTTATCATGGGTTTGGATGCGAATGCCTCATCCTCTGCCTGGCATAGTAAACTTTCCAGACACTCGTCTGGTTATGCCAGTAGCCAGAGAGGTGAGGTAATGAGTGAATGGTTGACGGCCTCTGGCTGTTATGTGATGAATGAACCGAGTGAATGGTATAGTTTTCATGGGCCAATGGGCGCGAGTGACATCGACGTGACGCTCATGAATGAGGCAGCAACTCGAATGTTTGAGTTTAGGTGGAGTGTTATGGGGGGTTGGGGGATAAGTGATAACAATCAGCGCGTGGAGGGTGAGTGTAACTTAAAGAGATGGCGAACTTCGGGTGCTGATTGGGTCCATTATGGACGGTGTGTGAGAGAAGCGGTATTTAATATACCGCTCAGAGTGTTTCAGGAACTGGGGGTTGACGAGCAAATTGCTCGTCTGAATGAATGCGTCTGGAGTGTGAATGATAGTATGTTCCAGAAGTGGAAAAAGGTGCGTTTCAAAAAAGTGAGATGGTGGACTAGGGAGCTTGAGGCTAAGAAGGGTTCCGTCAGGCATGCGAGACGTTTGTTTCAGCGTGCCCGGCGGAATAATTCTGAGAGTGTACCCCAGCTAAGGAGTCAACTTAGTAGGGAGATGAATGAGTATAAGAGGTTGATTTTGAGTACGAAAGAAGATGAATGGAGGGGGTTTGTCAATGCCTTTCGTGAAGACCCCTGGGGGAAGGTCTATCAGATCTGTCGGGGTCCCCGGTCGTCAGGCATCATTAACTCTCTCCACGTCCGAGGGAACCTGATCCATACGTGGGGAGATTGTATCAGTGCTCTTCTTGGTGAATTCTTTCCTAGGGCGGAGGTATCGGTTCCTCATGCACAAGAGGTGCCAATACCTCCACTAGATGACGAAGAAGTTGATTATGCGTTTGGCCTGGTCAGGTCTAAACGGTCGCCGGGTTTTGATGGTTTGAACGGAGAGATGTGCAAATGCTTGTGGAAGTTCCTTCCGGAATACTTGATGGCTGTTTATAACAAATGCATATGGGAGGGATACTTTCCACGTGAGTGGAAAGTGGCTAGGGTTGTCGTTCTACTGAAGTCGCCCGACAAGATTAGGACTGACCCCGGTCCTACCGGGGAATCAGCCTCCTTCCAGTGCTTGGCAAGGTACTGGAACGGATCATGGTCGAGCAGCTTCAGGGAATTACGCGGGATGTTAGGTCGGATAGGCAGTTTGGGTTTAGGAAAGGTCGGAGTGTTGAGGATGCGTGGATGTATGTTCAGAATGCTGTAGGGATGAGTGTCAATAAATATGTCCTTGAACGGTTGGAAGTGCTCCGCTGCCCGGAGGTAACTTTGTGGCGCAGTTATTTCCAAGGCAGAAGAGCCTCCATCGTTGGTGTGAATGAAAGTGTGGAAGTGGATGTGGTTCGCGGTTGTCCACAGGGATCCATCTGTGGTCCATACATATGGAACCTAATGATGGACTTCCTGCTGCGGCAACTCGAGCCACTGTGTAAATGTTGTGCATATGCGGACGACCTTCTACTATTGGTGGAAGGTCAGTCAAGGGCGAATGTCGAGAGGAGTGGGGAAAGCCTGTGTGAGATTGTGCATGCATGGGGAAATTTCGTGGGTGTGGACATATCGGTGGACAAAACGGTGACAATGTTGCTTAAGGGCAAATTGTCGCCGGATAGGCCACCGGTTGTGCGTGTGAATGGTGTCAGCATCAGATATGCGACGCAAGTCAAGTATCTGGGGCTGACAATGGGTGAAAGAATGTGTTTTACCCCGCATTTTGTACGGTTGAAAGAGCGATTGGTGAGTGTTGTGGGCCAAGTTCGCCGCATAATTAGGTGTGAGTGGGGCCTCAGCCGTCGGGCTGTTCGGACTATATACCGTGGTCTCTTCGTGGCTTGCGCCACGTACGGGGCTGCGGTGTGGTACAGAGCAGCCGAGACGGTTGTTGGTAGGAAGCGACTGTTATCATGTCAGCGAGTGATGATGTTAGCGTGTTTGCCCGTGTGTCGCACCGTATCCACGGATGCGATGCAGGTGCTACTGGGGGCGCCTCCTCTCGACCTGCTTGTTATCCAACGAGCGATATCTTTCAGGTTGAGAAGGGGGCTGAGTGTGCCGTTGCTGCGGGATGAATGGATTTCCGACAATGATGTGGAGAGAGGGTATATTGAGTGTAAAAAGTTGTTGAAATTGTGTGTTGAGCGTAAGTGGCAAGACCGTTGGGACAGTAGTCCTAACGGTCGAGCGACATACGAGTACATTCGGGACGTGACCTTTGTGGCAGAGAATCCGGACTTCAGATTCAATCTGAGTCTGGTCTTTCTGCTAACGGGTCACGGTGCGTTAAATGCGTTTTTGTATGCGAGGACATTGAGTGATACTGCGGGGTGTGTGTGTGGTTGTGCGAGTGAGGATTGGATGCATGTATTGTGTGAATGCCCGATGTACTCAGACATTAGGGACCTTGGGGGTTGGGGAATTAGTTGGACTGATGGACGGTGTGATGTGAGTAGTGTGCTCTCCACTAGTCGGAATACCGAACTTTTGAGTGGATTTGCGCGAGAGGTGTTTAGACGGCGGAGGCACTTGTTGAGTTGAATTGGTGAATGATTGCATGATTGGGGGGTTTGGTGATCGATTGAATGGAGAATGAATTGGTACGAGGTGAATGGGGCGTATGGTGACCAGTCCAGAGCAGGATGGATGCTCAAACTGGTAGTAGTCAATTGGCGGCTCGACATTTGGCTACGAGGTTCGACCGGAGACTTAAATCTGGTACCACGGGAAACAGGGTGCCCTTGGCTTCGGCCAACCTGTTTATTGGGAACGGCCCCTCGGGGAGTTTTCGTGGTGGCTGTGGTTGAAACCCAGAATTCGCTGGGAAGGGTTATTTATAACCCGTTGTGGTGTTGCATTGCAACCGGGTGCCGGACCCATAGTACGGCAGAGGTGTGGATAGGCCCCGAACCCTACCAAGGTGGTAACGCGTCCATTCCGTATTCCAATTGGTATCAAGTGCGTAGCACTTGGGGCGTTGATCAACGTTTGATCCGTGTTTGAAGAAAACCGTGTGTTTAGGCCTTTCGTGGCAGTTGCGCACGTAAAACTAAAAGACTTCGACTGTCCCGCAAACATATCAAAAAATTGTTGTGTACACAAAAGCATCTATTGAATTATAATTTTTTAATACAGAAAGATATGCACATAGAGGCGCAGGTTCGAGTCCCAGAAAAGTCAAATTGAAACTAATTTAAATTGATTTTTTTTAATTCTTAAATTTATTTATAATTGAAATTCGATAAGAAAATTTTAAAATTACTTTGCTGTTTTAGGAATTTGGTGCATTGGTGAAATCGGTGTATGTGAATAAAACTAAGAATATCAGCAGATGTAAAGTAACACAAATGTAAAGTAACATTCCATTGTACAGCGCGCTGCTAATTTTTTCAACTTTTCTCTCAAATCTGTAATTCACCATCACTCAACTCTGGTAATGTTAACAAGATGCAATAAGCAAAAGCAGAAAAAATGCAAAGACAACTAATTGCTGGAAGTAAAATGAAATCACGTTGCTTTGCTTTTGCTTAACTATACAAGCAAACACGGCTCAGCTGAAAACTGAAGCGAATGAATCGTGTTCTCGTTTTTTACTCGGCTGGCCGAGTTTGCTAATTTACTTTTCATTAGCAAAAGCAAAGCAAATGCAGCAAAAGTAGCTAAGCAATTTCAAACCCTGGTTCAAATTCTATTTATAGCACGGTTGCCGAACTTGGTAATTACCAAAATAGGTTATTTTTCGCTGTTGGTTTCTTGGTAACTTTCACATCTGTTTGGCAATTTTTGTTTTCAAGAAGTTGTTTACTATTTTTGGTATACAAGAAAAATATGGAAGTGATTATAGGACAATGAGAATATTTTGGAGCGCTGACTGTTCATTGTGAATATGCACAGGCAAATAAAGAAGAGCATATCTCCGATTAAAAACTGAAATAAATAGTTTTGCTTCGATACACATAGTACATATTAGTTGATATTTTTTCGTTTAGGCTTCATTTTTGAGCTCTTATGACCAATGTTTTTTTTTATAAGGAAAAAATGTATGTGAAAAATTAATATTTTCGGTAGAAGTTATAAATACATATGTATGTAGATCTATTTCTGAGATCACCACATCCCTTAATCAGACTTCTTTTTACTTTTATTCTTGCGTCCGCATAAAACATCCTTTAATGAAAATTTTCACTAAAAAGTTAAAAATAAATAATAGCTTAAAAAAACTAAAAAACACGCTTTAATCTTAAAAATCGTACTAAAAATTGAGAAATAATTTAATTAGAAACAAAATGATGAACGAAAATATAAGTATTTAAGGAAAAGCGTGGGGGTGCTCAATAATATTTGAATATGAAAATATTCGATTCGTACAACTAGTACAAAAATATACATACCTAGTTGCGAAATTAAAGAGTACATTATATGAAATCTCAAAAAAGTCAAAATAAAAATATTAGTTAAAAACAGCGATCTTAAATATTTTTTGACATACTGAGCACCACCCGACGCTTTTCCTTAAATACTTATATTTTCGTTCATCATTTTGTTTCTAATTAAATTATTTCTCTATTTTTAGTACGATTTTTAAGATTAAAGCGTGTTTTTTAGTTTTTTTAAGCTATTATTTATTGAGGTCTAGCATATTTTTGTGCGCCTGTATTTTGTTGTTGTGCGTTGTAAAACTTTGCAATCCGTGCAATCCGTGCTACGTGCTAGGGTTATGCTATGGATAGCGAATACCCCTATTAATTAATTAACAAAAGAACAACAAATAGGAATTAAATACTTCACTTATATATATAGCATTTTGGGTTAAATTAAACCTTTTTCAATTTAAAATTTGCACTTGATTTGAAAAAGGTTTCATTTGACTTGAAAACGCTATAGTAATAAAAATAAAAGTAGTACATTTGTTTTTTAGCATCTTTGGCGCTGACTAGTACATAAGGCACATTGTTTATACATTTCATTAATGTAAAATACCGATAATCAAAAGGCACACTGTTTAAACATTTCATTAATGTATAATACACTATGCTTTAAATAAAACAAAAAAACAAAAAATACGAAGAATTTCAATTATGGGGGAGGATAGGTATGGGCCTGCTGAGCACAGAACAATTTTTTTTTTTTTTAATTTTTTTTAGGGTTACGTTTTTTAGATAACGGTAATATTGTGTTTTTTGTTATCACTTTATTCAAAAATTATGTTCGCTGGAGTTACGCTTCTAACAATATACAACTTGTAGTAATTGAACCACACCTCGCTAAATGACATCTGGTCAATGTCAAAATTTTTAATTTTTTCCGATTTTTAAAGTTTTGATTTTCAAATTAAGTTCTTTATAGAAACTTGTAAACATCAGAAAAAAATTATTTTTTTAAAAATTAGCCCGTTTAATTGTTAACGTAATATCAAGGATATCTGATAAAAACATTATTTTTAGCGATTTCTTTCATGTGAACCAAAAGGATATTTTATGGACTAAAAATTCGGTTAGATGACTCATCCGTGCATAGGGCGTCGTTTTACAACTTTTTTTTTGCAAAACAGTATAGACTTCTTGCGCGGCCTTAAACTTCTCATATTCAATAGTACTGCCTTTAAAATAAGAAACAATTTGCTCGCACATCTAAATTCAATGAAGGTGCAAAACACGGTAAGTAACTCGCATGTAACATGGTGCAAGGTTTCCAATATATTAGCTGCGGAATGATTTGTATCTGACAGCAGCTTTTGTGTCTACAGTACAGCTACTCGCAAGTTGAAATCTTCTGATATAAAATGACAAGCAATAGTTAAGTAATTTTCATTATTCCTTTTTTTTGCTTGGTTTTCCGACGGGGTAGGAATATGATGTATTGTGGAACGATTTTTTCACAAGGGATGACGAAAAATCGTTCCACAATACATAAGTATCTATATCTTTAGCTTAAGGGCCGTTTACTTAACCTCTGATTAACGCTAATCCTATGAGAGGGTGAAGTCACAAACAAATTTTATCTTTTGTCCATACACGGATGAGTCATCTAACCGAGTTTTTCATCCATAAAATATCCTTTTTGTTTCACATGAAAGAAATCGCTAAAAATAATGTTTTTATCAGATATCCTTGATATTACGTTAACAATTAAACGGGCTAATTTTTAAAAAATAAAACTTTTCTGATTTTTACAAGTTTTTATAAAAAACTTAATTTGAAAATCAAAACTTTTTCAAAAATCGCAGAAAATTAAAAATTTTGACATTGACCAGATGTCAATTAGCGATGTGTGGTTCAATTACTATAAGTTGTATATTGTTAGAAGCGTAACTCCAACGAACATAATTTTTGAATAAAGTGATAACAAAAAACACAAAATTACCGTTATCTCAAAAACGTAACCATACAAAAAATTAAAAATTAAAAAAAAAATTGTTCTGTGCTCAGCAGGCCCATACCTATCCTCCCCCATAACTGAAATTCTGCGTAGTGTTTTGTTTTTTGATTTATTTAAAGCATAGTGTATTCTACATTAATGAAATGTTTAAACAGTGTGCATTTTGATTATCGGTATTTTACATTAATGAAATGTATAAACAATGTGCCTTATATACTAGTCAGCACCAAAGATGCTAAAAAACAAATGTACTACTTTTAGTTTTATTACTATAGCGTTTTCAAGTCAAATGAAACCTTTTTCAAATCAAGTGCAAATTTTAAATTGAAAAAGGTTTAATTTAACCGAAAAATGCTATATATATAAGTGAAGTATTTAATTCCTCTTTGTTGTTCTTTTGTTTATTAATTAATGTTATGCGTTAAAAAAAATTAAAGACTTTGAAAAGGAAAATGTAAACAAAACCATCCCTCTTTTTAAGGTTTAATTTAACCAGAAAATGCTATATACATACACAGAGAAAAAAGTACAATGGGTTTTTCAACCAACTTCTTGGTTAATGTTTTATTGGTTGATTTATTCATGTCAAAAGGAAAAAATGTAATATGTACATTTTCATTGTACCATTAACCAATATTTTGGTAACAATCAGAAGGTTGGTTTCCCCAACGTGTATATTTGTTATATTAACGAAAATATTGGTTAATTCATATCTAAAAAAAAGTAAAAATGTTTACGAAGAGTTGTGGCTTCGGCTCTGTTGTTATCATCGCCTTCAACACCGTTTGTGCTTGACGAAGTTGAATGGCTGAGCGAGAGAGTGAGTATTTGGAATTTTCTTTGTTATTCAGTTAACATATTAACACTCTCTTATAGATCATACATAGCAGTGCTGCTACTGGCATAAAAATATGACCAACAAATTGTTTAATATGTAGTAACAAGAAATTGGTTGAAGATTTGAACGAACATTTTGTTATATCAACAAATATCATGGGTAATATAACCAAAAACACTGTCTAATATATCAACAATGGTAATGGTAATATTAAACAAAATTCACATTGATTCCATTTCAAGTGTGAAATTAGTACTATTAACCAACTTTTTTGGTTGATTTTTCTCTCAGTGTAAGTGAAGTATCTAATTCTTATTTGATCTTTTATTTAATTATTGTTTTGCGTAAAAAAATAAAGACTTTTTGGAAAGAAAACTGTAAACAAAACCATCCCTCCTTTTATTTTAGTGAAATATTCATAAAAAACTATCGATAGTATCGATAGTTTTTTTTTCGACTATCGAAACTATCGAGTGGTCCGACTATCGATGGTTTTGAAGCTCTAGTTGGCACTGTAAAATATGAATTTTTGCGTAGAAATACATAATTACGTACGACTTTTATGGCTAAATCGTTTGCTCATCGTTAGCTGAGGATATTTCAGGAAGAAATTTAATTTTTTAAATATTAAATACAAAAAAAAAAATTCGGGATTTCGAAAAATAAAAAAAAAATATTTTTTTGCTAAATCGTTTGCTCATCGTTAGTTTAGATTCGCTTAGGAAGAAATTTTTTTCTTCTATTATTAATCTAAAGGGTATTGAAAAAATAAAAAAAAATTCGGGATTAGAGCCACCAAATGAAAAAACTGCAAAAAAAAATATTTTTTTTTGCTAAATCGATTGCTCATCATTAGTTCACAATCATTCAGTAAAAATTTAATTTTTCAATGCTTTTTTTTCAGATTTATTGCGAAACGAAATTTACGCTGCATTGTTGCCATGTAAAATATGAATTTTCGAAAAATTATACGTAATTATGGACGACTTTTTGGATAAATCGTTTGCTCATCATTATCTCAAGATATTTCAGAAAGAAATTTCATTTTCCTATGATTTTATTCAAAGTTATTGTAAAATAAAATATTTCGGCATCAGCATCCCGAAAAAAAATTAACAAAATATAACGAATGTGGTGATGGTGTCGGAGTGTATTTCCTTTAAGGCCTGCCTGTAAGCCGTTGGGTCTAATGGTTGTTTTATTTATTTTTCAACCTCTGGGGTGAGGTCGAGAAGATGTCTCCTGATGTGCCGAGGGGGCGGTTCCGGTTCTAGCAGGTGGCTATTAGGATGGCCCCTGCGGTAGCAGGAACTGTTTGCTGAGCATAGCGTTGTGTTCTATGACTGGGAGTATATTAGCCTCATGGTGTAGATGGTGTTCCGGCGCCATCAGGAGACTACCCGTGGCAGTTCTAAGTACAGAGTTTTGGCAGGCCTGTAGTTTCTGTCATTGTGTTCTTGAAGTCCCGGCGACCACACTGGCGATGCGTAGTTGAGGACCGGCCGGCCGATTGCTTTACCCCACGTGCTGCCGGCAAGCGATTTGAGGATTTTATTGCGGCTATGGGCCTTGTTAGCGATCGCGGTCGTATGCGCGGAGAAAGGTAACACCCAAAATCTTTGGTTTGTTTACGGTAGGGATGGGTATATTCCCTATGCGTACTACTGATGCCTGTCTCTGAGAGAGGTTCGAGTTGCCGAAGTCCTCCAATAGCGTGGCATGATTGACCATGTCGACGGCTTTCGAAAGGTCGAGTGCCACGAGGAGCGTTCTCTCTCAGGGGCGTTTTTGGTTAATACCGTGAACTATCCTGGTGTTTATAGCGTTTAGTGCTGTTGTTGTGATGTGCGTTTTGCAGAATCCATGGTGATGTGTCGCGAGTCCTAAGCGTCCGTTGTAGTATGGGAGTAATGCGGCCTCAAGTGTCTTTACTACCGGGGAAAGGAGTGATATCGGACGATATGAGTCTCCTTTGTTGTCGGGTTTCCCCGGTTTAAATAAGGGGACCATCCTTGCCATCTTCCAGATATTGGGGATGACAAGGGTGGTAAGAGACAGGTTGAGTACCTCCGTCAGGAATTTTACCCCATTCGGTCTTAAGTGTTTTAGCATCAACATGGAAAACCACACAGACACAGTTGACATCTAGGTATGTGTCCGTCCGTCCGTCCGGCATACCTTCTAACAAGATAAGAACCACCACCCATAGCAGAAGATGAACGTGAACTGTCACGAGAGACACGGGTTACACTCGCGCAACTCCGATCTGGATACTGCAGCAGACTGATCTCATACAGGTGCAGAATTGATTCAAACATACAAAACGTATCATATTTCCTTCAAAACCAACCCATCTAACACGACTGTCCCTCTGGACAAACCCCATAGAAGTTGCCACATTTCTGGGCCTACCGTTGGATGAGTTTGATGTTAGTTTTCGATAAATGTGTGTTGCCCAGGCAGGGCTTAATATTACTAATACAATAAGTATTGGGTGGTAGTAACCCGAATGACGCACCTAGGGTTAATACGATCATATATTGGAATCCGTGAATTATTTATAGCCAAAGACATTCGTGTATTACTTAAACTTAGTTATCAGACTATAAATACCAAATAATAAAAAAAAATATTTGGGCAACATCTAGCGACGTTAAAAATGTTTTCCAAAAATACATCATATGGGGGGCGTACGGTTGACTTTAGGACCTTTCGACGGCAGCAAATTGCTGCAAATTGCAGAAAAAACTGCAAATTCGCGTTTTTTGAGGCATAAACTCAGTCAAAATTTGCAGAAGAGAGCGCAATTATGACCATTCAAAGAAGAAGAAAGCTGCAAAGTTTTACTGACGAAATTTGTCGTTGCAAAGTTCAGTAGACTGAAAAAACATATGATTTGCGATCATATGGTTACAATTTAAAAAAAAAAAGTCGAAAGTGATTTCAAGTCAAAAAACTATCAATGTCGCACGCCCCGAAAAAATAACTTTTTCACAGATGTTATAACAGAAATAAAAACCTGCCGGAAACTTATAGTTTATGAGATATTTGTTGGTAATGTTGTAAAATCCACCAAACAAAGCACCAAAACTGCGCACTATTACCGAGGAAATACCTTTTTGCGTTGACGGCCTTGGGCCGCACGTTAAAAAGATAACCCTCAGCCGACAGAATTCCTTGGGAAATTTTTCCATTATTCCAGCACGCCCCGAGAAAAATGACTTATACAGGGGTGTAGGGGAGCTATCACAGATCCCAAATCTGAAAACCAAACTTGCCGTAGGCTTATGGTTTCCGAGATAGGTAAAATTTTAGACGAGTCCCCCACGGCTAGAAAAAAATGGTTTTTTTTATGAGCGTAGAGGGGGGCCCCCAGATTACAAAACTGAAGACCCCACCTACCGGAGGCCTATAGTTCCCGAGATATTTGCTGGTAAAGTTCCCATACAAATTTCACCACACTTTTCTGCGTTGGCGGTGTTCGCTTCCTGCCGACCCGCTTTCCCTTCGATTTCATTTCGTAAAATTTTAATTTTGGCTATGTTCAGAAACGCAGCATGAAACGCAACAGCGGCAGTAATTATTTTTTTGATGATTGTGATGAGCGACACTTCATGCAAAATTTACCTTTATGAACGCTCTGCTTCTACTACAAAATCAGATTGCGCTTCAAACCTAATTTCTGAACAAAGCCTTTGTTATGCACTTGTGAATAAAGACAAACAGCTGATTTCCTGCAAATTTTGACAAAGTTCTGTTCGTTGAAATGCCAGTAAATTTGCATAAGTTTCTCTCTTTCGGAGAGCAAGACATATTTTTCTTTGTTTGCAAATTGCTGCAATTTGCAGCCGCCGAACGGACCTTTTTTTGTTTCCGATAAGGCGAGAAAGAAGTAATAATACAATTTAGATGACCAAATAAATTACTCCAATCTATTGTCTAATATTAAACAGGAAAAATTTACAAAAAACTTACCAGTTTTTGTGTCGTCCGTATTCTTAACAACTGGGTATTGTGCCACGGACATAAAGAAGTCCTTACATTTTCCTTTGTCCTTTACGTCATTTACCATGGCGTTCGATATATTTCTCCCTGTGGTATCTCTTAAAGTCATGGGCAGCACCTTTCCAATTTGTCTTAGCCCAAAGATATTTTGAGTTTTGATTACGTTATGAAAACAATCTACTCGGTTAAGAATTTCGTGCTCTATATTTAGGTTTTTCATTGAAGATAACATATTTTTACCAGTACTAGAATTATATATGCTTTTCGATGGAGAGATCTTACGGAAAATTTTCAGAGGGCTCTTTACTGAAATATTCTCGATATTATTTAGCATTACCGAAGGCTCAAACTTTATGAAATCAGATGGAACCTCTGCACTTATATCTCCGTTGTTTGGGTAAATATTAGTACTTTCATAGGTCGCCGATCCCGGTATTTTTAGGTTATTAGCAATTTTAGACTTTCCTTTACAATGTTCTTGGTCTTTCTCATTTACAGGCAGTTGTATTGAAAGCTTTGTTCCTTTTAGTACTACATCAGTTCTAAGCCAAATTTCCAATAACGTTTCAGCACCAAGTGTATGCATACCACTTAGTGTGCGATCCAAAACTAAATTATGTAAAACTTGGATAGGTTTTTGTCGGAAATGATCGTGAAAATAAATTTGAACGCGGATCGGAAACTCTCCCCACCCTCTTCGGGTTATTTGAAAAGGCGGCGTTCGTATATCAACTACGTTGTTAGGCCGATAGGAGTGATGCAAGTAAAAACGGACCTTTTTGATGAAAAAACTAGACAGAAGTCTTGAATCCTTAAAATGCACAAATAGGAGCCACTTGTATGCAATATTATTCCCCAGGACGTTTTGCTCTATACAAGCAGCTTTGTAATTAGCAGTATAAGTAGAAGTATTGCCTATAACAAGAAGATATTTTGATTTGTTATTCAGGCGAGCGGTATTCAATTCTTGGTATGTCTCCTCTAAATTTGATATACTTTCTATCATCTCTGGATTGTTAAGTTCACGGCAGATAACTGTATTAGTAGTGTGAACTGCCGTACTCCCAGGTGATACTTGCATATTTTTATTTTTGGTTTGATCAATATCGAAATCACGCATATGTAAATAAACACGATCTTCCTCGATTTTGAAAGCTTGAAACCCTATTCCAGAGAGATCTTTTTCAATGTATTCACATTTTTTCTGCCTTTTTCCAAAAACATTTCTTACTGACGAATTGATCGTAGGTTGTAAGGAACGCATATCTTTACCACATTTTTCTGCGTTACTCTTCCCTGGCGCTGAATCGCAATCTGATATAATTTCTCGGTTACGATAATATGCCTCCGCGATCGCAAATCTTAAGCGACTGAGCAAAGTTCCCGCCAGCTGCAATCTCATATCTATCACAGACAACTGATCTTGCTTACACAAAATTTCAATATCAAACTCACGTGAAAGAATGCTGGCATCTATTCGTGACTTAGTCGCAATAAAAGGAAGTTCCCCATTTTTACACATACACATGTTGTAAGCAACATCTCGGTGTCTTCTCTTAGAAGTTGATTCCAATTTTTTATAATCCGGATCTTGGTATTCGCCTTTCTTACGTTTTTCATGAAATGATGTATGCGGTATCATTACGCAGGTCTACTTTTTTAATTGGATTTTTTCAAGCCTCTTCATCAGCGATGCCACTAACATATTTTTTCTCGTACCAAACAGATTGTTTCGTGGTAACAGTCGTAGTAGACAAATTGTTTTTTTCATTTATTATCTTTTAATGGAAAATGAACTTCAATATATCGCACCCTAAATCATAAATTGACACAACTCAAAATTCAAAAATTTTCAGGAGCCAAAACTTTTTTTCTTTACAACCAATGATGTTGAAAATAGTGCTGGAAAACCATCGTTTGAACTATCGATACTATCGATGGGCCCGATGCCATAGCGATTATCGATGGTTTTTTTTTAACCATCGATAGTATTTTACTTAGTACATACCCTGCTAGAATTGTGTGACCGAAAGTACTTACAGTACACGGTATATATATTGAGACGGTAATGCCAGTAAGCGGAAATGTCAAATACTGCTTACGTCACAGGACCAATAAAGCCGCGAACAACCAAACAAACAGCTGTGCCAATTGCAAAAGGAAATGACGTATGAGGACCTGATACTTTTTTCTAAAACCGAAAGAAATATGGCGGCCAGCGAACTGACATGACCTTTTAATTGGATCATGCTAACAGTATTACAAAAATATAATATTACCAACACATTTGCACTCGTATGTGTTTCTAGCCAAGTTCAAAACCAATGGGATAGATAAAGATAGAATGGGAACGTGATGAATGAAACGTTCAAAAAAGTTACCGATGCCCTTTGGAATGTGATAGGAAATACATACCCCAAAACTTTTGGTCATGCCTGCCGGTCATATGACCGGTCAAATGACCTGCACAGTTCTTGCAGGGTAGCTACAACGTCTGTTAAAAAAATTAATCAAAAAAAAACTAAGATTTATAATTTTTAAGGCACTTAATTGTAATATATAAATAAAAGATTAGTGAATAATTTTATGAAAAAAACTTGCAAACAAAACGGTTTTTTTATTGAGAATTGAGCAATTTAGATTTTGATTTCGGCTCTCCTATTTTGTCGACAACTGTATATGTACAAATGTGTGTATGTGTGTAGTATTCTTACTTTGAATAGTTATTGGTTTATTTTTTGTATTGAACTTTTTACATAAATTTTGGTTTTTTATTAAGTTTATAATATGTTTCTAATAAAAATTTATATTTTTCTTTTAAATATGAGAACATATGTACATACATGTATACATATGTATGTATATGTGCATTAAATATTTGAGTACCACATTTCCCTTCAGAGCCTATACACACTTGCGATTAAATCGATTTAGAGCGCTTTCACATTACTCGGTGCGGTATCGGATCGACATTTTTGGTTTTTACCGAAAGTAAACCGAAACCTTACCGACCACATGTATTTCAATTGGCACTTTCACATTAGTGTTGCATACATGAAATCGGAGCGGATTAATTTCGGTATACCGCAACGCGGTAAGACCGGTCAGTAAAATTTGAGAAATTACTGCAGACATTTTTGCGGCGTAATAAAAGAAGAAGAACAAAGTCAGTAAAAAACTCGTTTCGGCTATAAATGTAGCAAGTTATAATGTCTTCGTCTTCGCTAGAAGACATTATTGTTATTATTGAGTGATTTGTTGAAGTTAAAAATTTTGTTTTGCAAATTTCGATGTTTGTTTTCCTATTTTCTGTCGATTACGCACCGAAAGTATTCCCACAAGTGTGAAAAACACAGCAACGCGGAATCGTTTCGGTAAGCTGAAAATACCGAGCAAAAAATGTCGATCCGATGTCGTACCGAGTAATGTTAAAAGGCCCTTAGTTGAATTGGGCTGTTGTATACTGTTTCAGTTGTTCGACTAATTGAATGTAGTGTGAATGCTTCCATACATTCCCATGCAAATCAAAGCCCGACTAAGGGCCGTTTACTCAACATCGGATTAATTTAATCGCTGGTTAGTTTGACGTAAATTGTATGGTGACCTGTCAAATAAATTGCTTAACCGGACAAAAATCTGTGGCTTAACCGGAGCTTGAGTAAACGGCCCTAAGAGCCTATACACACTTGCGATTCAATCGATTTAGTCGAATTGGGCTGTTGTATGCAAATGTATGGAAGCATTCAACAGCCCAATTCCATGATACAAACAAACAAGGTAGTTCCATTTGGTGGGTGTTTTTGGTGGTGTTTTTCACATATGCTAATCAACAAAAAAAATAAAAGACAACAATCAGCCGATGTAATGAGTATATTTTAACATTTTAAAAAATTAAAAAAAAAAAAAGCTTTCCAAAGAAAATAAAAAATTAGTTATTCATAAAAAATAAAATAGATTTTTGCAGTTATTAAAGTCGAAAAATATTATCAAAACGTCCATTATATTTCAATATTTGAAAACTGTTCGATTTTTTATGAATAAGGTAAGAGTTCTTGATTTTCTTTATATCGTCGCTATAGAAGAAAAAAGACGCAAAGTGTTTTGTTGAGGAAGAAAGACGCAAACTTTTCTTTTTTTTTTTTCAAAGAAAGACTCATTAAAAATATTTTTCGAAAGAAATACTCTTTAATTTTTTTGATAACGAAGAAAGACGCTTTATTTTTTACTATAAAGAAAGAAGCATTTAAATTTTTTTTAGGAAAGAAAGATGTATTCGATTTTTTTTTTTCTTGTCAATATTAATGCATATGCGTCTTTCTTCGCAGTTAATAATGCTAATGTGTCTTTCTTCGTCGAAATATTTTATAATGCGTCTCTGTTCGTCGAAATATCTTTAATGTGTCTATCTTCGTCGACATGTTTTGTAAAGCGTCTTTCTTCCCCGACATATTTTTAATGCGCCTTTTTTCGTCGAAAAATTACTGGCATGCGTCTTTCTTCTTCCGGATCGACGATATATATAAATACATATTTGGTTTCAATGTTTTATACAAGAATATTTCCACATTTAAAAAATATATTTATTAAGAAAATTGTTTAGCAGTTATATAAGAATGTAAATTTAATTTAAATTTTTATGTTGCAGTTTTCCTTAGATTTTACTTACGTTACTAATTTTATTTTCCTTTATTTTATTATTTACCTAAGTCTGAAATAGATTCTTCGCAAAAAAAGTCTTTTTACTAACTTTTCATCTAAATTAAATATTTTATTTACTAATTAGAGCCCTAGATACCCGGGTATCGAGCAATTCGATCTGATCGTTTTTGTTTGAAGCCCGTTTGTTGTTCAAATGCCCGTACAAACATACGGGTAATGAACAAACAAACAACTGTTCGAGCATTTGAACAACAATTGTTCGGGCTACTCGAAAATGTTCAAAGAAAATCGCGAGCTCTACATATAACCATGCCATCAACCGCACTTGTTTTTTCGGTTACAAGTACATAAGTCGTGCCAATATTCATAATTTCTAAACCACTGAAATTTTTCAATGAAATTCACAGGAGGTGTAGTGGGATTGAAGTATGTACTATATTCTACAAACTTACCGCAACTTATTTTAAGAATAAATCTTATGTTTTTATATAATTATTTGTGATCTGATATTATGAAGGATTTAATACGTAAAAAATTCGTTTTGTTGCAATCGATAGCATGGTTACCATGGAAATAAAAAATAACATAAATGGAGGATTTTTAGCACTGAGTATGGCAGCACGAAATGTCATAATCCATATAATTGTCAGGTGGTTAATATGGCGACAAAAATTTGACGTTTACACTACCTTCTTTCTTGTATCATGCCCAATTCGACTAAATCGATTAAAAGTCGCAAGTGTGTATAGGCTCTTAACGGGCCACCTACGTATATATATTAAGAGCCTATACACACTTGCGACTCAATCGATTTAGTCGAATGTTGATTTGCATGGGAATGTATGGAAGCATTCACACTACATTCAATTAGTTGTACAACTGAAACAGTTGGATTTGCAGCCCAATTTCATTCCAACTGAAACAGTTGTACAACTGCTTGATCAGCAAGGCGCCCTTCTACGTATTCACACTTGAGACAATTTAGTCGAACGACTACAACAACAACAGTGATATTCGTAGTGGAAAGAGTTGCCATGCTGACAGCACTACTTTTATTTCACTTTTGGTAAATTGTAGAGATTGAATATTTCAATTAATATTTTCAAAATGTTTAAAAACAAAAGGTTCGTTTCTTATTAACTACACCATTTCCAGATGGATTTTAGAAAGCGTTAACTGGATTTTAGAAAGGGGAAATTGGATTTTAGAAATGTCAATTGGATTTTAGAAAGGGGAAATTGGATTTTAGAAATGTCAATTGGATTTTAGAAAGCGTTAAAAGGATTTTAGAAAACAAAATTGGATTTTTGAAAGCTTGAATTGGATTTCAGAATGTGCGTTTAAAATAAATTTTACACAGAATTTTTCGAATAGAAATTCTTTATTGCGTATGAAAGTATAAATTAATAATTATATATATTTTCGAAAATCCAATTTACAGTTTCTAAAGTCCAATTTCCCTTTTCTAAAATCAAATCGACATTTCTAAAATCCAATTTTCCCTTTCTAAAATCCATTTGGCTATTCTAAAATCTAATTTCCCCTTTCTAAAATCCAATTGACATTTCTAAAATCTAATTTCCCCTTTCTAAAATCCAATTGACATTTCTAAAATCCAATTTCCCCTTTCTAAAATCCAATTGACATTTCTAAGATCCAATTTCCCCTTTCTAAAATCCAGTTGACGCTTTCTAAAATCCATCTGGAAATGGTGAAGACAAGAATTATCTAACTAAGGATATTTACTTCCGTTTTCATATGTTTCTTGATATTGTTGTTCTCTTCAAATGTCATTAATCACATTTTAAAATAGAAATAATGAAAATGAAATTTCATGAAAATTATTAATGGCTGATTTTTACTATTTTTCCGTTTCTTGTACTTCTGTTCGTTTCGCCTTTATGAGCATAATTCCTTCCGTTTTTCTCTTTTCATTTACTTGACAGCTAGTTGCTAGTTTAATAAGAAACAAAGCCAAACAATGTATGCACTTTTTGTTTATTTTATTGTTTTTTATTTATTAATCAAGTTGACAGCTGACAAGAAGGTGCTTTCATGTAAGAATGCAGATAAACTTTAACAATTTAATACTTCATCACTTTATATGAAGACCACTAATGTAAAATTTGCTGAGTAAAATGTGAACATTGGCAACACTATGTCATTGTCAATCGCAAGACTATTTAGTCTCAAGTGTGAATAGCTGCCACCGATTCGACTAAATAGTTGGAGTAGTGTGAATACAACAGTCCAATTCGACCAAATCGATTGAGTCGCAAGTGTGTATAGGCTCTAAACCATCGATACTATCGATGGTTGCATTTAAAACTATTGTTACGTATTTGTCGATAGCTCGATTATTTCTATAGGGTTCGTATCGCTGAATTGTTAAATAAAAGTCTTTATTTACTTCTTAATTCACACTGCTTTATTTCACGACTAAAAAGTCTACACTTGTTTTACTTCACTTGATGTTAACACTTCTACGGTTAAATTACGACTGACTCTGGAGCGCCTGCTCGCCGCCTTATATAGTCTGTCAAACGCAATCTGGAAAATTCTGGCAACACTGGAAATTATCTGGTATCTTCTTCTAGTTCTGGCACTTTCCCTAGAGATGTGTTCAATCATTTTAGTGATGTAAGTGGAGAACCGATTATATTCGCCACACTGCCCTCCACCTAAGTCTGATCGTCCCGATCTGACACATTACTTGTCCCAAATGCTGCTAGCCTTTCCAGATGAACCACTTTCATTTTATTCCTTGGTCTTCCAATCGTTTGTATGCGATACACAACATCGTTGAGCCGTTTAATCACTTTGTAGGGCCCTTCCCAAGTACACTGCAATTTCGGGGACAAACCTTTCTTTCGCTGCGGGTTGTATAGCAAAACTAGATCTCCCTCAACAAAACCTTCTGAGTTCATTGCCTTGTCGTATCTGGCCTTCATCTTGTCACTCATGATCTTTGTTCGCTGTCTTACAAGTTCATGTATTTCTCTCATTTCCTCTTCCAGAACGTTGTTAGATTGTCTGGCATTTATTCCCGCATCAGCACTTATCCCAAATTTCAAGTCAGCTGGCAGTCGAAGATCACTACCAAAGATTACTTTTGCAGGAGTCTGACCTGTTGTATCGTGTACGGCCGATCGATATGCCATCAGGAACAGAGGAATATGAGTGTCCCAATCTCTCTGGAACTTGTCCACCACTTTTCGTAAATGTTCCTCTAATGTTCTGTTAAATCTTTCTACCATGCCGTCTGATTGTGGATGCAACGCAGTTGTTCGGGTTTTCCTAATACCCAGTGTTTTGCACAGCTCCTGAAACACAACTGATTCGAAGTTCCTTCCTTCGTCAGAATGTAGCTCTATAGGTGCACCATATATCGCCACCCAATTGTTGGTGAATACTTCGGCTATAGTTTCTGCTTCTTGATTTGGAATCGGGTACACCTCCGGCCATTTGCTGAAGTAATCCATGACTACCAGTACATATTTGTTTCCAAGTTTGCTAGTAGGAAATGGCCCAGCTACATCCATGGCAATTCTCTCAAATGGTGCTCCTGAGTTGTATTGTTTCATCAGCCCATGACTCCTGGATTTGGGACCCTTAGCCTTTATGCACACGTCGCAGTTCGCAATCCACTCAACAACTGTCTGACGGCAGCCGACCCAATAAAACCTCTTCTTGATTTTCTCTACCGTCTTTGTTACTCCAAGATGACCTCCACTTGGACCATTGTGTAGTTCATTTAACACATCCGGTATTCTTTTCCTTGGAACAACTATCAATGTTTTAGAACTTTGACCATCTTCACTCTCCCAAACACGATGTAGGCAACCATTTACCAATTGCAAACTATTCCACTGTGCCCAATATGATTTGGCAACAGGACTTTCTGCTGACATCTCTTCTTTTGATGGTCGTTCGTTTTGCTCCAAACCAATCATTACACGTGCCAGATCTGGATCTTCTATCTGACACTTCCTTAATTGTTCCGCATTCCATTCGTCTGTAGATGTTATTGTCATTAGCCGAACATCTACGATGTCTTCCTTCTCCTCAGCTTTAGAGCAATGCTTGCATTCAAGATTACATGGTCGCCGCGACATTGCATCAGCATTTCCATGGGTACTGCCTTTGCGATGGTCTATAGAAAAGTCATAATTTTGTAGTCGCTCAATCCACCTTGCTAACTGACCCTCCGGATTTCGGAATTTCAAAAGCCATTTTAACGCTGCATGATCAGTCCTGACGTGGAATCGTTGACCATAGAGGTACTTATGGAAGTGTTTGATGCATTCTACCAATGCCAATAGTTCTCTTCGTGTTACACAGTAATTTCTTTCCGGTTTCCCAATTGATCGGCTGTAGTATGCGATAACCTTCTCCTGTCCGTCGATTTCCTGTGACAAAACACCTCCTATAGCATAACCACTCGCATCAGTATCCAAAATAAACCTCGCTCCTGGAACCGGGTATGCTAGCATTGGAGCAGTACAAAGCCGATCTTTTAACGTTTGGAAAGCCATTTCTTGTTCCTTCCTCCACTCAAAAGTCTTATTTTTCCTCATAAGCTCCGTGAGACGATTTGCTACGCTGGCAAAATTTGGTACAAATCGGCGATAGTATGTGCACAGCCCAAGAAAGCTTCGCAATTCATGTAGATTCCGAGGTCTTGGCCAATCTTTTACTGCTTCTATTTTTTCGTTATCAGTGCAGATGCCCTTTGTAGTCACTTTATTCCCAGTATTTTACTTCTTTCTTGAATAATGCACATTTCTTAGGACTTAACTTGAGACCAGCGCCAGCTATTCTTCGGAAAACTTCCTCCAAATTTTTGAGATGTTCATCAAAGCCTTTTCCCAATACAATGATATCGTCCAGGTACACAAGACATGTTTTCCAGTGCAATCCTTTCAGTACCTGATCCATAAGTCTCTCAAAGGTAGCTGGAGCATTACATAATCCAAATGGCATCACCGTAAATTGCCAAAGACCATCGCCAACACTGAAGGCTGTTTTCTCCTTGTCTTCCTCTTTTACTTCGACTTGCCAATAGCCGCTTTTCAAGTCCAGTGTTGAAAACCATTCCGTTCCAGATAGCGAGTCCAGAGTGTCGTCAATTCTTGGCAATGGGTAACTATCCTTTTTCGTTACATCATTCAGTTTCCGGTAGTCAACGCAGAATCTCATCTTGCCATCTTTCTTTTTAACAAGTACTACCGGAGAACTCCATGGACTGACTGATGGTTCAATTACCCCACTGTCGCTCATTTCTTGTATAATCTGGCTCACCATTTGACGTTTCGCTAATGGAACGCTGCGAGGAGCCTGACGGATTGGCCTTGCATCACCGGTGTCAATGTGATGCTTCACAATATTTGTCCTGCCTGGTTTTGTACCATCCTTATCAAATATGCTAGAATACTTGGCAAGTAATTCTTTCGCCTTTCTTTTGTGATTCTCCTGCAGTTCTTCTGTCCAAGCATTTATTTCATCTGAAAGATCTGTATTGCCAGTAGAAACTTCTCCTTGGGATTGTTCGCAATTCATGATGATGTCAACCTCTTCGCATTTTCCCAATATAGCACCTTTGGAGAGTTTGATTGGTGACTTGAACTCATTAAGTACTCTTACTGGTATTCGTCCATCTTCTTTTGTCATAGCCAGGGTTTTTCCAACAAGTACATCGGATTTAGTTTCTGTTTCTGCTTCGACAACCCACAATTTGTTTGTCCCACAATCTCCATCAATCTTTGCCCAAATAATTGCCTCGGACTTTGGCGGTATCTGCTGATTCTCTTCCACGAGCACTTTCTTACTGCTGCATCTCTTATCGTAGCCAAAATTTAGCGGCACCTCCAAGTTTTTGTAACTCATAACCTTGTTTTTCATGTCAATCTTAATGCTTTGGTCGATTAGGAAGTCCACACCAATTATGACTTCATCAACAATTTCCGCCACTATGAAGGTGTGTAGTACGACAACATTTCCAATTACAACTTCGCATGTAACTTCCCCTAGGACTTGGGTATCCTCGCCTGTTGCCGTACGCAATTTTGCTCCATACAATGGCCTTATTTCCTTCTTTACCAAGTCAGATCGAATGATGGAATGAGATGCTCCCGTATCCACAGTCAACATTCGCTCCATTCCGTCCACCAAACCACCAATAGTAACATTACTCGTGATTCTTCCCAACTGAGAGACAGAGATTATGGGGCATTCCATTGTGGGGACCAGCCCACGCCCCTTTTGGCTGGCCCGCTTTAGTTTAACGACTCAGTTGATTTGGGCGCTTGTTCATACCCATCAATATTCCGCTTGCGCCCATCGGCAGTGCTGAACTTACTGGAACTATTGCTGCAGTGGCGTGCTATATGTCCTATTTTTCCGCATCTGAAGCATTTCACAGCATTACTTTTCTTTTTCTGCATTTCATTCAACGCCTCCCATATTTTGCTTAGTAAGTCTGGCGTTTCCACTTCCACACGATGAGCCTTGTAAGTGGGCTTGCTTAATAGAGATGCCGTTTCCTGTGTCAAAGCATATGAGACCGTTTCAGCGAAAGTTCCTTTTGGGTTTGCATAGGTAGCCCGCTTCGTTTCAATATATCGTATTCCATTGATGAAGCTTTGAATTTTCATTCTTTCGATGAATTCTTGAGGTGCTCCTGCGTTTGCCAAATGAGCTAGCCTCTCAATCTCAGAAGAAAATTCTTGTAACGTCTCATTTGGTTTCTGGAAGCGATTCTGCAACTCCATTTGATATATCTGCTTCCTGTGCTCGCTACCATAACGTCTTTCAATGGCACCCATAATTGCGTCATAGCTGTTCCTTTCGCCCTCGCTAACAGTCTGTAATATTTCTGCTGCAGGTCCTTTCAATGCTACGAACAGGGCAGCGACTTTGTCCTCCGCACTCCAATTATTTACAACTGCCGTTTTCTCAAATTGTAGCTTGAATACTTGAAATGGACCACTTCCATCAAACGACGGAGGTTTTATCTTCTGTGTAGCAGTTGAAGCGACTGGACGACTTAGTTGAATATCCTGGAGACGGGCTTTCAATGCTTTTACATCGTCCTCTAATTTTTCTTGTCTTTCTTCAAGGACCTCCTTAACTTGTATAATTTTTGCATCCTGTGCCTTGAATTGTAAGGACATGCGTTCTTCTTGTGCCTCCAACTGAGCCGCAATGCCGGACACCTGTGATGAAAGTACTGACTGTTGCAATTCCATTTTTGACGTTATCTGTGCCTGTTGTTCTTCGATTTTTGTCGACATCTGTGCCTGTTGATCTTCCATTTTTGCCGATATCTGTGCCTGTTGTTCTTCGATTTTTGTCGACATCTGTGCCTGTTGATCTTCCATTTTTGCCGATATCTGTGCCTGTTGTTCTTCCATTTTTTTCGACATTTGTGTCAGCACAGCCAATATCGAGTTCATGTCTACGTTTGCTAGTGACTGTGGAGCCTCTTCCTTCTGGGTTTCTTCCTTTTGCACCTCTTCCACATCATCGTTGAAATCAAACTCATCTACATTAATGTTATATGCTTCCATAGCTACTCTTAACCTTGCCTGTAGTTCAATTTTATTGCCGGTGGTACTCAGGTTTCTCTTTTCTAACTCCCTTTTAAGTTCTTGGATTTTCAGATCATTTAACTTTGCCATTATTCTTATTTCGTTATCCTTGTCTCGTTATCCTTGTTTCCTTATCCTTGATTCGTTATCCTTGATTCGTTATCCTTGCTTCGTTATCCTTGGTCCTGGAATTTATTTAACAATCCCACTTCTGACACCAATTGTTACGTATTTGTCGATAGCTCGATTATTTCTATAGGGTTCGTATCGCTGAATTGTTAGATAAAAGTCTTTATTTACTTCTTAATTCACACTGCTTTATTTCACGACTAAAAAGTCTACACTTGTTTTACTTCACTTGATGTTAACACTTCTACGGTTAAATTACGACTGACTCTGGAGCGCCTGCTCGCCGCCTTATATAGTCTGTCAAACGCAATCTGGAAAATTCTGGCAACACTGGAAATTATCTGGTATCTTCTTCTAGTTCTGGCACTTTCCCTAGAGATGTGTTCAATCATTTTAGTGATGTAAGTGGAGAACCGATTATATTCGCCACACTATCGATGATCAATCGATGGGACCACTATCGATGGTTTTCCAGCACACACTTGCGACTCAATCCATTTAGTCGAATAGGGCTGTTGTATTCACACTACGCCAACTATTTAGTCGAATCGGTGGCAGCTATTGCCAATGTTAACATTTTACACAGCAAATTTTACATTAGTGGTCTTCATATAAAGTGATGAAGTATTAAATTGCTAAAGTTGATCAGTTTATCCGCATTCTTACATGAAAGCACCTTCTTGTCAGCTGTCAACTTGATTAATAAATAAAAAAACACAAAGTGCATACATTGTTTGGCTTTGTTTCTTATTAAACTAGCAACTAGCTGTCAAGTAAATGAAAAGAGAAAAACGGAAAGAAATACGCTCATAGAGGCGAAACGAACCGAAGTACAAGAAACGGAAAAAGAGTAAAAATTAGCCATTAATAATGTCCATGCTATTTCATTTTCATTATTTCTATTTTAAAAATTCACCAAATTACAAAAGCAATAAAATCAAATATATTCGTTGGTTTATTTTTTTAAACAGGTGTTTTCTACTTTGACAGCAAATAATTCGAGCTAGTGAAAAATTTAATAGCTGAAATTTGGAGCTCTCTATTCTTAAGCCGGAATTACAATAGCGCTGTAGCAGTAGCAGCGATCGTTTTTCGAAATCAGCTGATTTTTAGAAACTACGGTTTGCAATGCAGCGGCACATAATACAGCAGAGGCAGCTGGAAGCACCACTCCGTTTAGCCAAAATTCTAGACTCTCTGCCGCTGCCTTGAATCGCAGCCAACTTCTAAGTGTTGATGTGAAGTTATGTATGTTTCCGTACTATCCAATGTAATATATTTTTACTAATTTTGTGTTCTGATGCCAGCAAGCGGGAGAGAATTTAATTTTTACTTAATTCATTTCCACCAGCAAATATTGCTGGCGGGATGCAAAAGCAAAGAAGAAGAAAGAGCAGAGGAAAACATGAAACAAGATTGATTATTTTAATTGAAAAAAGTGGACATGAAAATGGTAAGTAAATTTATGTCACCACGTGTCCAAGGTAAAAGGAAACAGACCTAATATATAAAGAAGTCACTGCCAAATACTGCGAACGCTCTATTGTATTTGGTCTGGCAGTCACTGCTCATATTAGACCATCAGCTGATTTCGAAAACCGTCGCTGCCCGCTGCCACATCGCTGATGTAATTTGGGCTTTATTCTGTACTCTTCTGCAAATTTTTTGAATCAAGAAACGCTTTGCCAAGAAAAACTTGGCTAACTATCCATAACCAAGAATTATTTAACTGAGGATATCGCAGTAGATAAGCTGATTGAAATTATGTATGTATACTAAATTGTATTCTGTCAATCATGGCCAAGAAGGTTCACGTAGAATGCCAAACAAGACGAATTCAAAAATATTTTTTTGTTGTAATTCTATGCGATTAATGACATATTTAAAGAGAACAACAATATCAATAAGCACATGAAAACGGAAGAAAATATCCTTAGATAGATAATTCTTGCCTATAACTAGTTTATAAGAAACGAACCTTTAGTTTTTTTTTTTAACATTTTGAAAATATTAAATCTCTGCAATTTACCAAAAGTGAAATAAAAGTAGTGCTGTCAGCATGGCAACTCTTTCCACTACGAATATCACTGCTGTTGTTGTAGTCGTTCGACTAAATTGTCTCTAGTGGGAATACGTAGAAGGGCGCCTTGCTGATCAAGCAGTTGTCCGACTGTTTCTGTTGGAATGAAATTGGGCTGCAAATCCAACTGTTTCAGTTGTTCGACTAATTGAATGTAGTGTGAATGCTTCCATACATTCCCATGCAAATCAACATTCGACTAAATCGATTGAGTCGCAAGTGTGTATAGGCTCTAACTGTGTAACCTAATACAAACGCACGCCGTCAATTTACTGTCAAAAATTTCTCATGCCCATACAACTTGTATGGGAATAACCGAAATTGAACTGCGTGCGTAAAAAGCAAGCTCGACGTCCAATTTTTGTTTTGCGTGACAGTTGAAATTAAGCATTGTGGGTGATTGTTTGCAAAAAAATTGACACTTGCTTTTGATATCGTGTGTGTTAGAAAATATTCCACAAAATAACAAGATTTTCTCTGATTTTCTATATTTTTCTATTTCTTTTCTAACACACGCGATATCAAAAGCAAGTATCAATTTTTTTGCAAACAATCACCCACAATGCGTAATTTCAACTGTCACGCAAAACAAAAATTGGGCGTCGAGTTTGCTTTTTACGCGCGCCATTCAATTTCGGTTACTCCCATACAAGTTGTATGGGCATGAGAAATTTTTGACAGTAAATTGACGGCGTGCGTTTGTATTAGGTTACACAGTAAGAGCCCGTGCACAATTGGCTTTTGACGAGTTCCCGTGGCAGTGATCCAGATCGGGATAAGAAGTTTGCATGCAAATGCCACAAGAATTTTGTGATCCTGGTGTTTATCTGTATCAATTTCGGATCCGTATAGATTGTAATAGATTTTTTAATCCATATAAATACCAGGATCACCAAATTGTTTTTGCATTTGCTTGCAAAATTTGTATCCGGATCTGGAACACTGCCACGGGAACTCGCTTTTTGTCTACCCCAACTGTGATAGAAAATACCTTAACCCTAAAAAGATAATCTGCGTCAAAATTACGCAAACCCTTTCGAATTATTGTTCTCACTCCCCCAATTATGTGAATACGTCGCTGAACGTTATATATATTTCAGTTGTGCTGCATATCTCTCACGTCACACATAATTTTCTGTGGTAAGTCTTGTAAATTTCCCAATATGAGGGGTCAGTGAGTCCAAATTACGCATTATTATCTTTACCGTGACTTTCATTCATCATAACATTATACTGAAGAGCCAGTATAATAAAAAACTATATGTGTTGTATTGTGGCAGCTATGGGGAAGTGGGGAAAGTGCTCGCATGCCATACCATGGGTCGCCGGTTCAACCCCCAGCCGACCCAACACCAAAACTTAATTTAATTAATTTTCTAATTAAAAGTTAATCATTAGGTTTTTAAAATATTGGTCACCTGTCGGTAGTGGACGGCATACCCTCTGAGTATAATTCTGTCATGAAAAAGCTTCTCACAAAAATGCATTCACCGTTAGGAATCGGCATAAAACTGTAGGCACACCCAATTAGTAGGGAAAACAAAATTAAGGAGCACGCTTGGAATTAGGAAAGAATTTCGACCTTAAATCACGTTAGAGCCAGTGTATCATATTATATTATGTATTGTACATAATTTTTCTTCTTCTTTTTAATCAGTATCGTAAATGAAACGAGCATAGTTCGAGTGTGAATAGAATTGATTGTCTTTATTCAATTTCACTTCCTTATATACTAAAAATTATTACAATAACTTACACTAATACAAATATACAAAAAGAAAAAGTGTTCGACATATGCTGCGTCAGCATATGTGAATCATAAATATTTCGTCGGTGCACATTGACAAACTGACGCTGTCGCTCAGTTGGTCATTGTGACCGCTCGGGCAATGCACTTGACAAACTGCAACAAATGTAACCTGAGAAGCAATGTGCGGCGGTGTGTATATTTGATGTTAAACTCCCCGCTGGGGTTTAACGGAACTAATTTGGGTCAGTTTGGTTTTGCAACGTATGCGGTACATGTGTACACAATAAATTATTTGTACATGACAATAAATGTAAGTGCGGTGTATTTATGTAATGCTACACCTTCCCCCTTAAAAAAAATAGATATATATATTTGTATTCAACTATATATATCTATTTGAATGACTTAGTGACCCACTTAATGTTTGTATGAGTTGACAAAATTTATTAATTGCTTTTCGGTTCATATTGCCTGTGTTGCATAAAATTTTATTATTCATTTTTTTTTTTTTTTGTTACATTTGCTTTTGCCTGCATTGCATTTTTATTTGTACATGAACGTTATTATTGTTTTCTTTTGTGCATATATTACATTTGTTCCTTTTTTTTTCTTTGGCATGTGCCTGTTTATTAAATTGAGTAAATTGGAATGCTTATGTATTTACTTTATTACTAAATTATTATTGGGTAAAGTGCAGTGCCTAATTTAAATTGATTTAAGCCTATTCTTATGAATTATGATTTCCTTATTGTTTTTATTGCTATCTCCTATCCTATTTGGAATTAAAGTATAATTGTTATTCCTATCAATACTTTTAACTTTATAATATCCTGTATATCTATTTTCTAACTTATGGGAGGCCTCTTCTCTAACTAAAACTAAATCTCCTATTTTAATTTCCTTACTATAGCTATTTCTATCATAATTTGTTTTTTGTTTTTCTTTAGCCTCTTGGACTAATTTCCTAGCTCTTTGCTGTGCTATTTGAAGTCTATATTTTACTTCTTTGTCATAAGCTTCGTGATTGTATAATGGGCTAATTTTGTTATCTTTCAAAAATTCGTAATTTGGTGGATTTTTCCCAAATATAAGTTCAAAAGGGCAATATTTATGTGTCGTTGATGGGGTTGTATTGTAACAATACGCGAAATATTTGAGATATTCATCCCAATCGTCTTTGTCGCTGGATATGTATGAACGTATGTATTCATTGAATGTCCGGTGACTGCGTTCCACCGTACCCAAAGTTTGATGATGATAAGGTGTTGAAGTTTTATGTTCAATTTTTAATAGTTTGCACAGTTCTTGGAATAGGTTATTTTTGTATTCTGTGCCCATGTCTGTTAAAATTGTTTTCATTTGACCGTAAATCAAGATAAAATGCTCGAATATGGCTTTAGCGACAGTTATTGCATGTTTGCTTGGAACTGGGATCGCTACTAAATATTTTGTTAAATCGCATATAATAGTAACTGCGTATTCGTTTCCATTTATCGACTTTGGTAATGGGCCCACTGTGTCGATTTGTACAATATCGAATGCCTTCGGAGGTGTCTCCGTTATTGTCAGTGGTTCTTTTATATGTTTATTAATTTTATTTTTCTTACAGTGGATGCAGTTCTTTATGTATTTTCGTATGTCGTTTTTCATATTCAGCCAGCTATATTTCTGCTTGATTTTATCTGTCATGCGATTTATTCCTGGGTGGCCACCACTAATAGGATCGTCATGATATTTGTGCAGAATTTCTTTAATTTTCCCGGGATTTGTCACGTGTATAACCTCTGGGGTTAGAGCGATTGTTAACTTTTTGAGAACTTTATTACCCATTTCTATAAATTTGCCTACTGCAGTATAATTCTTTTTAAACAATTTGTCCCCTAAGGACAACTGTACTTGTACAAGTCCTAAATTGCCGGCTTCTCTTTCGAGCCTGTTAAAGAATTGTCCTAAGTCAATCTTATCCTCAACAATTAGGTTGCTTGTCTCAAAATTGCTACAAATTTTCTTTCCTTTTTTGAAATATAATTTCGGAGGGTTGAAAACGAGTTCGACATGTCTTTTTACTTCAAATTTATTTAGCGCTTCGTAAATTTTGGGGTTCTCTTTGTGACTTTCTTTAATTTCAGTATTATTACTGCTGGTATGTTTCGCTGCTGATCTTGTTGTTATTTTTAATATTTTGTTTGCTTCCACTGACATATCCTTTAAATTTGTTATAGTTATGCGGGATAATGCATCCGCGATATGATTTTCTTTACCAGCTATATACTCCACCTCAAAATCGTACTCTTCTAAATCGAGTCTTACTCGTGTTAGTTTAGATGAAGGACTTTTCATTGAAAATAGGTATGTTAATGGGCGATGGTCAGTTTTTACTAAGAATTTTCTGCCATAAACGTATGGTCTGAAGAAGGTTATGGCCCAATGGATTGCGGCCAATTCTTTTTCTATCGTGGCTTTGTTTGTTTCACCTTTTGTGAATGACCTGGAGGCGTAGGCAATTGGTAACTGTTTGCCATCATGTTCTTGGCTAAGGACTGCTCCACAAGCGTATCCACTAGCATCTGTCGTTATGCAAAATTCTTTTTCGAAGTCTGGGTATTGCAAAAGTGTTGGACTAATTAATGCTTCCTTTAAATAGACAAAAGCTTTTTGACATTCTTCTGTCCATTCGAAAGTAACATTCTTTCTGCAAAGTCTTGTTAACTTTCTTGAATGTTCTGCGAAATTCGGTACAAATCTTCTATAATAATTACAGAATGCTACGAATCTCTTAACTTCGTCTGCTGTTTTTGGTGTTGGATAATTTTGAACTGTTTCAAATTTGCTTGGGTCGGGTAATATTCCCTTGTTTGTACATTTATGTCCTAAATAAGTTACTTCTTGACTGAAAAATAAACATTTGTCTGGATGTAGTTTTAGGTTATATTTTCTGCAAGTGGAGAATACATCTCTTAAATTTTTTAACATATGATTTTCTGAACAACCTAATACAACTAAATCATCCATGTAGAGAAATGCTTGAGATGGTTTGAGACCTGCGAATGCTAGTGTCATCATTCTTTGGAATGAATTTGGTGCTACTTTTAATCCATATGGTAATCTTTTGAATCTATATGTGCCATTCTCGGCTGTGAATGAGGTTATATCCCTGGAATCTGGGTGTAACTCGATTTGATGAAAACCTGACATAAGGTCTAGGCATGAAAAATATTTTGCTCTTCCCAGTTGGTCTAAAATATCATCAATTCTTGGTAGTGGAAATTTGTCTGCTGCTAATTTTTTGTTTACTTGTCTGTAATCTACTACTAAAGTCCATCTTTTTTCTGTATTTCCTGGGAGTGATTTTTTAGGAACCAATAAAATTGGGCTATTATATTCTGAAATTGAAGGTTCTATTATGTCGTCTTTGATTAGTTTATTTACTTGATTTGTAATTTCTCCTTTTTGTGTTTGTGGTAATCTATAGTTTTTAATGTAAACAGGGTTGTCATCCTTCATATATAATTTTTGTTTATAAAAATTATTAGAGGTAATTGGTTCTGTTTCTAGTGCAAATATGTCTATGAATTCTGTGCAAATTGATGTTAATTGATTTTTAACAAAATTTGGAAAATTTTTCGATAATTTGTTTAATTTTTCTGTGTCTGTGCCATTTTTACTGTGTGTGGTTGCTTTAACTAGTGTGTAATCATCTAAATTTTCAGTTTTAATTTTATAATTTTGAATAGTTGTGTTGTTATGTGTCGTGTTAATAATTCTAACGAAAGTTTGTTCGTTATTTGTAATGGTATTTGCAATATAAATGCCTTCAGATAGTTGTTGATGTGGTATGAAAATGTTTTTATTATTTGTATTTATGTTAATTTGTCTAATAACCTCTGATCTAGCTGGGATTGTGATTGTATTGACAGACAGATAATTTGTTAGATTCATTGTTATTGTTTGAGGGAAATCATATGGTCTTAAGATTAGTTTATCTTCTGTTTTTCCATAATCTAGAATGCAATTGTATTTCTTTATGAAATCTAGGCCTATTATTCCATCACATGGAATTGGGAAGTTGTCGTCTACGACATGAAATTTATGATAAATTAGAAGATCATCGCCTTTTAGATCTGCTTTGATTGTGCCTAAAGTGCTAGTTATTCCCTGACCAATGCCTTTCAAATCTGTGATTTGTTCAGTATTTATTTTTTCTTTATTATTTATTTGTTGTTTTTTAATTATGGAGATATCGGCTCCAGTATCGATTAAGAAATTTGAGTATGAATTGTTTAATGAAGTCTTTGTTGATATATAGCTGTTTAAATTTAGATTGAGTACGCATATTTTCCTTTTTGTTAATTTTGAAGTGGAGTTTCTTGGTTTTCCGCTTCGGTGCAGCTGCGCACGTTACGGGTTTGTGTGTATGGTCTGTTTGTATTTCGGGATTGTGATCCGCGTTGATTGTTATTGTTGTTATTGTTGTTAGACCTCGAGTTATTGTTGTATCTCGGTTGTGGTCTAAATCTCCTGCCTTGGTAATTTCCATAGTTGTTACTTCGGTAACCTCCACGGAAACTACTCCGGTACTGACTCTGTTGTCGTACGATTAGGATTGTATTTGAACTGCCCGTTATTTCGGTGCAACTGTTGGTGAATTTGGAAATTGCGTCGTTCATCGTTGTGAATGTTCCTGCTTGCATGATCATTTTGACCTTGTCATTGGAGCAGTTTTTGCACATGGCCTTAACTGCTGCCTGTGTTGAATATCTCGTGGCTAAATCTGGGTTTAATCCATCCGAGATATATGCTCCTTCTAATGACCTTGTGATTTTTTCTATTTCTGCGGTATATTGATTGGCAGTTTTGCTACGTTGTTGAATGTTCAGGAGTTTAGCGGTTAAAACTTCTACTGATTCACCCTTTATTGCGGTTTTTAGTTTACTTTTAATCTGTGCAATTGTGGTCTCATTACTGATAAAGTTTCTTGCCGTACCTTTCAGCTTTGTCTTTATCATGGTAATGGCCAATGCCTCGTGTGTCTCCTTGATTTGCTCAAGAATATCGAGTGCATCTAGGAAACTATGTAGATTTTCTGGTTTACCATCAAACTCTGGTAGTACTGACGAAGCAGTTTTGATAAATTCAACTACTGTTTGTGGCATTGTGGCGTTTACTGCTGGGATATTTATTTTAACTTCTTCCACCGATGTGGTTTGACTGAACGAAGGTGAGGGTGTTCGGCTAGGCACGCGTACAGATAAAAGTAATGAAAAATCTATTTGAATGTCCTCCTCTACTGTTGTTGGTATTGTAGTTTCGATATTATGTCTGGCTAAGGAAGATACTAATTTATCTCGTACTGTAGCAAAATTTAAATAAGCTACTTTTCTATGCTCTTCAGTAAGAAATTTATTTTTCTCGTTTATAATATGTCTTATGTTGTTTAGAGCTTCCAAAATTGTGTTGAAATGCTTTATTAAAGTTTCATTTGTGATTGGTATGCTTTTATTTATGCATTTATAGGACTTATGAGCTTTTTCTTTTTCTGCAGATAATAAGTCATATATTTCTTGCCATGTAGTCATCTCAACTTATATACGTTGTTGCACATTGTTTAATTGTCTCAATTTATTTTTAATGTAATTTTTGATTAAGATTGCAATTGTGACAATTAACAATGTCATGACACATCCAAAAATTGTAAGCCATTTGTTTGAAATTTCTTCTTCTTGTTCTACAATTGGATTTTCAAATTTTACTATTCTATTATCAGAAATTTTTTCTTCTGCGCTTTCTTTACCTACCTCATATCCTGCTATAGCTACTAATATACCGTTCAATGCGGTCTTCCACCAAGCCATGTTTAGAAAAATAATATGAAATTTTAAATTTTAAATTTATTTATTTGGTCATTTATTCATTTATTTTTTCCTTAATTCTCTAATTTTATATCTTAATTTTATTTTATCTTCCTTATTGGTACTTAGATTTAATAACCTATAAGCTTCGGCTATTTCCTGATTTTTTCTTACTCTTTTACCTGCCCTTTTTCGTTTTTTTATTATTGCTGGGGAAGGTATTTTTGGGATATCTTCCTTTTTTGCCTTATTTCTTCTCCTATACTCTTCTATGGTTATTGGTTTTGGGCCTTCTTTTTTATTTTTGAGGTGGTCCTCAGCAAATTTTATGAATTCTCTAATTGTGCTAACGCATCTATCGAAAATTTTATTAAATTCTTCTTGGGTTGTAATGTCTTGTGACATTCTAAAAGAAATATTTTATTATATCAGCAATAATTAAAAAATTTTTTTTTTTTTTTTTGATTTTTAATTTTCTACTCTCCTGAGTGTCCTAATTGTTTCCTCTTCTAATGTAGTGGGGTATAACAAGTCTGTCATTGTGGGTGCTCTGCCCATTCCTATAAAAGTCCAAAATTGCCTTAACCAGTTAAGTTGGTGCCTATTACTACCTCTATCTCGTGATCTCGATCTACGAGCAATATCTGCGTTTTCACGCTCTAACTGTTCTACGATATTGTTTATTGCTTCGTAGTCGAAATCATCTGGCAATGCACTATCCATAAGGGATGTCTATTTAGAGCGAATGAAAAATTAATATCTAATAAAAGATCGTGTACGTCAAAGTACAAAATAGCATTCTAATTTACTCAAATTTTCAGACTTGTATTATCTTGTAAAAAAAAAATTTTATTCAGAGGGGAACTCTAAAAAAATATACTTATTTATAAAATATCCCTAAGCAAAGTTAATTGCTGTTTGGTGAAGCGGCCGTTAGGCTGCTAAATTCATGTAAAATTTATTAATATTACTTAATTTAATTAGTTTATACTAATCTTATGTATTTGTTGTTGTTGCTTGATAGCATAGCCTCATGTGTATTATAGCCGGTCATGTAAGATACGTTTCTTTGGGATGCTTCTGCTGGTGCCCTCTGACTGCCTAATTGTGCTGTATTCAGTATGGAATGCTTCTGCTGGTGCCCTCTGACTGCCTAATTGTGCTGTATTCAGTATGGATATGCAACTATCATCGTTTTTCGTCTTGAAGTGTTTTTATCCAAAACCGTGGTGCGTGGTGATAGGTTTTTTGATTTTTGAACATCTACCGTCTCAATTCGAAATACCATATGCTGCGATTTGTAATTTGTATGTTTATTTGTATTATCTGAATCCTGTAAGATTGCCTGCACTTCGCTGCGCTCACGAATATTGATATTTTTGCTGTTTTTTGTTGTAAATATTATCTTTGTTGTTGTACCACCACTTTGGGATCCTTCGCTTTACTACCTCCAGTGCTGTTGTTATTTTGTTATACCAGCGCTTTGGGATCTTTCGCTTTACTGACTCCAGTGCTGTTGTTATTTTGTTATACCAGCGCTTTGGGATCTTTCGCTTTACTGACTCCAGTGGTTTCGAGGCGCGCGCGTTTTTATTTTTTTTGTAATTAACTTAAAAGGTTTAGTCCTTATGAGTGGTTTCGCTTTTCAGCAAATTTTTCACTCATAAGTCCCAAAACCCAAAACTGGCGGATCGCCATATCGTAAATGAAACGAGCATAGTTCGAGTGTGAATAGAATTGATTGTCTTTATTCAATTTCACTTCCTTATATACTAAAAATTATTACAATAACTTACACTAATACAAATATACAAAAAGAAAAAGTGTTCGACATATGCTGCGTCAGCATATGTGAATCATAAATATTTCGTCGGTGCACATTGACAAACTGACGCTGTCGCTCAGTTGGTCATTGTGACCGCTCGGGCAATGCACTTGACAAACTGCAACAAATGTAACCTGAGAAGCAATGTGCGGCGGTGTGTATATTTGATGTTAAACTCCCCGCTGGGGTTTAACGGAACTAATTTGGGTCAGTTTGGTTTTGCAACGTATGCGGTACATGTGTACACAATAAATTATTTGTACATGACAATAAATGTAAGTGCGGTGTATTTATGTAATGCTACATCAGCGCGTAATGGTCTAAACAATTTTGGCCGAGTCCAAAAAAGCGCACCAGTCGTGTCAGTTTTGTGCTGCCTGGAAATACCTAGGCAGGACGAGTCGGTCTTCACCTGATCTTCCCAAAGCAGAGAAGGTGTCCCTTTTCTTCTTTTGTACATACTGCCCTTCCAAACAAGGCGAAAGGCAATGGGTCACGCCATAAGTGCAAAAATGCTATACGTCGCGAGGACAATATTTGATATGTTCCAAAATTGTGTTTGACCGACCTTCATAAAAAATTTTCATTTATTTTTCTTAATGAGTTTCCAGTTCATTTAGATTGTAAGTCAAAATGTCTGATTTTTTCAGCAAAGATATTCAAAAAGGGACGGATGATGGGTGATTCCCAATTTCAGGAGAATATTGAAGAGTTTCTTTGGTTTAGTTTTTTTATAGTAAAAAGATTTAAATATATTTTATTTATAATGATTACATTTATTTTACATATCTATAATAAAGTTTGTGCAAGTTCAGGGCAAATTTGTAAATAAACTGTGAAGATATAGCTGAAAACCCCATCATGCGTCAATTTTACGCATGATTATCTTTAGGGCCTTTTCACATTACTCGGTACGACTTCGGATCGACATTTTTTCCTCGGTATTTTTAGCTTACCGAAACGATTCCGCGTTGCTGTGTTTTTCACACTTGTGGGAATGCTTTCGGTGCGTAATTCTCAGAAAATAAGAAAACAAACATCGAAATTTACAATATAAAATTCAACAAATCACTCAATAATAACAATAATTGCCGAGTTCCCGTGGCAGTGATCCAGATTGGGATAAGAAATTTGCATGCAAATGCAACAAGAAAAGCAAAAGAAAAGAAGAAGAAAGAGCAGAGGAAAACATGAAACAAGATTGATTATTTTAATTGAAAAAATTGGACATGAAAATGGTAAGTAAATTTATGTCACCACGTGTCCAAGGTAAAAGGAAACAGACCTAATATATAAAGAAGTCACTGCCAAATACTGCGAACGCTCTATTGTATTTGGTCTGGCAGTCACTGCTCATATTAGACGCATCAGCTGATTTCGAAAACCGTCGCTGCCCGCTGCCACATCGCTGATGTAATTTGGGCTTTATTCTGTACTCTTCTGCAAATTTTTTGAATCAAGAAACGCTTTGCCAAGAAAAACTTGGCTAACTATCCATAACCAAGAATTATTTAACTGAGGATATCGCAGTAGATAAGCTGATTGAAATTATGTATGTATACTAAATTGTATTCTGTCAATCATGGCCAAGAAGGTTCACGTAGAATGCCAAACAAGACGAATTCAAAAATATTTTTTTGTTGTAATTCTATGCGATTAATGACATATTTAAAGAGAACAACAATATCAATAAGCACATGAAAACGGAAGTAAATATCCTTAGATAGATAATTCTTGCCTATAACTAGTTTATAAGAAACGAACCTTTAGTTTTTTTTTTTAACATTTTGAAAATATTAAATCTCTGCAATTTACCAAAAGTGAAATAAAAGTAGTGCTGTCAGCATGGCAACTCTTTCCACTACGAATATCACTGTTGTTGTTGTAGTCGTTCGACTAAATTGTCTCTAGTGGGAATACGTAGAAGGGCGCCTTGCTGATCAAGCAGTTGTCCGACTGTTTCTGTTGGAATGAAATTGGGCTGCAAATCCAACTGTTTCAGTTGTTCGACTAATTGAATGTAGTGTGAATGCTTCCATACATTCCCATGCAAATCAACATTCGACTAAATCGATTGAGTCGCAAGTGTGTATAGGCTCTAACTGTGTAACCTAATACAAACGCACGCCGTCAATTTACTGTCAAAAATTTCTCATGCCCATACAACTTGTATGGGAATAACCGAAATTGAACTGCGTGCGTAAAAAGCAAGCTCGACGTCCAATTTTTGTTTTGCGTGACAGTTGAAATTAAGCATTGTGGGTGATTGTTTGCAAAAAAATTGACACTTGCTTTTGATATCGTGTGTGTTAGATAAATATTCCACAAAATAACAAGATTTTCTCTGATTTTCTATATTTTTCTATTTCTTTTCTAACACACACGATATCAAAAGCAAGTATCAATTTTTTTGCAAACAATCACCCACAATGCGTAATTTCAACTGTCACGCAAAACAAAAATTGGGCGTCGAGTTTGCTTTTTACGCGCGCCGTTCAATTTCGGTTACTCCCATACAAGTTGTATGGGCATGAGAAATTCTTGACAGTAAATTGACGGCGTGCGTTTGTATTAGGTTACACAGTAAGAGCCCGTGCACAATTGGCTTTTGACGAGTTCCCGTGGCAGTGATCCAGATCGGGATAAGAAGTTTGCATGCAAATGCCACAAGAATTTTGTGATCCTGGTGTTTATCTGTATCAATTTCGGATCCGTATAGATTGTAATAGATTTTTTAATCCATATAAATACCAGGATCACCAAATTGTTGTTGCATTTGCTTGCAAAATTTGTATCCGGATCTGGATCACTGCCACGGGAACTCGCCTTTTGTCTACCCCAACTGTGATAGAAAATACCTTAACCCTAAAAAGATAATCTGCGTCAAAATTACGCAAACCCTTTCGAATTATTGTTCTCACTCCCCCAATTATGTGAATACGTCGCTGAACGTTATATATATTTCAGATGTGCTGCATATCTCTCACGTCACACATAATTTTCTGTGGTAAGTCTTGTAAATTTCCCAATATGAGGGGTCAGTGAGTCCAAATTACGCATTATTATCTTTACCGTGACTTTCATTCATCATTACATTATACTGAAGAGCCAGTATAATAAAAAACTATATGTGTTGTATTGTGGCAGCTATGGGGAAGTGGGGAAAGTGCTCGCATGCCATACCATGGGTCGCCGGTTCAACCCCCAGCCGACCCAACACCAAAACTTAATTTAATTAATTTTCTAATTAAACGTTAATTATTAGGTTTTTAAAATATTGGTCACCTGTCGGTAGTGGACGGCATACCCTCTGAGTATAATTCTGTCATGAAAAAGCTTCTCACAAAAATGCATTCACCGTTAGGAATCGGCATAAAACTGTAGGCACACCCAATTAGTAGGGAAAACAAAATTAAGGAGCACGCTTGGAATTAGGAAAGAATTTCGACCTTAAAACACGTTAGAGCCAGTGTATCATATTATATTATGTATTGTACATAATTTTTCTTCTTCTTTTTAATCAGCGCGTAATGGTCTAAACAATTTTGGCCGAGTCCAAAAAAGCGCACAAGTCGTGTCTGTTTTGTGCTGCCTGGAAATACCTAGGCAGGACGAGTCGGTCTTCACCTGATCTTCCCAAAGCAGAGAAGGTGTCCCTTTTCTTCTTTTGTACATACTGCCCTTCCAAACAAGGCGAAAGGCAATGGGTCACGCCATAAGTGCAAAAATGCTATACGTCGCGAGGACAATATTTGATATGTTCCAAAATTGTGTTTGACCGACCTTCATAAAAAATTTTCATTTATTTTTCTTAATGAGTTTCCAGTTCATTTAGATTGTAAGTCAAAATGTCTGATTTTTTCAGCAAAGATATTAAAAAAGGGACGGATGATGGGTGATTCCCAATTTCAGGAGAAAATTGAAGAAGTTCTTTTGGTTTAGTTTTTTTTATAGTAAAAAGATTTAAATATATTTTATTTATAATGATTACATTTATTTTACATATCTATAATAAAGTTTGTGCAAGTTCAGGGCAAATTTGTAAATAAACTGTGAAGATATAGCTGAAAACCCCATCATGCGTCAATTTTACGCATGATTATCTTTAGGGCCTTTTCACATTACTCGGTACGACTTCGGATCGACATTTTTTCCTCGGTATTTTTAGCTTACCGAAACGATTCCGCGTTGCTGTGTTTTTCACACTTGTGGGAATGCTTTCGGTGCGTAATTCTCAGAAAATAAGAAAACAAACATCGAAATTTACAATATAAAATTCAACAAATCACTCAATAATAACAATAATTGCCGAGTTCCCGTGGCAGTGATCCAGATCGGGATAAGAAATTTGCATGCAAATGCAACAAGAATTTTGTGATCCTGGTGTTTATCTGTATCAATTTCGGATCCGTATAGATTGTAATAGATTTTTTTGATCCATATAAATACCAGGATCACCAAATTGTTGTTGAATTTGCTTGCAAAATTTGTATCCGGATCTAGATCACTGCCACGGGAACTCACCTAATGTCTTCTAGCACGAAGACATTATTGCCACTATCACGAACACCGTCGGCGATACCGAAATGACGTTTTCGGCAAATCGGCATTATGACAACCGACGGCGCGCCGAATCTTTCGAAGTTCGGTAATTCGGCATTCTGAGAACCGAATGAACGAACATTTTGACAGTTTTTCGTGGCGAAATTTGCCGCAAGTATTTGGTTGCGGCGATATTAACAAAATATCAAAAATTACAATAAAAGTTTAAGTAAATTATGTAAATGCATGTATGAAGTTGTAATAAGTGTTAGTGAGTGTGAATATATGTAAATACATTAATCAACCGGTCGCGAGAAGCCACAAACATGGCGTGGGTCCATTGCATTTTCCACCGCGATTGAATTGCTGTTATATGCAAAGAAAAAATTGTGAAATGATAAGAAGAGTGATTTACGTGCATATATAGGTTTTGGAAATTAAAATATATTTTCACCCAAGAATAATAATGCATTTTCTGAAGTTGATAATTATTGTTTGACTACTATAAAAAAGCAACTAACGAATTATGAATATGTATTACCAACAATTTACGATTTTAGTAAAAATTTTCGTCTCAATAAAGACGCGTTCAAATAAATATTGCAAGTGGTGGAAGGTCGGCTTCAGTATAATGCGCCCATAGTATTTGTTTTCAAACCTCTAAGAATGTTTCAATGAATCCTTCAGGAAAAGTTCTGTTAATGATAATTTTACTAGTTGTAACACTCCCGACTACGCAAAATTACTGTAAATCTCTCCAGATCTAACCCCAGAAAGGGAGTTCTGTCGGCTGATGGTTACTTTTCAAAGCGCGGCAGCCTTCGCAATGCATAAGGGTGCTCTACGCCAAAATACTGTGTTATTAATGAACTATAAGTTTCCGCAAGATTTCGTTTGCATTTTAATGATCTATCAGAAACGAAAATTCCGGTGCCGGGTACATTGTTATTGAAATTTTCCTCTGTTTTTGTATAAAATTTGCTTTTATGTAGTTCAAAATAATTCTATGAAAAACAGAAAAAAGGACAAGGTAAAGATTTCCTTCACGCAAAATTAAGACTATTTTTTATCTTCAGCCTGTAATTAAATTTACGCTTGTTTACTTAAAGTAAAAGGATTGCTATGATCTCTCAAAAACTTTCTTTCGTTCAGAGAAATCCTTTGCTCCTCTTCCTCTACTAATAAAGCTGCTATCGCAATAGAATCCATTATTTTATTATTTAAATAAATTGTTCTTAGTAAAATAAAGTAAAAATGTTTTTGGTTTTATCAAAAAGATAAGAAACCTGAGAAAAACCCGCTCAATTTCGCATCAGCACTTGGTTCGTGATACTGGCACATATCTTGCTACATTTATAGCCGAAACGAGTTTTTTACTGACTTTGTTCTTCTTCTTTTATTACGCCGCAAAAATGTATGCAGCAATTCTTCAAGTTTTACTGACCGGTCTTACCGCGTTGCGGTATACCGAAATTAATCCCCTCCGATTTCATGTATGCAACACTAATGTGAAAGTGCCAATTGAAATACATGTGGTCGGTAAGGTTTCGGTATACTTTCGGTAAAAACCAAAAATGTCGATCCGATTCCGCACCGAGTAATATGAAAGCGCTCTTAGGGCCGTTTACTCAACATCTGATTAATTTAATCGCTGGTTAGTTTGACGTAAATTGTATGGTGAGCTGTCAAATAAATTGCTTAACCGGACAAAAATCTGTGGTTAAGTGCTTAACTGGAGGTTGAGTAAACGGCCCTTAACGTATGTAAAAATATGATTATCTAACTAGGGTTAAAGCAAAGCGAAATTTCAGATGCTTGCTTTGCCAGATGTACCCCTTTGGGGGGATTCTACCTCTTTTTGACTTGGTGTTCCCCTATCTACGGAAGGCTCCGTAGATACCCCTTTTTCACTATACTCCTATCCTAATAAATTTTATTTTTTGCTAAGTGAACATGATGAGATTGGCAAAAATATTTTGAAAAGCTTGAAAACCAGTGTCAAATATGACTAAATAAGTGAAACATAAATATTATATACATACATACATATGTATATATTTATGTAGTTAAATGAATGTGTATATTAATTTTTTGCTTCAATTTGAAAATAAGGTAAATTAAACGAATTTTCATCAAAATTCTAATGTTTTACTAGAAGTCTTTTTGTAAAACATACGTTCGAAAGTCTGTATGGATAAAATTTCAAAATTGCCAAAAATTCGGAATTTATTTTAGTGAATTTTAAGCGAAATACTCAGAAAATCCAAAAAAAATTTTAGCAAAACTTTAAAATTTTAATGAAATTTTTTTTAATGTTTGCCCAATATTTGCACATTAATTGATATTGTTTATATCATACATATGTAGTATGTATCTCACCCTAAATCATGAAGTGATACAGCTCGAAATCCAAAAATTTTAAACGGTGCTGAAGTGCTTTTTCTCTAAAAGAAAGTCTATGGAGAAAGAATTTGGGGAAGTCGCTAGATTATAAAATCTATTATGGAGAAAACCCGACTTCAAAAAATTTTCCATTGCGTCATTTTATGGTTTAGGATGCGATTTATTTACCTATTACATATTAAAGAATGTAAGACTTGTGTGAAAATTCCACAAAAATAAGTAGACCTAGTTGACTCGAAGGTATATTTATGTTCAACCTAATTTATAATATTAAGGATATATGTACCTTCATAAATATGCGTGCGCATATCGTCATACCATATGAAACTAGTATTTTCAAAATTTCTTACGAAAACTCGGTAATTTAAAAATTCTGCACGATAAGAGGTTTACATGCAAATGCAACAAGAATTTTGTGATCCTGGTGTTTATCTGTATCAATTTCGGATCCGTATATATTGTAACAGATTTTTTGATCCAGATAAATACCAGGATCACTAAATTGTGGTTGCATTTGCTTGCAAAATTTTTTTCCGGATCTGGATCACTGCCATGGGAACTCACCTAATAATTTGTAATTTGTAATTATCGCGCTTTAAATTAATTTAGCTTTTTACTTCTACATCACGCCATTTCCATTTAAAACTTGCTTGATACATGTACATACATAGGTACATATATTTATTGAGTAGTGATCAGGGCTCACTAACAGCATCAGCTGATTTTTTTTTCGCTAGGAGCAAGTTCCACAGCACACAAGGGTAAAACTGAGTTATCTTATTCCCTCCATACAATTTGTTTGCTAATTGTGATAACTACTTGCCAAAAAGCTCTAACAAAATACGGTAAATATTTGGTGGCATAATGCTACGACGGGTATAGTTGGGTCATGCTAGTGATCAAGAATTGTATCGATTTCATAACATCTACGGCTTTCGGATACCTATCACGTGTTGGTGATGTAATTAATCAACATAATTACTGTTCTTTTAGTGGACGAACAAAAATAATATATGGAAAACTAAAAGACATATGGAAATAAATAAACATTGGGCCGTATTAATAAAAACGAAGCAAATACTTTCACTCAAGATTTTAGAAATTTGACATCAATTTGTATGAACCAAATTTCAAAATTTGAGTAAAAGGTCTCAAATTTTAAGTAAAAGCAAATGCTCAGCTTTTATTAATATGACCCATTGCTTTTAAGGAAAAAGTACCAAAATCAAAAGCAAAGTACCAGTTTTGGTACGAAAGTACCAAAAGTGACAACGCTGCACTTCATGGCTAGTTGGTCAACTTCGTCGCGTGGTGTCGCGCTGTTCACCTCAATTGCAGCGCAGTGCGGTTGCTTCCATAAGAATACATGCAAATAATATTTTGTCGCGTCTTGCAGCGTCGCGTAGTGTAGTATGGTGCGATTCTAGCCAAAGATGACTTGATACGATTTTCCCACGGGTGGCTTTGTTGCCAGCATTAACACAACATAAAACCCGGCCGATCAGCTGTTTGTGCAAATTGCCGAAAGGAAAACGTGCCAAAATAAATTGTCACTCTCGGTAGATTTTGATGTTTTGTTTTATGTGCCCAATTTTGTTGAAATAATAAAGAATTATAAGAAATAGAGAGGTAATTGTATTGCTTGTGTGTAATATGCAGTGAAGTTTACTGTTTCAACTGGACAAAATTTTGTTTTTTACGATTTTTTTTTACGATTTTCCCACGGGTCTAATGTGGCTTTGTTGCCAGCATCAACACAACATAAAACCCGGCCGATCAGCTGTTTGTGCAAATTGCCAGAAAGGAAAATGCGCCAAAATAAATTGTCACTCTCGGTGGATTTTGATGTTTTGTTTTATGTGTCCAATTTTGTTGAAATAATAAAGAATTATAAGAAATGCAGAGGTAATTGTATTGGTTGTGTGTAATATGCAGTGAAGTTTACTGTTTCAACTGGACAAAATTTTGTTTCAGTAAAAATTATAAAAAATATGTTAATGAGATGGAACGCGGGCAGCGGTTCTTCAGTATATTTATATATATATCCGGTTAAAAATTATTATATTTCAGTTCAAATATATTCACATTTTCATAGAATTGCAAAATAGAGTAAAATATTTCTTAAAAAATACCACCCAACTACATGTATTACGTCCACCACTTTATGTGCGTTATGCTTAAATTGTCTGAGATTGGGTTTCGAACACGAATATTCGGAATGTGGGAAAATCATACTATCTTGTGTATCACTTTTGTGGTTATATCCTTATCTTAATTTGGCATAAAGAAAATTTTATTTTGCTATAGTCTTCAATAACATAAGGAAGCCTAAAAATTCCCATAATTATTATGTAAAATACCAATTCTCGGTTTTCGACAGAGTGGCACCAATGAAAAATGTTATAAAAAGTGCGCATTTTGACAGCGCTCTCACGAAATCAAGAGTTCCGTATCTAGTTATCTATGATTCTAGCTTTAAGCCGGGTATCCACATCACAAGAAATGCTAAAACTCCATATAAAAAAACGCTTAAGAAATGGTCAAGAAATTTTCTTGTGTCAAATTTTCTTTAGGCAGTATCCACTTCACAAGAATATCTATTACAATTTTTGACGAAAAATGAGGTTGGCAACGCTGGTTTTGCCAAGAAATATATACGATTGTATATATTTCTTGAAGAAAAAATCAAACGTCAAAATTACTTAAGAAATAAATGCCAATTTTTTCTTGAGCAATTTCTTATGATGTGGATACCCAGCTTTAAGGGCAAAGTATACTCTATCGGCCTTAAGCTGGGTATCCACATCATAAGAAATGGCTCAAGAAAAAATAAGCATATGTTTCTTAAGTAATTTTGACGTTTGATTTTTTCTTCAAGAAATATATACAATCGTATATATTTCTTGGCGAAACCAGCATTGCCAACGCCATTTTTCGTCAAAAATTGTAATAGATTTTCTTGTGAAGTGGATACTGCCTTAAGGAAATTTGACACAAGAAAATTTCTTGGCTATTTCTTGAGCGTTTTTTTATATGGAGTTTTAGCATTTCTTGTGATGTGGATACCCGGCTTTATTCCGGCGTGGTAACATAATTTACTTTACTGGTGAAATGAAGAATCTGGTACTTTAAACATCCTCTTCGTATTCTGGCAGCAGGGAAATTAAGTTACCACCTCAATACGTTATAAGACGTGTTTAACGTTTTACTCCTGGTGCACCTGTATTACAGCCACTGATAATACGCGTTAATGTTTTACTCCTGGCGCACCTGTATTACAGCCACTCACGCACTCTTTTTATGCTTTCTTTTACCTTTATCTGTTTCCGTGTTTAAATCAAAAGTCTACTTTTCTGTTGTTTTATTTTTAACAAAAAGTTTATTTATTCAATTTTAGAATCTGTTTTATGTAGCTTTTATTTTTTACACGGCCGGTCGGTTCAAAGACGAAAACTAGATTAATTTTTAAATTGCCGCCCGGCTTGTCATAAAGCCGTATTCGCTATCCCTGCGCTCATGTACTCGTTGCTTACATCGTTAGAGTTTTTTTTTGTACATGGGTGCAGGGCTGCATTTGCCTAAAAGTGGGTGCGTTTACACGGCACTACACCTTCCCCTTTGCGAAAAGGCAGGTCCTGGTAAATGGATCCGATTTACCAAGGCCTTTCTTTTGCATTACATTTATGGAAGGAAGAAAAATTGTTTTGGGCGAGCGAGTCATTTGGTTAGGGTGTTCCTCCCTTTCCACAGGACTCGCTTGACCAGAGCAACTATAATTTACATTATCAATATAATTGAAATTTTCCATTTTCTTAATAATTAACTTATTGACTATAGTATTTTATTATTTACAAATAATAAATTTTGACTTATGTATGTGGTAAAGGCTAACTTATATGTATATCTTTACATGCTAATTATTATTTAACATATCATCTTATAAGTATGAATTCAAGATTTCTTAACGAATTTTTTTTTTATGTCTTAATGTGATGTACTACAAAGAAGTTATCTACTAGGAGGAAAAAATCTACTTTACTAAAAAAAATTTCCTTAATAATTGACTTTCTGAATTCGGTTTTTATGTACCGTTTTAAGCTTATTTTTTGTTTAATCAAAAACAGTGACGTTCACACCGTCTACTGTTTTTACTACGTGGGGACCTTCATAAATATTTTCGTGTTTGAGTATTGGCTCTTTTTGAATTAATACAAGGTCATTTTCTTTTAATTGTATTGGCCGAGAATTGTTATCACATTGCTCTTTATTAGCAAGCTTATGTTTGTGAACTAGTTCTTTTACTAATGCATGCGATTTTTGCATGCGAAATTTTGCTTCTTTGGCGTAATTATCTGATTATAAAGTGGATCTATTTCTGTTTTATTTACCTCATTTGGCAAAGTGGCTTTTTTGCTAAAAGCAAGCTCAAATGGAGTAAATTTGTTGTCAAAAACGGTATTGGGCGTAGTATTGTACCAAAAGGTAAAATACTGCAAATAAGTGTCCCAGTCAGAAAAAGTTTCGTTTATATATCGTCGCTGCGCCAACAAATTCAGTTATATGTTTTTTTTTCGATTTTTTTTTTATTACATATTTATTTAGCGCTATCCGCTAGCCACATTTCTGCATTTCCCGTTTTCTGATATCCTTCTTTGGTTAGAAGTTATCAAACACAGCTATATGCTCTCAGTAGTAGAAATGCTCTGCAAAATCAGTTATACATCTATTTTCGAATAATTGTTTTCTGATTTCACGTTATTTTTGTGTAAAAAATTATTTAAAAAAGCGTATGTGACAAATTTTCAAAATAGGAGGGGCACTGGTCAATTAAATAAAGCATTTCCAAGCTATCGCTGATTGCATCGGACCCTAGCGAAGAATTGTATATACATCTTTCACGATTTCTTTCCCCCACTAGCAAATTTAAACAATTTGTAAAAAGAGCTATGTGCTGTAAAACGGCGCAAATGCTTCATGCGAAGTGGTTGGTCAAAAAAAGTAAAAAAAAATTGCACAAGTCTATTACATATGTGTAGTATCATTAGTTAACAATTCAAACTAGAAAAAATATTCTCTAGGATCACTAGAAAACTGTTTTTTTGCTCTCCTGAAAAGTTGCTGAAAAACGTATAGCTCTTTTTGTTGGCGCAGCGACGATATGCTCGTATGTATTCGCTGAATACCTTATGGTTTCTTTCTATTGTACCAACAGTTTCATGGTGGTGCGCTGTTGAGAAATTATGGTCTATATTTAAAATACGTGTTAACTCTGAAAAAATTTCATTTTTATATTCTGTACCTAAATCGGTTCTAATGGTTTTCATTGTGCCATATACTAAAATAAAACTTTCAAAAATTGCTGAGGCTACCGTTTTTGCACTCTTGTCTGGTATGGCTACTGTAATTAAATATTTTGTCAGATCGCATATTATAGTAACAGCGAACTTGTTACCAAATTTTGATTCTGGCAAAGGTCCTATTGTATCTATTATGACTTCTTCAAATGGTTTGCTGGGTGTTGGCGTTATAACGAGATTTTTTTTTTTGTTTTTGGCTTAGCTTTGTTTTGCAAACATTTTTGGCAATGTTTAACAAATTTTGACGTATCGCGCGTCATGTTTTTCCAAAAATATTTTGTACGAAGTTTAGCATATAATTTCTTTGCACCGCAGTGTCCTCCACTGATCGGATCATTATGGTAAATTTCTAGTAATTTTTGTTTCTTTTCATCATCGGTAACTGTTTCGACAGGATCGGTTAGCATGATTTCTAAAGTTTTTAAAACTTTATTGCCATGGACTTTAAATAACTGAATCGAAATGTGATTAAAAAATATATCATCTTTTGGCCATTCTAATATCTTAGGGCCGGTTTCACCACCTCCGGTAAATTTAACCGCTGGTTAGTTTGACGTCAATCGTATGGCGAGCTGTCAAATAAATTGCTTAGTTAAGTAAATTTATCTTTATATGTTTAAGATGCGCGCATATTTCTAGATTCAAAATGGAATTATTTTTATCGTATTTAATGTATGTTTTCACTCTCGGTATCTTTTTTAAATAATCGTACGAAAATTTATCATAAATATATAAGTCTATATTTTCATCTTTATTAATTGGCATGCCGTTTCTTGTTGTTGTTTCAACTGTTTGGTCTTTTATCGCGTTTGTACCGTAAGAATGTTTTTTGTTGCATCTTTTAATTCATTCATAGTAATACGCGAAAGGGCATCAGCTCCTACGTTCGATTTACCTTTAATGTACTCTATGGTGAAATTATACTCTTAAAGTTCTAATCTTATTCTTGCTAATTTAGGGCCTTTTCACATTACTCGGCGCGACATCGGATCGACATTTTTTGCTCGGTATATTCAGCTTACCGAAACGATTCCGCATTGCTGTGTTTTTCACACTTGTGGGAATACTTTCGGTGCGTAATCGGCAGAAAATAGGAAAACAAACATCGAAATTTGCAAAACAAAATTTTTAACTTCAACAAATCAATCAATAATAACAATAATGTCTTCTAGCGAAGACGAAGACATTATAACTTGCTACATTTATTACCGAAACGAGTTTTTTACTGACTTTGTTCTTCTTCTTTCATCACGCCGCAAAAATGTATGCAGTAATTCCTCAAATTTTACTGACCGGTCTTACCGCGTTGCGGTATACCGAAATTAATCCGCTCCGATTTCATGTATGCAACACTAATGTGAAAGTGCCAATTGAAATACATGTGGTCGGTAAGGTTTCGGTATACTTTCGGCAAAAACCAAAAATGTCGATCCGATACCACACCGAGTAATGTGAAAGCGCTCTTAGATGCAGGATCTTTCATGTTAAAGGGGTATACTAATACCATGTCTCCACATAACGTGTTTCGTTCTTTTTTTCTGCATTTTCTCTCTCAATCTTGTTTCGGCACGGAAACCAGTGCCGAAACTCGCCAATTTCCATACAAATTTCTGAGAGCGAGTGAAGATTGAAACACTGTTTCATTCTGAATCATCTTGCCAACCTCGATGATATCGATGTCTTCTCTAATTTTGTATCGAAAATCTATCGAAATCTCACACAAACCAAAACAAAGACGCAAAAATAAGCAAACATACAAACATTTAAGAAGAACAAGAAAGAAAAATGTCAAACTGAATCACGATTAGGCACGTGGAGACGGGTTATTGAGCGAGATGTTTTGCTACATGTTTCTCTGGTGAATCAAGTTATGTGGAGACGGGCTTTAACAGTCTATGATCTGATTTTACCGTGAAATGTGTACCGTACACATAAGGTCTAAACTGTTTTATTGCGAAATGTATAGCTAACAACTCTAACTCGATTACTGTTTTTTTCTGTTCTGCGTTATTAAAAGATTTTGAAGCGTAACAAATAGGTAAATCGTTGCCTTGATGTTCTTGGCTTAGTATTGCTCCACACCCAGTTTTTGAAGCATCTACTGCAGGGATTACCACACTAATACTTTCAAACATTGTGCATGTGTTAAAAGCACAAAAGCTCTTGGTTACACCCAAAAGAAACTCAATCATTGTCGAAAATTAAAATTTTTAAATTGGAAATGGATATTATTTTTATTCTTAACTTCACAAAAAACCACAAACAAAAAAATTAAAACAAAAAATATGAGACGAAATGCAAAATCACGATTCCTAATAAAAATATTACGTAAAAAAATCGAAACAAAAAACCACCCCCAACACACAGTCATTTACAAGCATTCAGAGACTGCTCGAGCAACACAACCTGCTAGCTCAACAGCTCAATGCTGACTGAACAGAAATTTGCAAAATTTCTTTTCGTGCACGAAGAGTTCTCTAGTGTCGGTGTGGGGCTGTCGGTGTGAAAGCTCTAAAAAGCTTGTACCGCGTGTATAGGCTGTGAAAATGCCTGATCTACTGTGATGATAAACTGTTTGGAAAAATCTGGATATTGTAATAATTTAGGTGACATTAGGGATGCTCTTAATGCATCAAAGGCTTCATCAGATGTTTTTTCCCAGTTAAATTCGACTTTTTTTCTACTCAATCTATTTAAAGGTGCTGTCAGAGATGCAAAATTCGGAATAAAGCGTCTGTAGTAGTTCGCAAAAGCGACGAAACGTCTTACAGCGTCTTTGTCTGTTGGTTTAGTGTATTTCCTGATTGCATCTATTTTTGAATCGTCTGGTAGCAAACCTTTAGCTGAACATTTGTGACCTAAAAATGTCACTTCGGGTCTGAGAAAATTACATTTATTTGGATTTAGCTTGAGATTGAAAGATATGCAAGTGTCGAATACTTTAGTCAATGACGATAATGTCTTCTACATAAAGAAAAGCTACGTTTGATGGTACGCCTGAAAATACAATGGTCATCATTCTTGAGAACGAGTTTGGTGTAATATTCAAACCAAATGGCAATACTTTCCATCTATAAGCTCCGCGATCAGTAGAGAATGAAGTTATATCACGTGAATCAACATGTAAAGGTATTTGGTGAAATCCAGAAAAAGATCTAAGGTGGAGAAATATTTGGCTCTGCCAAGATTGTCTAAAATATCGTCAATTCGTGCTAACGGAAATTTGTCAGCTATTAGCTTCTTGTTAACTGCACGAAAATCAACACACATTCTGTAAGCTTTTTCACCATTGATTTTCTTTTTGGGAACTAGTACTATAAGAGGGCTGTTATAGTTTTAATAACTTCCTTCGATTAAATCATTATCTAATAATTTTTTTACTTGCTTGTTTATTTCCTCTCGCTGAGAATACGGTAAACGATAGTTTTTCACATACACCGGCTCATTGTCAGTTACACGTAATTTTTGCTCATAAAAATTATTTAATGTCATTTTGTCGTTGTTAAGTGCAAATATGTCAGCATATTGTATGCAAAGGTCTAAAAGTTCAGATGGATAATTTTTAGGAAATTGATTTTTTAAAATTGAAGTGAGCTCGTTAATAAGTTTCTCGTCTGCGTTTGTTTTATTAATAACATAGACGTAATAATTTGATAGTTTTTCCGTCCGAATGGAATTTTTCTTTACGAATTATGGCTATGTTCAGAAACGCTGCATGAAACGCAACAGCGGCAGTAATTATTTTTTTGATGATTGTGATGAGCGACGCTTCATGCAAAATTTACGTTTATGAATGTTCTGCTTGCACTACAAAAGCGGGTTGCGCTTCAAACTGAGTTTCTGAACAGAGCCTGTATGTCATTTGTGGTATTGATTAATTTTATTACTGGGTTACTAGAATTTGCAATGCATCTTGCTGTAAATACTCCTTTTTTGTATTTCTTGAGATTCAATGAAAAGTGGAGTCGTTGAGTGACCTAAGTCAAAAATTCGAAAAACTTCACACCTTGGTGGTATTAATGCACATATCGCTTTCTGTTCCGTGAAGGATTGGCATATTGACTCCTTCATTGTTTGCCCAGAATGAGATGCTATTATTTGAATAATTTATAACGCATTTGTTATATTTGAGAAAGTCTTTACCCAATATACC